>CM077083.1:151756495-152168214 GCA_039513925.1 Platanthera zijinensis
ACGTTTTGTACATGTATTTCTACAACTTTCGTGTTGAACACTTTTCGTAAAAATACATGTACAAGATGTATTTCCAAAAGACGCGAAATATTAAGAGACAGTGCGGTGCGTCTAGCCAAAACTGCTGTGCCCTTAACAACTCAGATAAAATCAAGCATTTACGAAGAACATTCATAACTGATGACTGCCAACGCAATTCCAAACGGAGCTAAAGGATGGTGCAGTTTATAACCAAATTCAAATGAGAGATCTGACCGCACAAAATTTTAACTTATATAGGGCGACGTCTACAATTTAAATCTGAAAGCCCACGAGGAAAATAAGCGGTCGACGCGCCAACCCAGCCACGTGTCGCCCACAGCTCAATCCCCTTCCCTCCCACAAACGTGTCACATATTTCTCCTGCATGCGAGTCCCCACGCGCCCTCCTCTCCCCTCCTTATATCCTCCACCCGTTCGACGAAATTCCCCAAAGAGTTTTCTGCCCCCAGATCTAACCAGAGATAGAGAAGATCACTCCTTCAATGGCGGATTTCGTTCGAGGAGGCGACCGCTGGAGCCAACAGCAGCAGCAGCAGCAATATTCACCAGAGGATCGCCCAGTACCCCACCAGATCATTAAAGCGGTGACGGCAGCGACGGCGGGAGGATCGCTGCTGCTTCTGTCGGGCCTGATACTGACGGGGACGGTGATAGGACTGACTGTGGCGACGCCGCTGCTGGTCATCTTCAGCCCGGTGCTCGTGCCGGCTGGGATCGCCGTTGCGCTGCTGGTGGCCGGATTTGTGACATCGGGAGGGTTCGGGGTGGCGGCGCTGTCGGTGCTGTCGTGGATGTACCGATACACAACGGGGAAGCGTCCCATGGGCGCCGATGGGATCGATCAAGCTCGCGCGAAGATCTCGTCCAAGGCTCGCGAGCTGAAGGATTCGGCGCAGCAACGGGTCGAGCAGGCCACGTCTTGAGCGGGGAGATAGCCGGCGGTTGCCGTCGTTTGTGTTCGTTTTCTTCTTCGTTGTTGTCTACGTCTTCGCTCCCGCTATCGCGGGAATGTGTTGGGGGGGTTTATGGGCAGCCTAAGAGCTGTAGTTTGTATGCATGATCGATCCTACGCTAATAATAATTGTAACAAGGTTTATGTTTAGTTCATGCTTCCGTGAATTATATATATACATATAATGAACAATAATAAGTGAGTTTTGATGAGAGTCTAGCTTAATATAGCCAAGGGCTCAAGTTAAGTTGAGTTGGCTATTAAGCTCGATCAGCTTGCTCAGAGAAAATTTGACTCAAGCTCATTTATTATTATTCATCCCCTTATAAGCCAGCTTATAGGGTTGAGCATATTATTCAAAACTCGAAAATCACTCGAATATTGAGTCGAATCGGAATCGGTTAAATTTGATTCGACTTGATTTGAGTCGAGTCAATTTGACTGATTATGATATCGAGTCGATTTCAAGTAAGCGTTGAATCGCTTTAAATATGATTTGAATTTGTTCGAATTAATTAAAAATATTAGGTATTTAATTACTAATATAATTTTATTGTAAAATTAAATATAGTAAAATTTAAACCTAAATAAAAAGTGCCGACTCGGAATCGCGGCTCGACTCGGAATCGCTGCTTGACTCGGAATCGCGATTGGATTTCAAGAATCGATTTCGAGCCGAGTTCGACTCAAAAATTTTGATTTCAAGCCGAGCCCAAATCGCTCAAACTCGACTCGATATCAGCCCTACCAGCAAGCGGTGGAGGGTTTTTTCGGGATTTCAATCGCGTGACCGACGACAGTGCTATACATCCTCATTTAATATAGATATATATTTTTTAAAAAATAAAATATAAAAAATAAAGCTTAGACACAAGATGGACTCAAGCTCGCTAGTTCAAAACTCGAGCTTGAGCTCAATAAGTAGGACTTGATCTCGAGCTCGTGCCGGGCAAAATGACATGGTCGAGTTCGAATTTGAGCTTGAAGAGTTTGCCCAGCTTGACTTATTTGCACTCTTAAATATAGTTCATCCATGATCTTTCACTCGGTTCTATTTGAGTCTTGAGATGGTGGTGACGATATGGGCAGATCCATGCGCAGACACGCTGGGGCAGGTGCCCAGGCGTGAATTTTTTGAAAACATGTCAAATTAGGGTCCTATAAAAGCCCCTATAAATTCCAGAGCTTATTTCTAGTTCTCCTGTGAGAAAATCACTCTTGACGGCGATTCAATGAGCAAAGAAGCGAAGGAGCTCTCTCCTGCTATCCTTAACAGCTACATAGCAGTTCCCTGTCACATTTTCTAGCCTCCAGCCCACTGCCTGCCACCAGTCGTTCCACCGGTTCGCCAGGTAGTTTTGGGCGAGTCTGGACTCTATGACTGAGTGTTTTTGTTCGTCGTCTTCAGTTATTCCTCTTCTTCAGCTCATCCTGCCTTAGCCCCTCAGTTTCCCTTTTTTGAAGGTTTGATCGTCTTAGGTATTCAGAAGTGAAGACAACAATTCACAAACAACAGTCCACCACTAAGCCCCTCGACCTTCAGTTTCCTGTTTTGCATCACTCAAGTTTATATATTTTTGTGTTCAATTTATTGAATGTTATGTTTTCTTGTCTCACATAAACATGGAATGGTGCCTAAAGCATGTTAAAATACCAACTCCGGCTCTAAGCTCAAGAGACGCAGCTCCCGACGTTGGCAGAACGACACAGAAGGCAACATATCCAGCTCCAATTGAATCGATGCAAGCCCCCAAAGCAGCAATATAGATGAAGAGGACGGACACATCTGCAAAAAGGAAAAGAAAGCACCTCATCAGAAAGGGCAAAAAGGAAAAGGCGTGTAGAAGACGCCCCTGTTCACATCTAGTTTCTTTATTATATAACCTAATGTATGCCCTCAGGGCCGGTGTGCTTTTCAATGCAAGTTTTTTTTATCTCCAAATATTATAATATATCATTGTCCAAACTCTTGTCTCCTTGTGTTGACTAATCAACACACAAATTTTCTCTACCCGCTCCACCGTTTATCAGTGGTATCAGAGCCATGGGAAGTAAGGGAAGCATTGGAATGTCGTCTCCAAGTATACAAGTATTCGACGGAGAGTTCAACGAATCCTGGGCCATACAAATGAAGACACCATTTCTGTCACAAGGCTTATGGGAAACCGTGCAAAACAGTACTCCGGCCATCGCAACGACGACTGCAACAACCCGTACTGCGAAAGAAATACAAACCCAAGCAGAAAATCGAAAAAAGGATGCAAAGACACTATTACATTCAACAAGGCGTCACCAACACAATTTTCCCAAGAATAATGGCTGCTACAACCGCCCAACAGGCATGGATCACACTACAAACCGAGTTTAAAGGCTCACCACAGGTAATTTCAGTTAAATTGCAAACTGCCTGGAAAACTTTTGACACACTACTCATGAGAGAGAGTGAAAAAGTCCAAGACTTCATTGCCCGAGCCACAGCCAATATAAATCAAATAAAATCACTCGGTGATACCATTGAGGATAGACGTCAGGAGTTTGACCCCTCAATTCAATCACATAGTTGCCGCGATTGAAGAGTCTAAGGACCTCAGCACCCTAAGTATACCAGAACTACTAGGGTCATTGCAGGCACACGAGGATAGACTACACACCTAGTCTCCCTCAATAGACCAAGCCTTGCATTTAAGTGCAACACCCACCAAAAACTACACACCTAAACACAAGTCCGACTCTTTTCCAAGCAAAAGGACTCAATACACTAACACCACTAGAGGACGTGGAAGAGGAAGAATCCCTCCCGGAGGTACGCCGGTCTATAATAGGATCACAGGCCCCCCCCATGTACACTCTGTAAACGAACAAATCACGAAGCAAACGATTGTTTTTATAAATGCAAACGGTGTAAAAGGCCAACCCACATGGAGAAGGATTGTTGGTTCAAGGATAAAATAGAAATAAAACCATCTGAAGAAGAAAAGAGGGAAACCATATTCTACATAAATGAAAATAACTCCACATAATACACTACTTGGTATATTGACAGTGGTTGTTCAAGTCATATGACAAGTAACAGAGCCCTATTCGCCTATTTAAATGAGAATATAAGGGCTGAAGTTGTAATGGGTGATGGTAACATACAACAAATTAAAGGCATAGGAACAATCAGAGTCAAAACCAAAGCAAACCAAGTTAAATTCATTTACGATGTCAGCTATGTGCCGACTTTAACAACAAATTTAATAAGTTTGGGGCAATTGCTGCAAAGAGGATACCAAATCCTTTTCACTGAGAACACCTGCAACATTATTAACAAAAATGGCGCCCTTGAAGTAGTAGCAGAGATGACTCAGAATAAGGTATTTTTCGTATCCCCTTTTCCTGCACCCGAAGTCGTCCTCACCAGCACAGTCCACCTACAACAGCAAACCAAAATATGGCACCAGAGATACGGACACCTAAACTTGTAAGATCTACAAGCATTAAAAACACATAGCATGGTAGAAGGACTGTCAGAAATATTAGCTGAGCAGCAGGTTTTTGAAGGCTGCGCAGAAGGAAAAAGCCACAGACTACCTTTCCCGAAAGCCTCTTACAAACGATGCCTACAGCCACTAGATCTCCTCCATGCAGATCTCTGGGGACCTTCCCAAGTCCCATCCTTAAGCAACAAAAGGTATTTTCTACTATTAGTTGACGGCTGCAGCAGATACATGTGGATCTATTTCCTCACAAACAAGTTTGAAGATTTCCAAACATTTAAAAATTTCAAAACCATGATAGAAAAACAGCTAGAAAGATGTGTGAAAGTGTTGAGAACAGATAGAGGGGGGGGGGGGGGAATTCACCTCATTTGAATTCAACACCTATTGTACTCAACACGAGATTAGAAGAGAACTCACTGCCAGTAGAACACCTCAACAGAACGGGGTGGCCGAAAGAAGGAACTGCACCATTCTTGAAATGACGAGAACGATGGTGCTGTCCAAGAGACTACCCAAAGAGTTTTGGGCAGAGGCAGCCCACACAGCCATATATATCCTGAATAGGTCACCAACTAAATCCCTCCTTAAACAAACCCCTTATGAGGTAATGCATAAAAGAAAAGCAAATGTAAAACATTTCAAAGTTTTTGGATGCATCGCATATGCACTCATCCAAAAGGAGGATAGAGGGAAGTTAGACAAGAAGAGCGAAAAATGCATTTTTGTCAGATATAGTGAAGAGTCCAAAGCCTATCGTCTATATCATCTAGAATAACAAAAACTTATAGTGTCTAGAGACGTTCTATTTGATGAAGGCAACTTCTGGGGCTCAGACCAGGGACAAACACCAAAGCCACTCCTTAACAAGGATATGAACGATCCCATCCACTCCAGTGAAACACTGGAGGTTGAACCCCTCACTCCTGGAGCATCAAGCTCAAAATATACAAGCCAACAAACCACACGATCACCACCATATTCATCATGTGACTCACATAGTCCTGGATCATCATCACCCCCAGTAAAATACCGGTTATTAGAAGATGTTTATGCAAGGGATGCAGTAATATTCAGTGCAACCTCACCCGAGAGCTATGAGGAAGCATGCAAAATCCCTGCCTGGAAGCACGCCATGGATGAAGAAATTAAAATGGTAGAGAAAAACAAAACCTGGATCCTTGTCAACAGACCACCTCAAACAGCTATAATAGGTTTGAAATGGACTTACAAATTAAAAGAGAAAGAAGATGGATAAATCCTCAAGTACAAGGCTAGAATAGTAGCCAAAGGATACTCACAAATCCTAGGTGTCGACTTTAATGAAACATTCGCACCTGTCGTCAGAATGGAGACCATCAGGATCCTCCTCATTTTTGTTGTTCAACACAATCTCCCCATATATCAATTAGATATAAAATCTGCATTCTTAAATGACGAAATAGAAGAAGACATATACGTAGAGGAGCCAAGAGGATATGAGATACAAGGAGAAGAGAATAAAGTATACAAGCTACTTAAAGCCCTCTACGGCTTGAAACAATCTACAAGGGCGTGGAATGGCAACATAGATGGACATTTAATCTCTAAGGGATTCATCAAAAGCAAGCATGACCCGTCACTATACCTGAAGCAAATATGGAATGACGTGATCTACATCTGCATATATGTTGATGACCTCATTGTTACTGGAACCAACACCAGCTTGATCACAGCTTTCAAGAGTGAAATGGAAGACAAATATGAAATGAAAGATTTAGGATTACTGCATTTTTTCTTAGGATTCCAAATTACTCAAACCGCAACAGGGATCCTAATCTCACAAGAAAAATATGCAACTGACTTATTAAGAAGGTTTAGAATGGAAAACTGCAATCCAGCTGTGTTGCCAATGTCACCCAACGACATCTTATGCCCATCCAGCGATAATGAGAAGCCCGCAAATTCAACCACCTTCAGAAGTTTGGTCGGGTCGTTAATATACCTTACAAATACAAGACCAGACATAGAGTTCTCAGTAAACTCTGTCTCCAGATTCATGAACAATCCATCTAAGGCTCACTATGAAGCGACTAAGAGAATATTAAGATACGTCAAAGGGACTAAAAACTAAGGTCTATTTTATTGCAAACATTACCACACAGAACTCATCGGCTATGCAGATTCAGATTGGGGAAGATCAATAGAAGACAGAAGGAGCATTAGCGCTTACATCTTCTTCCTAGGTCAAAACATCCTCAGCTGGTCCTCCCGAAAACAGCAATCCGTTGCCCTCAGCTCAGCCGAAGCGGAATACATGGCGCTAAACAAAGCCACCAGCGAAGCCATTTGGCTCCGTAGGCTCATAGAAGAAGTTTTCGTAGAAAAACGAGAAGGGACAACCATTTTATCAGACAGTTCATCCGCAATAGCTCTAACAAAAAATCCCGTCTACCATTGCCGAAGCAAACACATCGAGATCAGGTACCATCACATAAGAGAGAATGTAGAAAGAGGAGAAGTAAACCTTCGACACATTCCCACAGAAATACAACTCGTAGACTTGCTAACAAAACCTCTACCAAGACCCAGATTCGAGTACATAAGAAGGAAGATAGGAGTATTAGATCTCTCGAGCTTAAGGGGGGTGTTAAAATACCAACTCTAGCTCTAAGCTCAAGAGACACAGCTCCCGACGGCGGCAGAACAACACATAAGGCAACAGATCCAACTCTAACTGAATCGATGCAAGCCCCCAAAGCAGCAATAGATGAAGATGATGAACGCGTCTGTAAAAAGGAAAAGAAAGCACCTCATCAGAAAGGGAAAAAAGGAAGAGGCGTGTAGAAGACGCCCTTGTTCACATCCAGTTTCTTTATTATATAAACTAATGTATTCTATCAGGGCCAGTGTACTTTTCAATGCAAGTTTTTTTTAACTCCAAATATTATAATATATCATTGTCCAAACTCTTGTCTCCTTGTGTTGACTAATCAACACATGCATTTTCTCTACCCGCTCCACCGTTTATCAAAGCATAGACTCATGACTGACTAATGCTTTGTTTGGTGGGGCGTTTTGAGAGTTGCACATCACAGCTTTTAAAATCGCCCCGCCAAACAAAAAAATAAGGCCAGCGGTTCAAACAGCTGTCACAGTAGAATCGTGAAAAATTTGTGATTCAGAGACATGGATTATTTCTCACGGCTCCTGATTATGGAAACTTGTTATTCTCTACTGCCCTATCACAATATTTCCCTCCTCGCGATTCTCTTCTTCCAGCGGCCCTGTCGACAACATCTCCCACCGGCAGCGCACATCAAAACCTTGAGTATCCTTTCCAGTGCCCGTACCGCCGGCGACGAAGAAGAAGCTCTTAAAGGTAGGTCTTCCTAACCCTGTTGTCGTCGTTTTTATTCCTTCTTTCATACCTACCTCCGACAGATGGTTCTGAGAATATTTTCATGTTTGCATGTTGTATTTGGCTCCTTTCTCCCCCACCCCCTTGTTAGAAGAGAAGCATAAAGAGAGGAAAAAAGAGTTTGTTAAATATTATTTCTCCTTAGCTTAACTTACAAATACTTAGATTACATATATATATATAGCCAACTTCATGCATATGTAGCAAAAATGAAATTGATTACTCTTAATCTTCACACATGTAGTCACAAGAGCTCACTTAAAATATAAAAACATGATTCACACAACTATTATTAAACCACAAATGTGAATCACATCAAGATTAATGTCAACATTCACCTCCTTAATCTTGGTCTTTGATCTTTTTGACTTGGAGACGTATCTTAGTGCACATTTCCAAAAACTTGAGTCGACCAAGTGGCTTTGTTAGAATATCAGCAAGCTGGTCGTTGGTATGCACATACTCTACAGTTATCTTCCCTTCTTCAACACATTCTCTAATGAAATGATAACGAGTATCGATGTGTTTACTGCGGTCATGGAGGACAGGGTTCTTGCACAACGATATAACTGATTTGTTATCCACTTTGATTGTGACGCAACCGGGATACTTTTTCATAAAGTCACCAAGTAGGCGCACGAGCCAAATACCTTGGCAAGCTGTTGTGGTGGCAGCAATGTATTCCGCCTCGCAAGACGATAGTGCCACCACCTTCTGCTTCTGAGATTGCCAACTAATTAGGCTTTTCCCAAGAAGATACAACACACCTGTTGTGCTCTTTCGGTCATCAACATCGCCTGTCATGTTGATGTCACTATACCCGATCAAATGTTCATCTTCTCCTTTCCCCCTATTATAGTGGCAGCCCATATTGCGAGTACCACAAATGTACCGCAAAATATGTTTCACAGCTGCTAAGTTCTTAGTGGTTGGAGCCTCCATGAAGCTACTTACATATCCCACATAGTAGGCAATGTCGGGTCGTGTATGCACTAAGTATCTAAGGCTCCCCACAACACTTTTAAGGAATCTGGCATCAGTTGGAGGATTAGTGCTCACCTTGCTCAACTTGAGCCTTGCTTCCATAGGTACTTGACACGGGTTGCAACCAACCATACCACACTTCTCCAAGATCTTTCGTGCATAGGCTGACTAACTCAGAGTAATATCATCATCGGTCTGGTGCACCTCTATACTCAAGTAGTAACTCAACAAACCCAGGTCGCTCATGCTGAACAATTTCTTCATCTCCTCCTTGAACTTGATGAATTCTTGTTGGTGTGATCCGGTGATAATAAGATCATCGACATACACACCCACAAGTAAAGTTGATGTGTTGATACCTCTTTTGTACACTGCATGCTCTAATGAACTCCTCTTGAACCCAAGTGATAGAAGACTGTTGTCCAGCTTTGAGTTCTATGCTCTACGAGCTTGACGTAGGCCATAAAGTGCTTTCCTGAGATTTAATACCTTCTGCCCATTGTTCTTGTCAATGAAACCAGGTGGCTGGGCTACGTAGACCTCCTCTTTAAGATCGCCATTGAGAAATGCCGACTTGACATCCATATGGTGCACCTCCCAACCTTCGTGCGCCGCCAATGCTATGATTAGCCGCACCTTCTCTAGACGAGCGACTGGGGAAAATACTTCCTCAAAATCCACGCCTTGTCGTTGCACGTATCCCTTTGCAACGAGACGTGCCTTGTACTTCGCCACAGCACCGTGCAAGTCCTTTTTGACTTTGTACACCCATTTCAAGCATATGGGTCGACACCCGCTCGGCAGATCGGTGAGGTGCCAAGTTTCATTATCTTTAATAGATTTCATCTGTAAGACCCCCATTTTTTTTTCTTTTTCGACACCGGGGTCTTAGGCCCAGAACCGCCACCTTGTGGTGATACCTTCGCACCCGGGAAGGTCGTCACTACAAGATGCCGATTCTGCCGGCCAAAATCGATCACAACTGTAACAATAGAATAAAAGCAAGTCCACAGAAAATCTCATGTATAGAAAATAAGCTCCACGAAGGGAGTGTCCACAGATAGTACATATAATCAAAATCTCGGGCTTATGCCCGGTACATCAAGTCCTCACTACAAATCACTCATCGCGGAAGCAAACTAATACAACTACTAGTGTTCGGGACTCACAGTCCCTGCTGTCTGGACTCCAGTACTAGACTGTCCGATCTCCAAGCGTGCCGACCTCCGGGGCTGCTCCTCCATGCCGGGCTCCGTGGTCCCCTAAATGATGTGGTTCGAAAACCGTTAGTCATAAAGACTAAGCCCTATCATCCCTTACCCCTTCCCCCATGGCTCATAGGTACCGAGCGGAGAGGAAGAAAGGGAAGGACATGAAGGTGGAGATTTAATCAAGGTATAGGTGACAGCGGAACTAATCTAGCAGTTCTATAATAAATAAGTAGGAAAAGTAACCTTAACTTATGTGTGAAAGCGCATAAGCCAAGGGATCTTCTGCAAGGCTCCCATCGTATAAAGTGTCCCATATCACTTATACGTTGGGGTGTCGGTTATCAAACAGCAGCATATATATTGAAATTAACCTTTGATTTATAAACTTGTCCACACAAGCTTATAGATCAAGGGGTCGTTTTGCAAGTCCTAATGTATAAGCGTCCCATACCACTTATACTTTAGGTGTCAGGGTTAAATGAATCGATTATGCCATGACATGCTAGTGGGTATGATGGACATGCAAGTGCAACACACACACCCGACTCTGTGCACACAGACCTTTAGTTCCCCCTTTCGGAGCCGTTACCTCCAAGGATACCTCCGTAGTGGCAGACGGAAGCGGTGGGTTGGGCCTCGCCCACCTCAAAACCAGTAAAAACACCACTGGTCTGACCTATCGTACACCTCAATGCTTGGTGCACGAAGCGGACTCCTGCATACTCTTGCCGACTGGCGCACCGGACTTAATCTTGGCTAAGTGCTAGTCACCTTGCCGAGTCAACAATATCGGTGTCGGTGCAATCGAACTCCCCGATATCGAGAACCCACCACCTTAATCCTTCCTATTTTATGCACATGCAGATTTAAACGTAATCAAACAACAATCGAGCCGAAGCTCCCTGGACCATTCCGTCCGTCTCTTAACCAACCGAGCCGAAGCTCCCCGGACCATTCCATCCGTCTCTTAACCAACCGAGTCGAAGCTCCCCGGACCATCCCGTTCGTCTCTTAACCAACCAAGCCGAAGCTCCCCGGACCATCCCGTCCGTCTCTTAACCAACCGAGCCGAAGCTCCCATCTATTTGTCGGTGTTATCTGTGTTTGTGAAATGTGCATCCCTACTTACTAAGTTGCTCTTTTCAGTTCGTTTATACAGTTTACGTTAACCCAAGATTACCCCCGGCATACCCCGTGAAGGGCTCTCAAAGGGCACTAGGAACTATGGTGGTAGCTGAAGCCCATCGTTCCCTTTCGCAAGGCACTTATTGTTATTGGTTGATTCCCTTACCCATTACCTTCTCATGTTACGATAGACTAACGTAGTGTGATTTAACCTTCCTCTCTTCGGGAAAGACGATCTTTCGTCGAACCCCAAGCACCTCTTAACTCTAATCAACACCTCTTCTTACTAACCTTCCTATCCTTCTGTTGTGAACTCATACACATATATAAAATCCAGCAAGATGGCTAACTCCAACTATGCCAATTCATTTCCTTTCAACAATTTACTAAATGCAGACCACAAGGTTAAATGCCATGTAAAATGGGGAGTACATCAAATAATCATCCGATACTCTTATAATAATTAATGGAGGTCCATTATGACCTTTAAGCCCTAAATCCAGAGACCCAAAATTTTCCTTATTTATTTAATAATTTATTTAATTATTCTAGTGACTAAAATTTCTAATAATGAACATGAAGTACAATTTTCAGGCAAGATATCATTCCACTAATTTTATATGATATTTAAAATAAGTATTTAACTCATCTTCCAAAACATCTAAATTTTTCAGTAAGGTTTTATCGCAAAATTCCTATTTCATTTTAACCCTTGAAAATTCATTTAAAGAAATATAAAAGACTATATTGCTTCTAAAAATCGAGAGAAAATTCCAGTATGATTCTAATGGCATATAAATGATTTGGGCCAAATTTCATAATTTATTTATCAGTAAATAGTCTTAATTAAATTATTGAATAATTTCCTTATTTAACAAGCTTGTGAAGTAAGTACCTCAATTATGTATCCAAAAGTCTTCATAAAATTTATATATGCATCTAATGATTCAAAACTTCTTCTACCAAACTTTCATAATTTATTTATTAGTAAATAGTCTTAATTAAATTATTGAATAATTTCCTCATTTAACAAGCTTGTGAAGTAAGTACCTCAAATATGTATCCAAAAATTTTCATAAAATTTATATATGCATATAATGATTCAAAACTTCCTCTGCCAAACTTTTATGACCTACCAAGAGTCAGAGGGACCATAATCTTCAATTTATTAAATTGAGGTATCCCTTGTGTTACACATGAAGTACTATAACTATTGTCCCAAAATTCCCAATTAAATTACCAGAGTCTCATAATATCCTTATGACCAATCTACCAAAATTACATCTTAGTTTGAGGAGTTTAGATAGCCCATTTCAACCCTACAATGTTTGTGCCCTAAATTAGGGTTAGGGTTTTGTGGGTCCCAAACTTTCCAAAACACCCTAAGATTTTAACCAGAGGGTTATAGTTACCCTAATATCCTCCCTACAAAATTTCATAGTCATAAAAGGTGTTTTGGCCACATGCCCTTCACAACCCTCAAAACCCTCTATTTAGGGTTTGAGCTTGGATCCTAGGGTAAATCAACCCTAAACCACCCCATTTTCACTAAGGGGGTGATAATGATCATAACAAGCTAGTGGTCAAAATATCAGCCTCTGTTGAGGTGAGTTGACCACTCAAAACCTCAAGTACACTTTTACTTAAAAATCCTTCTTTTAAGGTAGAACTAGGGATTGATCATTCCCTAACCAAAACACCTTCAAATAAGGTGAAATTATTACCAGAGCCCTAATATGCCCTATAAAACAACCCACCAAAATTTGGGGGAGTTTTGAGATATTTGTGACACCCAAATAATTTATTCATGGATTATTAAAGTTTTCTAAAAACTATAGAAAAATGTTCTCCAAAAATTCTAATTTTTGGATATGTCCTAGATATAGATAAGAATAGCCCATAACCCAAATTTCAAGTCATTTGGAAGTTTGGTTTGGAATGGGCATCAAATGCATTCTCTGGTCAGCCCTATGTATAGATCTCACCAAATTGAGTGTTGTGATCTAACCAGTACTCCAAATTGACTCAAATCAATTTTAAAATAAAGTAGACTCATAGATCTACAATTTCCATGTTAACAGTTTTTCCTGATCTAGCCTCTAAGTATTTTTCCCAATTTATTTAATTTGAGAGATAATTTCATTCAGAAATTGCTTTAAAAAAATATAATCTAATCTTTATGGTACTGTTCATCTTCCTCAACAGCCCGAACAGAGCTTTAAAAACTCATTTTCCTGTAGCTTTTCCGTGAGCTACTGCTGGCCATCCGGCCACTTTCCCGGCCAGCCACCACCACCACCACCTCCGTTGAGGCGAGGGCTACCGTCGGGTGGCGGCACGGCCGCTGGAGTGGCGGTTTCCGGCGAACCCGACCACCATTTTTTTTGGAAAAACCATGGAAAACTTCACCTGATCTAGCTCTTTTGAGCCCGATTTTCTCTCCTAATAACTTCTAAGATCTATCCATAGAAGAAGGAGTAGAGGAGGACCTTTTTGGCGGCCTGAATTCGGGAGGATCGCCGGGATGCCATGGCGGCGGCTGGTGGTTGTCGGCCTCTTCAAAAACACAGGAAACTAGCTGGCTCCTTCAGGAAAGTGGTGGGAATTACTCCTTGGACCTCAGTGAAGCTTTTAAAGAGGGAAAGGAGGGGAGTTAGGTGGCTGAATGCCTTGTGCCATTTTTGGCCATGGTCAACAATGGTGGCTTGGTTGGTAGGGGGAGAATGCATGGCTCCAACCAGTCAAGGATTGGCTGGTTGGATTGGGGCTACCTTCCTGGTCCTAATGCAATGAATGGAGGAGGTTGGGGAGGGGGAGGATGAGCACAAAGTCCTCCTTCCTTCTTCTTCCTTCTCTTTCTCTCTCCTCCATGGGTGACTTTCTCTCTCCTAGTCACCAAGCCTGAAATTTTGGTTCCTACATATCCCATGGCAGCCCACAAGTTCATTTGGTTTCTTAAGTCAAGGTTAGCCCAATTGCAATGGGCTTGAGCTTGAGTTAGCCCATTTGGGCTAACTCGACCTAAAGTTGGACTAGGGCCCACCTAGGTCAAATTGGTCCTTAAGATTTCTTCAATGGGTCCTTGGTGACCCATTAGCCTCCCCTAGGGTCAAGGTGGGGTTGGATTGGCCCTTGGAGGTCACTTGACCCTTAACTAGGGCACTTTGACCATTTTAGGTCAAGGGTTGACTTTAGTCAACCTAGCCTTTATGATTGGTCCCAATGGGTCCTTGGTGACCTATTTGCCTCTCACTAGGGCTATGAGGGTATGGGTGGGGTCTTGGAGTCTTGGTGAAGCTTCATGATCACCTTAAGCCAAGGTTTTGGAGTTTACTATTTGCAGACCATAATGCATCTATCCACACCACCAGGTCCACTCTACTCTTTCTTGGGCTTCCTAGGGTTTTGTCATGACAAAACCACTCTTAGGGGTCTAGTTGGAAATGGGATATTACAAATCCCAATAAACAAAACAAAGATTTCGTCCCCGAAATCAAGGTTAAGCCCACGGTGACTCCTATCAGGGAGAAGGAAACTTGTAACATCCCATGAGAATCGAAAGATTTAGATCACGACCATGTTCGCTATGTGAGGTTTAAAGGTGATAGTCAAATCTAAGACCAATTCGCTTAATTGGCAAAGTCTAGACCCCAATAAACAAAAGTTTAGCCCATATTCTTGAAATTTCAGTCCTACTAGTTTAAAATAGGAAGGTAAATTGAACATTCTGAGAGGTTGTGAGGTATACCTGACTGAAGAGTTCCGGGTATCTTTGTCGCATCAAGTCCTAGGGCTCCCATGTGTGCTCCTCTCTTCCGTGATTTCTCCACAGGACCTTGACTAACAGAACCTTCTTGTGGCGTAAAACTCGTACCCCCTTGTCGTCAATCTGGACCGGTTCTAGGTGAACTGACCGATCAGATGCTATCGGTCCATCTGTGGTTGTAACTTGCTGCTCTGGGCGTAGTAGAGCTCTCCTAAGAGAGGATATATGGAATACATCGTGCAGACTCGCCAGCTCCGGTGGCAGCTCCAGCCTGTATGCCAAGGGACCGATCCGCTCCTGGATCCTATAAGGCCCCATATATCTTGGACTAAGCTTCTTCCTCTGTCCGCGTACCCGAGTAACTCCATGCATTGGTCGGATCTTCAAGAACACCTGATCTCCCACCTGGAATTCCACCTAACGGTGCCGAGCGTCGTAATACTTAGCCTGCCGGCTCTGTGCTTCTAGCATCCTGTCCCGTATCAATCTCACCTGAGCCTCGGTGTCCTCGACAAACTCCGAATCCAATGCCTTAGGGTCCTCGTCCTATATCTATGACAGCGGAGTCCTGCACTTCCGTCCGTACAACGCCTCATAAGGAGCCATCTTTATACTAGACTGGTAGCTGTTATTATACGAGAACTCGATCAGCGGTAACAACTTCTCCCAAGGTTCACCGCGATCTAATATGCAGAGTCGTAGTACATCCTCTAGAGTCCGGTTGGTTCGTTCAGTCTGTCCATCCGTCTGGGGGTGGAAAGCCGTACTGAATATTAGTCGAGTGCCTAAGTAAGTCTGCGCTGACCTCCACTCCCTGGATGTAAATCGTCCATCTCGGTCTGACACAATCGACTTGGGTATGCCATGATAGCGGACGAATTGCTCCACAAACTTTCGGACTAACACGCCCACCGAGTCATCCTTCCTGATTGGAATAAACCTTGCTACCTTTGTCAGCCGGTCGACAATCACCCAGATCGAATCATTCCCTGTCCTTGATCGAGGAAGTCCTATATAAAGTCCAAGACGATATCAGCAAACTTCCACTCTGGTACTATGAGTGGTTGTAATAATCCTGCGGGGTTTCTGCATTCTGCTTTCACCAACTGGCATGCCTTGCAATGGGTCACAAAGTAGGTGATATCCTTCTTCATGCCGGGCCAGAACATAGTCTTCTTCAGATCTGCAGTCATCTTCGTAATCCCCGGGTGTACCGAATATCGACTGCAATGAGCCTCCATCATGATATCCTCCCGGACCTGGCCTCCCTCTGGTATGTAGACCCGTCCTCTAAAGCATACTAAGTCATCCCTCAGTGTGTAATCTCCCGCAGTGCCTGCTTCTAAGGTCCGGAATATCGGCTCTAGCTGGGTATCCTGCCTCTGTCCATCCTTGACCCGTTCTCGAATGTCATCTGTGGCAATTAATGACGATAGATACTCCCGGTACAACTCAGGGTGATCCTCAGACACAAAGGATATTTGCATCTTATCTAACATCTGAACCAACTCCAAGGCCATCAACTGTGTTCCTACCTCGGGGTTTGCGGTCTTTCGGCTTAGTGCATCTGCTACCACATTTGCCTTTCCCGGGTGATAGTGCATCTCGTACTGGTAGTCTGCTAAAAACTCCACCCATCGTCTCTGTCTGATGTTCAGCTCTTTCTGCGTGTCCACATAGCTCAAATTTTTATGGTCAGAGTATATGTCGCAGTGGACACCGTATAGATAGTGCCGCCAGACTTTCAGTGCAAAAATGACAGCTCCCATCTCTAAGTCATGGACTGGGTAGTTCTGCTCATGCTTCTTCAGCTGCCGAGAAGCGTAAGCTATTACATGGCCATTCTGCATAAGCACCGCTCCCATGCCCTGGTAGGAAGCGTCGGTGTAGACCTGGAATCCTTCTTTCCCTGAAGGGAGGGCAAGTATAGGAGCTGAAGTGAGTCGTCCCTTTAGCTCTTGAAAAGCCACCTCACACTGTGGGGTCCAGATAAAGGGCACATCTTTCCTTGTTAGAGATGTGAGTGGAAGGGCGATACGAGAGAATCCCTCTACGAACTTCCGGTAGTAACCGGCGAGTCCTAGGAAACTCCGTACATCTGTGGCCGTCTTCAACTTCGGCCAGTCTCGGACTGCTTGGATCTTGGCCGGGTCCACCGCCAACCCAGCACCACTGATGATATGGCCTAAGAAAGCCACCTCCTTCAACCAAAACTGGCATTTGCTGATCTTCGCATAGAGCTTGTGCTCCCGTAGTCTCTCCAGAGTCAGCGTCAGATGCCGGGTGTGCTCCTCTTCCGTCCTAGAGTAGATCAGGATCTCGTCTATGAATACTATGACAAACACATCCAAGTAGGCCTCAAAAACCCGGTTCATGAGGCTCATGAATGCCGACGGAGCATTTGTGAGCCCGAAAGGCATCACGGTAAACTCATATAGCCCATATCTGCTACTGAAAGCAGTCTTTGGAATGTCCTCCTCCTGGATCCGTAGTTGGTAGTAACCCGACCTTAAATCCAGCTTCGAGAAATAATGGGCTCCCTCCAGCTGGTCGAATAATTCGTCTATCCGAGGGAGCGGATAGGTATTCCGGACGGTCAGCCTGTTTAGTGCTCGATAATCGATGCACAGGCGAAGTGTCCCATCCTTCTTCTTCACAAATAAGACTGGGGCTCCCCATGACGAGGAACTCGGTCTAACAAATCCGGTGTGAAAACCCTAAAGCAGGTCTTCCCCAAATGATAGGAGGAATAATCAGAAGTTTTCAAATTTGAGTCACAGTAGTAAACAATCAGAAATGAACCATTTTATTTATTTATTTATTTACATCAGGTACAATTACAAATCTAGGAATAATAATAGATACAATAATCGCACTCACACTTTGGGTTTGCAATTCGATGATTCTCTTGGCATTCCCCGATACCGACAAAGATCTTCAACCATACCTTCGCCAGTTCTTCTGGCGGAATCCTCTGAGGTGCGCTGGGACTTGCTCCTGCTGCCTAAAAACATGGAATTCAACTGGATTAGTCATACAAATATGACTATGTGAGACAATTATTTCGTGAAACAGTTCTACATGCAGTAAACGGGTGATAACAATATGCTTACAATACAATAAACAATTTAGGTGAGGATATACGTATTTGTGTTTTCTTCTTGAAACCCACCCTTTTAATTACATATTATAGGAAATACTTAGGTATGCAACTTGAATTGGCCACACCCCCGAAGGGCGAAATTGTAGGCTTACCCCTACTGGTGAATCCATCAGTAGATGCCTCTACATCATAGGATTCTAAACCTTCGTATTTCCTTATGCCATATTGTATGTTTTATTATCTTTCTTACGCGTTAAAATAAGATATATGAATAATATAATTTCCCCTCAGAAAATGTTTGTATCGCTATAATTTTCCCCTCGCCCACATTGCGTTGATTAGCGATATTTCATTGAGTTTTAAACTCATATGCACAGGCAGTGTCCTTGGAAATAAAATAACATGAAAGTACGTGAATAAACACAATTCAATAAATAAAATACTCACCATTGCTTTTCTTTTACCCTTATCCTTTCCTGTATTATTACCCTGATTATCATGGGACGCCATCCTAGCTTGTCCTAGTCTGGGAAACCACTGAAATAAGATGCACAAGTCGGGTTGCGTCTCGCTTTACTCATAGTATAATATGTTAGGATAATTATTGATTACTAACAACTTCGAATCGTAGAAATCGATCAATCGAAAAAATAAAAGGAAAAAGCCTCAAAAACAGCCCTCAATTAGTGCTGGACAGCCATAAAATAGCTCGAATGGGCCAAACCAGCCCCAAATGGACTTCCCGTCCTCTCAACCTGCTGTCCAGTCACTAATCAGCACAACCAGTATCAAAAAGTAGCATAAAATAGCCCCCAAGAGTAATTATACAAACAACCCAACCAGCAGCTATAGACACAATCCAACCAACCCAAAATAAAGCAATTTCTATAGGTAACATAAACCAGCCCAAAATCAGTGAACTTCTGAAGTACTTTCAGCTTATGACAGAAGGTAAGAGAGGGGGAGAAGCATGCTTACAGCGGGAGAAAGAGGAAGAAGGATGTTACGCAATCGATCTCTGTAGGACTTCGTAGAAGCAGCAGCCCTAATAGGTTCAACACAGTCCAACCGAAGGCACGTAAAGGCAACAGCGGCAAAAAGAACAAGGTACAGTAGTTAAGAAAACAGAGTCCCGAAGAAAGAGGAGTATGCAATAGCAGCAGTAACATAAGGCACAGCCAGGGAACAAAATATACCGATAATCAAACAGCGACGGCTCCGGCAGCTTAAAGAAGAAGACTGGAGGAGCGGCAACCCGAATCGGCCTGGCAGCACCGTCGACCTAGCAGGATCGGCGGCGCAAAGGCAGCGCAAGACCGAGCACAGCACCGAGAAGGGGTAAAGAAGAAGAGAGTTCTCGATCGACTGGAGCAGCCAGAGGGAGAAGGCGACGGAGAAGAAATACGCGCAGGAGCAGGAGATCGACGAAAGCAGTGCGGAAGAAGCAATAGCCCGGCTTCATTTTATAACAGTGATTAAGCGGCTAAGCGGCAAGGTGAAGCCAAGCACCGCTCCAGGTGTACTGAACCGAACCCAAGTTTTAATAACAAGCAGCCAGCTTAACCTCAAAACAGCCAGCACACAGCCAAACAGCCAGCAAGATGTTAAAGCAAATAAATTATTAAGACAACAAGCCTTCATCGAACTCAACCTCAGCCCAGCAAGAGAAAAGGGCCAAACATGTAGAATGTTCCCAAAAGTCCAACTCAGTGAATACTTAAATCAAGATCCATCAATTCAGCCCACATGAAGAAATTCAGCAAGCTCAAAGAAATAACTAAAAACAATTATACCAAAATAGCAATGAAAATCACCCAAAACTCAAACTTAAACGAACAAAAAAAATAAAATATGAAATCAAACACAAAAGTAAAATCGTACTGCCATAATATTATCATCATTAGGGAAAGCAAAACTTTTAAAATATAAAAATAAACTAAACGTTATATGTTTATTTTTGGTTCGTCACAATCATCCCTCCTTAAAGAAGTTTTCGCCCTCGAAAACGTAACCTGCGAAAATAAAACTATTTCTTGCGATAAGGTTCTAAATTAAAAGCTCAGGGCATGATCATTCGTTCTTCTGGAACGTCAGGAAGAGGAGTTGGAGTCTGGACAGGAGCGGAAGGAGCCAAAGATACCGGTGCCGGTGCAGGTGTCGATGCTAGAGACTCGGCATACATTTGATGTAGTTGAAGTGGAAGTGGAGGTCCTTGCGTACTGGAGGCTTTGTTTAAGAGTTTTGGACAATGCTTCTTGGTATGCCCTGGTTGACGGCAATAGTAGCAAGCACCAATTAAGCACTCTCCGCGATGAAAACGACCACACTTCGCACACTTTGTTGCAGTTACTTGAGTTGTATTTGACGGAGCAGTTTGTAATGCCTTTGTTTCTTGGCTGCCTTATACGTCGTGTTGAGTTGACGTTTCAGGTGCTTTTCGTTTCCCACTTTCGCGAGACTTCTGCGATTTACTTTGGTCAATTTCCACCAGTCTCGCTCGCTCGACTAACTTTCCGTATTCAAGAATATCCAGGGGTACGAGCAAATTACGGATATCATCATGCAGGCCTTGTTGAAATAGTCGACAACGATCTTCTTCCGTCGTTACCAGAGACTCGGCATAATATGCAAGTTTAGAAAATTCTGCCTCGTATTGCAGTACTGATTTGGTTCCCTGAACCAGTCGCAGAAATTGATCATGCAAGACTCTTTTCTCAGAGCGTGGCACAAACCAGTTGGTGAATTCGTGCAGAAAATTTGTCCATGGTATGTGCTCTCGTCTGGTGACTTTTGTAGCTACGAGTTGTTCCACCAATGCTTGGCTGCTCCTTCTAATAAAAATGATGCTAGCTCAACTTTTCGATCCTCCGGGCAGCGCATGACTTGGAATATAGTTTCGATACAAAGTATCCAATCTTCAGTTTCTAATGGGGACAATCCTCCGACAAATGTTGGTGGTTTTAAATCCAAAAATTGTTTAAGGTCGTAATCGAGTTGTCGATGATAGGGTGTAGGGGCAACCATGTCAAAAGGAGGATTAGGAGGAGGGTTTGTTTGTTGTTGGCGAGGCTGTTGAGGGTTAGGATCAACTTGTGGTACTGGGGGTACAAGTGTAGCTAACGTTGGAAATACCAACTTAATAGCTTCCGCTATTGCTAATACAAATGCAGAAGAGTTCCTTGGTTGATGGCCATTGTCACTTTCCTCCGATCTCGTTCCTTGTTGAACTTCCCATTCCTCGCGATCCTCCTGGCGGCGTCGACTGGAATAGACTCGAATAGGTTCCTAGAAGGGAAGGGAATGTAATTTCTTTTAGGTTACATCTTATGCCCGAGTACTCTCTATGACACAATATTTTGAAAACCAACCTCCCTCTGATACCAATTGTGAAAACCCTAAAGCAGGTCTTCCCCAAATGATAGGAGTCATAATCAGAAGTTTTCAAATTTGAGTCACAGTAGTACACAATCAGAAATGAACCATTTTATTTATTTATTTATTTATTTACATCAGGTACAATTACAAATCTAGGAATAATAATAGATACAATAATCGCACTCGCACTTTGGGTTTGCAATTCGATGATTCTCTTGGCATTCCCCGATACCGACAAAGATCTTCAACCATACCTTCGCCAGTTCTTCCGGCGGAATCCTCTGAGGTGCGCTGGGACTTGCTCCTGCTGCCTAAAAACATGGAATTCAACTGGATTAGTCATACAAATATGACTATGTGAGACAATTATTTCGTGAAACAGTTCTACATGCAGTAAACGGGTGATAACAATATGTTTACAATACAATAAACAATTTAGGTGAAGATATACGTATGTGTGTTTTCTTCTTGAAACCCACCCTTTTAATTACATATTATAGGAAATACTTAGGTATGCAACTTGAATTGGCCACACCCCCGAAGGGCGAAATTGTAGGCTCACCCCTACTGGTGAATCCATCAGTAGATGCCTCTACATCATAGGATTCTAAACCTTCGTATTTCCTTATGCCATATTGTATGTTTTATTATCTTTCTTACGCGTTAAAATAAGATATATGAATAATATAATTTCCCCTCAGAAAATATTTGTATCGCTATAATTTTCCCCTCGCCCACATTGCGTTGATTAGCGATATTTCATTGAGTTTTAAACTCATATGCACAGGCAGTGTCCTTGGAAATAAAATAACATGAAAGTACGTGAATAAACATAATTCAAGAAATAAAATACTCACCATTGCTTTGCTTTTACCCTTATCCTTTCCTGTATTATTACCCTGATTATCACGGGACGCCATCCTCGCTTGTCCTAGTCTGGGAAACCACTGAAATAAGATGCACAAGTCGGGTTGCGTCTCGTTTTACTCATAGTATAATATGTTAGGATAATTATTGATTACTAACAACTTCGAATCGTAGAAATCGATCAATCAAAAAAATAAAAGGAAAAAGCCTCAAAAACAGCCCTCAATTAGTGCTGGACAGCCATAAAATAGCTCGAATGGGCCAAACCAGCCCCAAATGGACTTCCCGTCCTCTCAACCTGCTGTCCAGTCACTAATCAGCACAACCAGTATCAAAAAGTAGCATAAAACAGCCCCCAAGAGTAATTATACAAACAGCCCAACTAGCAGCTATAGACACAATCCAACCAACCCAAAATAAAGCAATTTCTGTAGGTAACATAAACCAGCCCAAAATCAGTGAACTTCTGAAGTACTTTCAGCTTATGACAGAAGGTAAGAGAGGGGGAGAAGCATGCTTACAGCGGGAGAAAGAGGAAGAAGGATGTTACGCAATCGATCTCTGTAGGACTTCGTAGAAGCAGCAGCCCTAATAGGTTCAACACAGTCCAACCGAAGGCACGTAAAGGCAGCAGCGGCAAAAAGAACAAGGTACAGTAGTTAAGAAAACAGAGTCCCGAAGAAAGAGGAGTATGCAATAGCAGCGGTAACATAAGGCACAGCCAGGGAACAAAATATACCGATAATCAAACAGCGACGGCTCCGGCAGCTTAAAGAAGAAGACTGGAGGAGCGGCAGCCCGAATCGGCCTGGCAGCACCGTCGACCTAGCAGGATCGGTGGCGCAAAGGCAGCGCAAGACCGAGCACAACACCGAGAAGGGGTAAAGAAGAAGAGAGTTCTCGATCGACTGGAGCAGCCAGAGGGAGAAGGCGACGGAGAAGAAATACGCGCAGGAGCAGGAGATCGACGAAAGCAGTGCGGAAGAAGCAATAGCCCGGCTTCATTTTATAACAGTGATTAAGCGGCTAAGCGGCAAGGTGAAGCCAAGCACCGCTCCAGGTGTACTGAACCGAACCCAAGTTTTAATAACAAGCAGCCAGCTTAACCTCAAAACAGCCAGCACACAGCCAAACAGCCAGCAAGATGTTAAAGCAAATAAATTGTTAAGACAGCAAGCCTTCATCGAACTCAACCTCAGCCCAGCAAGAGAAAAGGGCCAAACATGTATAATGTTCCCAAAAGTCCAACTCAGTGAATACTTAAATCAAGATCCATTAATTCAGCCCACATGAAGAAATTCAGCAAGCTCAAAGAAATAACTAAAAACAATTATACCAAAATAGCAATGAAAATCACCCAAAACTCAAACTTAAACGAACAAAAAAAATAAAATATGAAATCAAACACAAAAGTAAAATCGTACTGCCATAATATTATCATCATTGGGGAAAGCAAAACTTTTAAAATATAAAAATAAACTAAACGTTATATGTTTATTTTTGGTTCGTCACATCCGGCTTCCACCAGTTCCTGGAGTTGGCTTCGAAATTCTGTCAGCTCTTTTGGGGCCATCCGGTAAGGGGCTCTAGCTGCCGGCTTAGCCCCCGGCACCAGCTGTACCCGGAAATCCTGCTCCCGGTGCAGGGGTAGCCCAGGCAGTTTCTCTGGAAATACGTCGGCAAAATCTCGCACCACCGGAATACCCGAGGTGGAGACCTTGGCCTCAGTCATTTCAAATATTACCTCATACACTTCTTCCCCCTGTAAGTGAGCCTTGACGGCCTGTACAGATGACAACATGAGAGGGGGAATAGATCTAGTACCTTCAATGACGAGGTAGGAATCTCCATGTCTCACAGTAACTCTCTTGGACGTGCAGTCAATTTGAGCATGATTCCAGTTCAACCACATCATTCCTAGGATCAAATCAAAGATTGGCATCTTTATGATCGTCGCTGGAGATTCAAATATCTTTCCACCGATCTCCGCCTCCATATCGCAGTGGGCCGAGGTGAACAACTCTGATCCGTCGGGTAATCGTATCCTCATCATCAGACCCGTGAATCGTTCCACGCCTTCCAACCCTTCTATGAAGGCCTCCGATACAAATGAGTGCGAAGCACCCGTATCAAATAGCGTATAAGCGGGTTTGCCGCTGATGAAAACTATTCCTGGGGTTTTGGGAAAAATTAAATGTCTTAGAATCTAGCTATGATTTTCTTTCCTAGATTGTCATTTCTATATAAAATTTAACTTCATGAGGAAATAACTTTAAAATTTTTTCAGACGTACCAGTGATTACTTGCTCCGGGTTTCGGGGCTGAGCCAGATCCAGTGCATAAATTTGCTCCCTCTGCTGCCTGCGATCTGCACCCAGGAAACCACATCCCCGACCACGTCCTCCAAACTGCTGGGCATGCGGGGCAGCCTGTGGTGCTGGTAGAGGTGCTTCCCTCATGGGGCAGTTTCTCTGAATATGCCCTATCTGATGGCAGTTGTAGCACTCTGGTGGGGGAAATGGCATGCCCCCTGTTGGGTACATTGGAAAATGTGTACCTGATTTGAAGAAGCCCAACCTAGCTCAATGATATACATCAAGGTGTATTTGATGTTGTTTTGAGTTGACATGTGCAGGTGAAGAATTGATAAAGTATGCAGGAAAAATTCTAAGTCCAAGTGTCGACACAGAGAAGGATGTGTCGACATACAGAAGAAGTAAGTCGACACAACACTGGGAAGCAGTGTCAACACATAGCAGTTAATCTACAACTACACTGGGAAAAAGTGTCGACACAGAAGAAGTAAGTCGACACAACACTGGGAAAATGTGTCGACACAGAAGAAGTAAGTCGACACAACACTGGGAATTTGTGTCGACACAGAAGAAAAGCGTCGACCTCAACATTGGGAAAATGTGTCGACACAGAAGAATATAGTCGACCTCAGGTTTGTCGACACCAGCAGGGTGTGTCGACTCAGAAGAATATAGTCGACCTCAAGTTTGTCTACACCAGCAGAATGTGTCGACACAGTGTGATTAAGTCGACACATTACAGCAGAGTTAAAAGAAGACTGTGTCGACACCAGAAGGCTAAGTCGACACTTACTAAGTTATGATTCTACAACAACTGTGTCGACACACAGGACTTGTGTCAACACACTGAAGAGTCAAGACCAAGTTATTTTCAGAAGAAGCTGTGTCGACTCAAAGGCAACTTAGTCGACATCACTGAAGACTGTGTCGACACCAAAGTCAATTGTGTCGACACAGATAGACAGATGGTCTCGACACTTTCTGACAGACTGTCTCGACAACTTGTGGTTCAAGACTAAGGCACATGACTTGTTTGAAGACTTGACAGCTGTGGGTTGCCACAGGTTAACTGAAGCTGTCAGACTTGTCAGAAAACGGTTAGAAACTGGATCAGCCGGTTACCATGAAGAAAGTCTATAAATAGACAGATTCAGAAGGAGAAAGTAACTTTTGAAAAACGTTGTTGAGAATCAAAAAGTTGAGAAGGATTACGATCCAATTCATTTCAAGAAAGTGCTAGGCACTTAAGAAGATCTTCTCCGGAAGATCTAAGAAGACTATCTAAGGATAGATCAAAGAAGAGTTCTAATCAGAATTCAGAAGAATCATTCAAAAGTGCTGGATAGAGAGAGATCAAGCCAGAATTTGAAGAAGAAGAAAGAAACCACCAGTGGATTCTCAAGAAGCTGTTTGGAAATCAACTCAGCTAAGTTCATATTCAAGAAGCTTTGAAGAAAGCTCAGATACAGTTGATTTCATCAGCTGATCAAGAATTGTCTTGGCCTTTTCTCTCTCAATTCAGGCTAGACAGTTAAATAAACTTTTCTATATTTCTGTAGGATCTGTTTACACAGATCTGAGTTGTAAGCCTATGTTATAAAGGCTGAGTGTAGGAGTGTTGAACTCTGAGTGGTAGGGCTGTTTGCCTGAGTGTAGGAGAAGGGTCTTCTCTGAGTTGTAGGCCTTGGGGCAAGGCTGAGGTAGGGCTGTTGTGCCTGAGTTGTAGGAACCAGTTGGGTTCTGAGTTGTAGGATCTGTTGATCTGAGATTAGTGGAAGTTTGGCCGAATCTAGCATACTGCTAGATAGGTGAAGGGGGAAAGTGGATGTACCAAGACCTTGGGGAACCACTATAAAACATTGTGCAATCTGTGATGTTTTATTTTCTGTGATTGCTGTGATTATTGTGTTAGCCATTAATTGAATTCTGCCTAGAAGTTTTTATAAACAAGTAGAACCTATTCACCCCCCCTCTAGGTGTTTAGGTTGTCTTGAAAGTTAAACTATCAAGTGGTATCAGAGGGAGGTTCCTCAAAAAGGACTTAACAGTCTGAGGTAGATCTGAAAGGCAGATTCAAGATTCAAGAAAATGGGTTCTGGAGAGAATCATAAGGAGCTAGGGTCTATGAAATTACCCATATGCAAGAAAGAAATTTTTGGAATTTGGAAAGAAAGAGTCAGACTGTTTATGGAAGCATCTGACCCAAGAATTTACATCACAGTACAGGAAGGCCCCTTCATTCCAATGAAGGTATCAGTTCTTGATGCAAATATCCAAACTCCAAAGAGTTATTCAGAAATGACCAAGGATGAAATCATCTTGGCAACCATGGATAAAAGAGCTCAGAACATTATTGTGAGTGCCATACATGATTCAACATTTCAGAATCTGATTCACTGCAAGACCTCCAAGGAAATGTGGGACACATTGATTGTCTACATGGAGGGATCTGAAGAAGTAAGGCTGGACAGGAAGTCTATGCTAAATCAGGAGTATGAAAGCTTTAGACAAGGAAAATCTGATAGCATAACTGAGTGCTATAAGAAATTCTATAGAATTGTGAATGAGCTAATATCCTATGGAAGAGTCTTCAGTACCTATGAACTGAATGACAAATTCTTAAGATCCTTATCAAAGGATTGGGATACAAAGATCTGTGCCATAAGAGAGGTGGCTAAATTGGCAGAGATATCTCCTCCAACCCTGTTTGGAAAGTTGCTATCCTATGAAATGCAACTTATGGTGAGGAAGGAGGAGGAAAGAAACTCAAGAGGAGAGCATAGAGAAAAGACTGTGGCATTCAATGCAGAAGCCACTAGAAAGAATAGGAGGAAATCACCATCTCCTCCTAAGGAAGTTACAGAAGATAGTTCTGAAAGTTCAAACAAGGGTTCTGAAAGCTGTGATTCAGATGCAGACTTTGCTGCATTCACAAGACAATTCCAGAGGTTCTTGAAGAAGAAGCAGTGGAAGTCTAGGCCTTCCCCATCACAGCAAGTTGATGACTATTATAAGAAGAAAAGGTCATCAAGGAAAGAGAAGAACAGATCAAAACCCAGCAAAGCCACTACTTCAAAGATTGTCTGCTATTGTTGCAATAGGCCTGGACATGTAGTGGCTGATTGTCCTGACAAGAGAAAGGAATCTTCAGAAAAGAAGAAGACTTATCAGAAAGGCAAGAAGGAGAAATCCCTTGTAGCAAAGAAAGATAAGAGTCTGTCAGACCAGTCAACTTCAGAATCAGGATCTGAAGCCGAAGCATATATTGGACTATATGCTGCATCTGAGGAAGAGGAGTTTATGCAGTTGCTAGACTCCATCAATGAACATCAATGCATGGGGTTGATGACAAGATCAGAAGAGGGCATATGCCAGAATCAGTCTGGTCCTAATGAGGTAAAATGTCCTTCCAGTACATCTGTTTGTAGTACAAGTGAAGAATCAGCTACATCTGCATCAAGTGATGAAGATGCATCTGAATCTGAAGGAGATGTCTATCAATTGATAGACAAGTATGGGGACTTGTTGCAGGCCCTTAAGAAAAGCAAGAACCTGGTTAAAACTCAGGCTCAGGAAATTGCTGAACTAAGGGTTGCAACAACTGAGTTAGAAAAAGTCCTTGATCAAAAATTAAATGAAATTGCCAAGCTGAAGAATATAACTATTATTCAGATGGGCACAATTAATTATACTAATGATCAAGTGAAGAGTCTGGAGGCCAGACTTAGAATTGAAAGGGATTTAGTGGCTAGTTACTCTAAGCCAAAATCTGTCTTACCCTTGATAGATGAATTTGTCACTCAGAAGGGTAAGGCTGGATTAGGATTTAAAGGTAACTCCAGGGCTGACAGATTCAAGAAGAAAGGCAAAGCCCCTATTCAGCCACTAAACCTTTCAGTCCCCATAAAGTTTAGTAAGGTGAAAGTGCCTTCTAACATATATGATCATGAAGACATTCAAGGTCATATTAAGACTAATGTTCTGAAGAATAAGGGTGTTAATGCAAGCAGGCCTACCTATGGTCATAAACCCAATGGTTTTAAGAAATCAGTAGGTGAAGTTGCAACAGCACCAGCAATGAACAGAAATTCTTCTGACAAGGATGTATCTAGATCTAGATACAATAAGTTTGAATGTTGGTGCTGTGGCAAGAGAGGCCATTTTGCATTAGACTGCTGGTATAACACAAGTGTTATAAAGAATAAGAGTCTACCTGTTAGAAGAGGTTATGATAACTTTATTAATGCTAACCTGAACCAAGGACCCAAGACTTACTTGGGTTCTAAGGGTAAGTAATTCTGTATTGCAGGTGAATCCAAGTAACCATGCCCCTATATGGTACTTGGATAGTAGTTGTTCCAGGCACATGACTGGAACAAAGGGGCTGCTGAAGGAGTATTCATCTGTCAAAGATGGACATAAAGTGATCTTTGGTGGATCTGAAAAAGGAGTCATCAAAGGGTTTGGTAACATTTCTTCTAACCTAATTACTATCACTCAAGTGGCTTATGTAAAAGGTTTGAAACATAATCTAATAAGCATAAGCCAGCTAAGTGATTTAGGATATGACATTTCATTTGTTAAAGATGGATGTCATATCAAGAGGTCAAGTGATCAAGAGATCATTTTGACTGGGTATAGGAAGAGAAATGTATATTGCCTTAATTTTGAATGTGAAAATAAGGCTTCCCCCATTTATCTTGTAGCTGATGACAATGCTTACCATTGTGTTAAGTGGCACAAGAGATTGGCTCATCTAAACTACACGACAATTAGCCAACTCATTAGTAAAGAACTAGTGAGGAATGGGCCTCAAGTTAAGTGTATAAAGGAAGGGGTATGCTCAGCTTGTCAAAAGGGCAAGCAGACAAAATCCTCATTTCAAAGCCTTGAAAACAAGGATTCTGTGAGGTGCTTATACCTCTTGCATATGGATCTTTTTGGTCCTATGCCAGTTCATAGTCTAGGTAGGAAGGTCTACACTTTTGTGGTTGTAGATGACTATTCTAGATTTACATGAGTGTTCTTTCTGAGACAAAAATCTGAAACCCCAAGTGTATTACTTAATTTGTAAAGCAAATTCAGAATGAACTGAATAGTACAGTGGTCAAAATCAGAAGTGACCATGGTACTGAGTTTCAATCTGAAAGCATAACAAACTTGTGTAAAGACTTTGGTATTTTCCAAGAGTTCTCCTCACCAAGAATACCTCAGCAAAATGGAATTGCTGAAAGAAAGAATAGAACATTAATTGAAGCTGGTAGAACTCTATTGAGTGACACCTCTCTCCCAGAATATTTTTGGGCTGAGGCAGTTAACACTGCTTGTCATGTCATCAATAGGGCTTCTATCACCAAAAGCCACAGAAAGACTCCCTATGAGATTGTGAAAGGCAGAAAACCAAATCTATCCTATTTTAGGATCTTTGGTTGCAAGTGCTATATACTTAACAATGGCAAGTCATATTTGACTAAGTTTGCTGCCAAATCCCAGGATGGGATATTTGTTGGGTACATCACAAATAGTAAGGCCTATAGAGTCTTCAACTTAACTACTCAAGTTGTTGAAGAATCTGTGCATGTTGTATTTGATGAAACAAGATTAATCAATTGTGAGTTGTCTTGTAGATCAAATGACTCAACAGGTATAAGCAAGAGGATGGACAAGCTCTCCATTGCTGAAGCTTCAAAGGAAGATGGAGCATTGGAAAATGAAGGCTGCTGTCCAGGGGGAGTACAAGAGATAATGGAAGCTGATGAAAACCAAGAGGTTCAGCAGAATGAAGAAGCTGTCCAAGACCAGCACTGGATTGATGCTATGCAAGAGGAGCTGAATCAATTCAGAAGGTGCAAAGTCTGGGAGCTTGTTCCTAAACCAAGAGGCCACAACATAATTGGCACTAAGTGGATCTATAGGAACAAGCTAGATGAAAGTGGGATAATAGTGAAGAATAAAGCAAGATTGGTTGCAAAAGGATACAGGCAGGAAGACGGGATTGACTTTGATCAAACCTTTGCTCCAGTAGCAAGGCTGGAGGCTATCAGAATATTCCTTGCCTATGCAGCCTACCAAGACTTCAAAGTATACCAGATGGATGTGAAGTCAGCATTTCTGAATGGTGATCTTAAAGAAGAAGTATATGTAGAGCAGCCATCAGGTTTTGTAGATCCTCTTAAACCTGATTCTGTGCATAAGCTTAGGAAAGCTTTGTATGGGTTAAAACAAGCTCCAAGGGCTTGGTATGAAACCCTGTCTACCTTCCTCATTGAGAATAAATTCTCAAGAGGAAAGATAGACAAAACTCTATTCCTTAGGGAATCCAAAGGTAAGATCATCTTAGTTCAGATCTATGTTGATGACATAATCTTTGGATCTACTGAAAACAACCTTTGTAAAAAGTTTGCCAAACTTATGCAAGGGAAGTTTGAGATGAGCAGTATGGGAGAACTTAAGTTCTTCTTGGGACTCCAAGTAAGACAGACTGATGATGGATTGTCCATATCCCAGTCTAAGTTCACCAAAGAATTAATTAAGAAATATGGTATGGAGTCATCCTCCACCATGAGAACTCCTATGGGAACAAGTATCCCTATATGCAAAGATGAGGCAGGAAAACCTGTTGATGAGTCATTGTATAGATGAATAGTTGGGTCTCTACTATATCTTACTGCTAGTAGACCAGACATTATGTATGCAACATGTGTCTGTGCTAGGTACCAAGCCTGCCCTAAAGAATCTCATTATACTGCAGTCAAAAGGATTCTGAGATATCTAAAGGGCACTCCTAATCTAGTCCTTTGGTACCCTAGGAATAGAGATTTTCTACTAACAGGCTATTCAGATGCAGATTTTGCAGGATGTAGAGAGGACAGGAAAAGTACTACAGGTACTTGTCAATTCCTTGGAGGAAGACTAATATCATGGAGTAGTAAGAAGCAGACCAGTGTGGCAATTTCCACAGCTGAGTCAGAGTATGTTGCTGCTGGAAGCTGCTGTGCACAGCTATTATGGATGCAGCATCAGCTTAAGGATTATGGTATTCAGGTAAGTAGAACACCTCTTTTATGTGATTCTAAGAGTGCTATTTCTATTGCTAATAATCCAGTTTCTCATAGTAGAACTAAGCATATAGAAATCAAATACCATTTTCTTAGAGAACATGTAGAAAAAGGAGACATCTCATTGGAATTTGTAAAAACAGATTATCAAATAGCAGATGTATTTACTAAGCCTTTAGATGAAACCAAATTCAATAAATTCAAAATTGAATTAGGTATGTTAACCATTGATTAATGTATTAACAAAAACATTAACAATGAAATTGAAGTGGTATGTAAGTAAGTAAAAGTAATAACAACATAAACAAGTGTTAAAAAGGACACATTGAAGTAACACTTACAAGTGGTGTTGAACCAACAGAAATTGGCTAAGTAAGAATGTGTCGACACATTCAGTAATTATGTGTCGACTCAGAGAAATAATGTCGACAAGTCAGAAATATTGTGTCGACACAGAGAATATGTGTCGACACTTAAGAGTTATATTGTCGACTTAACCAGAAATGTAATGTCGACTCAACCAGGATAATGGTGTCGACACTTACAGAATATGTGTCGACACTTATCCTTAGAGTCGACACAGAATTTCTGTCTATCTATTATATATCCAAGGTGTCGACATAACCACAAATTGGTGTCGACGCATAGTAAGCTGAAGTAATGTCGAGACAATAGAAGTTTGTGTCGACACATTCCGTCTGTGTCGACACATTTAGTTTGTTTTTGGCGCCTTTTGAACTTCTTTCAACAGAAGGTATAAATAGGTCAAAAACTCTATCTGTCGACACGCTTCCAAGGTTTTCGAGACTAAAACCCTGTGTCGACAGTCTATCTTTCTCTCTTCTCTCAAGCTTTCTCGACAAATCGATGGCGCCAAAGATGGAAGACAACGTCAATGAAGGGTATGAGTTGGTGCGCCAGGCCTTTGCAGATGCGCCGCCAGATGTTCAAGGGGTTATCACCCTCCTCTCCGAGTCAGGGTTAGAATTTCTAATCTTAGAGCCAACTAAAATCTGGAAGAAGGAGGTGCACGAGTTCTTTATCTCTGCATCAATCCACTCAGATGGCTTCAAGATTAAGTCAAATGTTCAAGGGACTAAGGTGAAGATTACTCCAAGAACTTTGAGAAAAATCTTTCAATTACAAGTAGTTGAGAATGAAGAGGAAGTTCCTAGTTCTAAGACAAGGGAAGCCCTTCAATGGTGTGGACTGGACTCAAGTATGAAGATTGGAGCTGCATTCAACAGAAAGGGTATGAATCAGCAAGGGAAATTCTTGTCTGAAGTTGTTGGGAAAGTAATCCTCTGCAAGACAGGTGGACATGATAGGATTTCTGCCTATATGTTCAGCCTTATGACCAGGATTGTTTTTACAATTCCTACTGATTGGTCAGGAGTACTCTTTGACAAGATCAAAGAAGGAATCAAGAAGCCCAACATGGCTAGAATCATGAGCTTATATCTCATTGGAGTGATCCCTGAAGTGAAGCAGCAACTGCCAGGGACTAAGATCAATCATATGAGAAGGATGGATATGAGACTGTTCTCTAGGTGGGATAGGGTGCTGTCCAAGGATGTGCCTGAAGAGAGAAGGCCAGACACCCCTGTGAAATCCCCTACTCAAAATCAAGAAACTGAACAACTATAAGAAGACCCACTGAGGACACAGGTTGAAGAACAGCTTGACTCAACTATAGTCCAGCAAGTGTCAACACCTGCATAGATGCAGGGGGAGCCAGTTTCCACTCCTGCTCAAAAGGAATCTACTCCTGATCAGGTACAAGTATAGGGGGAGCTAATGTATTTTACTATAAAAGACATTGCTCATATTTTTGTTACTGCACAGGTTCAGGGGGAGCTAGTGTCCACTCCTCCTCTAGATACTACAAATACTGAAGTACAAGTGCAAGAGGAAGCACAGTTAAACTTATCTCAAGATTTAACTGCTGCAGAAGTTACAGCTCAACTGGAATTTACTCTGGAGGAGTTATTCCATGATGCTGATACTACTACAGATAAAGTAGGAGGAGAACCAGAAATTGAGAAGTCCATAGGTATGGACATTGATCAGGAAGCTGAAGTTGAGGCACAAGTTGAGGGGGAGCCAGTGGCTGTTGAAGCTGAGCAACAGGTCACTGGGACAGATACAATTCATCCTCCTCAAGAAAGAATTCATTTAGATACTTCATCTGAAACTGATACTGAAGGAGCCAGGATGGCAAAGAAAAGAAAACTTGTTGTCTTTAAGAGAAGAAGCAAGAATTATAAGCAGGCTTTACAAACAACACCTCCACAAGTATCTCCAGCCTTTGATTATAACAAATTTATGGTGGATCTACAGGTAAAATTGGATGAACAAAGGATGGCACTGGAAAAGTATGTTGATGAAAATAGCAAGTCACTTCAGTTTGACTTAGCTCAGGATATAAAGTCCATCCAGTTTCAAGTCAACATGCATAAAAAGGAAATGACAGATTGCTTCCACAAGGGTGGCAATGCTGTGGTTTATCTAGCTCAACAACAGGAGGCTATTACTACAAAGGTGGATGACATTGCTTTGAAGCAAAACTATGTTTTGGAAAACCAGCTAAGAATGAATGATAATTTAACTGAATCTCATAATGAGATCATTGAGGAGGTAAAGAAGATTGTTCCAGGTCTGCCTGCAGATAGAGCCAAAGAAAGGGAAGAATTTGATAAGAATTTTCAAGCTGCCATTGCTTCTGTTAAGACTGCCATCACAACCTCTCAAAAAGAAATATCTGAAAAGCTTCAAAAGTTAAAACCATTTTTTAAAGAGGGTGTGAATTATTTGGATGGCCAAATAAGATTTCAAAAGGAAGATCTAAGAGATCATGTATCTAGAGAAGCCATAAAGGGGGAGAGGATGTTAATTCATGCAGGCTCAGAGCACTCCAAATGGGTGACCAATAGTATCCGAGCCACATTGGGATATCCCCCATTGTGTGATGATGCTATGGTGGCTGAGTCAGGAATACAAACAAATCTACTTGAAGGCAATCAACCTGAGATTGCCCAAGTCATTTACCCCCCTCCAGATTTTGACATGATTGATCAGCAGGTTCAAGGCATGTATAGTCCTCCAAAGGAGGTTACTAATATTGTCATTGGGAAGGTTGATAAGCCAGAGGCTACTCTGAAAGAACAGCAAGATGCTCTATTAGCAAAGAAGAGATTCAGAGAGCAGGCTGCACTCAAGCCAGATTATGAGCAGTGGAGTCCTACTTCAAGGAACATAATACTCACTGCATGGAAAGCTGTACAAGACAAAGTTCATGAGAGAGGGAAGTGGTACAATGAGATAGAATGGCAAAAGTATGAGGCAAGATAGGAAGCAATAGTACAATTCAGAAGGAAAGCTAAGCTGGGAAGGCTGACACCAGATGCTCAGGAGCCAAGCAAATACTTTCCAAAGCCTTTTCACTATTTTGAAAGGCAAAGGATCAAGGATGAAGCTCAGAAGAAAGCTGATCAAAAAGGAAAGAAGATAGCTGAAGAATCAGAAGCTCCTGTGACAGCTACAATTCAATCTGGAAAAGGGATTATCATAAGAGAGCCTGATCAATCCTGATTATGTTTTTAGTCCCTTCATAATGTTTTTGTAATGTTGTGATGTGATCATTAAATGTAAAAAAATGTAATCAAACATTACCCAGTTATAAACAAAATGTTGATTGGCATATTATAATGTTCATTCTGTGATGGATTGTTTTTTTTAATGTTTTGTTTATATTAAGTATTCCTGTTATGTCACATATCATCAATTTAGTACTGTTTATAAATGGTGTATATCATTGGCTATAAGGGTTATGACTTCTCCAAATAGGGGGAGATTGTTGGGTACATTGGAAAATGTGTACCTGATTTGAAGAAGTCCAACCTAGCTCAATGATATACATCAAGGTGTATTTGATGTTGTTTTGAGTTGACATGTGCAGGTGAAGAATTGATAAAGTATGCAGGAAAAATTCTAAGTCCAAGTGTCGACACAGAGAAGGATGTGTCGACACACAGAAGAAGTAAGTCGACACAACACTGGGAAGCAGTGTCGATACATAGCAGTTAATCTACAACTATACTGGGAAAAAGTGTCGACACAGAAGAAGTAAGTCGACACAACACTGGGAAAATGTGTCGACACAGAAGAAGTAAGTCGACACAACACTGGGAATTTGTGTCGACATAGAAGAAAAGCGTCGACCTCAACATTGGGAAAATGTGTCGACACAGAAGAATATAGTCGACCTCAGGTTTGTCGACACCAGCAGGGTGTGTCGACTCAGAAGAATATAGTCGACCTCAAGTTTGTCTACACCAGCAGAATGTGTCGACACAGTGTGATTAAGTCGACACATTACAGCAGAGTTAAAAGAAGACTGTGTCGACACCAGAAGGCTAAGTCGACACTTACTAAGTTATGATTATACAACAACTGTGTCGACACACAGGACTTGTGTCAACACACTGAAGAGTCAAGACCAAGTTATTTTCAGAAGAAGCTGTGTCGACTCAAAGGCAACTTAGTCGACATCATTGAAGACTGTGTCGACACCAAAGTCAATTGTGTCGACACAGATAGACAGATGGTCTCGACACTTTCTGACAGACTGTCTCGACAACTTGTGGTTCAAGACTAAGGCACAGGACTTGTTTGAAGACTTGACAGTTGTGGGTTGCCACAGGTTAACTGAAGCTGTCAGACTTGTCAGAAAACGGTTAGAAACTGGATCAGCCGGTTACCATGAAGAAAGTCTATAAATAGACAGATTCAGAAGGAGAAAGTAAATTTTGAAAAACGTTGTTGAGAATCAAAAAGTTGAGAAGGATTACGATCCAATTCATTTCAAGAAAGTGCTAGGCACTTAAGAAGATCTTCTCCGGAAGATCTAAGAAGACTATCTAAGGATAGATCAAAGAAGAGTTCTAATCAGAATTCAGAAGAATCATTCAAAAGTGCTGGATAGAGAGAGATCAAGCCAGAATTTGAAGAAGAAGAAAGAAACCACCAGTGGATTCTCAAGAAGCTGTTTGGAAATCAACTCAGCTAAGTTCATATTCAAGAAGCTTTGAAGAAAGCTCAGATACAGTTGATTTCATCAGCTGATCAAGAATTGTCTTGTCCTTTTCTCTCTCAATTCAGGCTAGACAGTTAAATAAACTTTTCTATATTTCTGTAGGATCTGTTTACACAGATCTGAGTTGTAAGCCTATGTTATAAAGGCTGAGTGTAGGAGTGTTGAACTCTGAGTGGTAGGGCTGTTTGCCTGAGTGTAGGAGAAGGGTCTTCTCTGAGTTGTAGGCCTTGGGGCAAGGCTGAGGTAGGGCTGTTGTGCCTGAGTTGTAGGAACCAGTTGGGTTCTGAGTTGTAGGATCTGTTGATCTGAGATTAGTGGAAGTTTGGCCGAATCTAGCATACTGCTAGATAGGTGAAGGGGGAAAGTGGATGTACCCAGACCTTGGGGAACCACTATAAAACATTGTGCAATCTGTGATGTTTTATTTTCTGTGATTGCTGTGATTATTGTGTTAGCCATTAATTGAATTCTGCCTAGAAGTTTTTATAAATAAGTAGAACCTATTCACCCCCCCTCTAGGTGTTTAGGTTGTCTTGAAAGTTAAACTATCACCCCCGGGTCTTGGTGCCTCCCTCATCTGAAGAGGCTGAGGAGCCATTACCACCGGCTCCCTCGGCTCTCGTCTTATTTCCTGACGAGGTTGGTCCTCTATTCTTCTTTCTTCTCTCCCATCTATGATGCGGCCCCGCCGCTGATCATTCCGGACTCCCCGTCCCTGGTCCTCTGTTGGCCTCTTTCGACCCTGAGTCGTGTGCCAATCAGCCTCAATCCTCTTGGCCATTTCCAAGATCCGAGAGATAGGTCCGTCAGAAACGAACAGAAGGGCCTCCCTCAAGTCCTCTCGTAGACCCTTATAAAACCTTTTTATGTAGCCCGCCTCATCTAGTTGATACAAATCTGCATAGCGAGCCAAGTGGTCGAACTCCCGATGGTACTCTACCACCGTCCTGGTACCCTGCTTCAACTGTAAGAATTGTTCCTCCAATTCATCCCTGGCCGACTGTGGAACAAAATGTTCTAGGAGAGCGGTCCTGAACTCTTCCCAGGAGATTTCTGTAACCTCCCTATCAGCAAACATTGTATCCAGCAGCGTCTTCCACCACCTTTTTGCATGGGATTCCAGGCAGGAGACAACCAAAGCCACCTTCTCCTCCCAGGGGCACCGTATCCCAGTCAGCATTTCGTACATAATATCTAGCCATTCTTCTGTCCGTACAGCGGATTCTGTCCCCAAGTAAGCTGGAGGAGAGAGTCCTCGAAAAATGCTCAGCCAATTGGCCCCCGGGTTCGGCTGCGGAGCCGGAACCTGCTGAGCCCTGAAAGCATCTAGAATGGCCGTCAGCGTTTGACCCATCTCCGAGTGTAAGAATGGAGTGGGGACCGGGGGAGGTGGTGCAATAGTCGGAGTCTGCTGAACTACGCCTTGTGGTGTTGGCTGCGCTGGGGGCTGCGTAATAGAAGCCAAATATAAGGAATCTCATAAAGTTAGCTAAAAGTGGACAATTTTTCATGTGATTTCCCATATGGGCCCACCACTGCTTCCGCTGCTTAGTTTGTCCCCAAACTAAACTCGAGCGGGGGTGTCCCAGGGTTAGTGGACTGCTACTTTTCTGATCGAGGTTTCCTCTGATACCACTTGTAAGACCCCCATTTTTTTTTCTTTTTCGACACCGGGGTCTTAGGCCCAGAACCGCCACCTTGTGGTGATACCTTCGCACCCGGGAAGGTCGTCACTACAAGATGCCGATTCTACCGGCCAAAATCGATCACAACTGTAACAATAGAATAAAAGCAAGTCCACAGAAAATCTCATGTATAGAAAATAAGCTCCACGAAGGGAGTGTCCACAGATAGTACATATAATCAAAATCTCGGGCTTATGCCCGGTACATCAAGTCCTCACTACAAATCACTCATCGCGGAAGCAAACTAATACAACTATTAGTGTTCGGGACTCACAGTCCCTGCTGTCTGGACTCCAGTACTAGACTGTCCGATCTCCAAGCGTGCCGACCTCCGGGGTTGCTCCTCCATGCTGGGCTCCGTGGTCCCCTAAATGATGTGGTTCGAAAACCGTTAGTCATAAAGACTAAGCCCTATCATCCCCTACCCCTTCCCCCATGGCTCATAGGTACCGAGCGGAGAGAAAGAAAGGGAAGAACATGAAGGTGGAGATTTAATCAAGGTATAGGTGACAATGGAACTAATCTAGCAGTTCTATAATAAATAAGTAGGAAAAGTAACCTTAACTTATGTGTGAAAGCGCATAAGCCAAGGGATCTTCTGCAAGGCTCCTATCGTATAAAGTGTCCCATATCACTTATACGTTGGGGTGTCGGTTATCAAATAGCAGCATATATATATTGAAATTAACCTTTGATTTATAAACTTGCTCACACAAGCTTATAGATCAAGGGGTCGTTTTGCAAGTCCTAATGTATAAGCGTCTCATACCACTTATACTTTAGGTGTCAGGGTTAAATGAATCGATTATGCCATGACATGCTAGTGGGTATGATGGACATGCAAGTGCAACACACACACCCGACTCTGTGCACACAGACCTTTAGTTCCCCCTTTCAGAGCCGTTACCTCCCAGGATACCTCCGTAGTGGCAGACGGAAGCGGTGGGTTGGGCCTCGCCCACCTCAAAACCAGTAAAAACACCACTGGTCTGACCTATCGTACGCCTCAACGCTTGGTGCACGAAGCGGACTCCTGCGTACTCTTGCCGGCTGGCACACTAGACTTAACCTTGGCTAAGTGCTAGTCACCTTGCCGAGTCAACGATATCGGTGTCGGTGCAATCGAACTCCCCGATATCGAGAACCCACCACCTTAATCCTTCCTATTTTATGCACATGCAGATTTAAACGTAATCAAACAACAATCGAGCCGAAGCTCCCTGGACCATCCCGTCCGTCTCTTAACCAACCGAGTCGAAGCTCCCCGGACCATTCCGTCCGTCTCTTAACCAACCGAGTCGAAGCTCCCCGGACCATCCCGTCCGTCTCTTAACCAACCAAGCCGAAGCTCCCCGGACCATCCCGTCCGTCTCTTAACCAACCGAGCCGAAGCTCCCATCTATTTGTCGGTGTTATCTGTGTTTGTGAAATGTGCATCCCTACTTACTAAGTTGCTCTTTTCAGTTCGTTTATACAGTTTACGTTAACCCAGGATTGCCCCCGGCATACCCCGTGAAGGGCTCTCAAAGAGCACTAGGAACTATGATGGTAGCTGAAGCCCATCGTTCCCTTTCGCAAGGCACTTATTGCTATTGGTTGATTCCCTTACCCATTATCTTCTCATGTTACGATAGATTAACCTAGTGTGATTTAACCTTCCTCTCTTCGGGAAAGACGATCTTTCGTCGAACCCCAAGCACCTCTTAACTCTAATCAACACCTCTTCTTACTAACCTTCCTATCCTTCTATTGTGAACTCATCCACATATATAAAACCCAGCAAGATGGCTAACTCCAACTATGGCAATTCATTTCCTTTCAACAATTTACTAAATGCAGACCACAAGGTTAAATGCCATGTAAAATGGGGAGTACATCAAATAATCATCCGATACTCTTATAATAATTAATGGAGGTCCATTATGACCTTTAAGCCCTAAATCCAGAGACCCAAAATTTTCCTTATTTATTTAATAATTTATTTAATTATTCTAGTGACTAAAATTTCCAATAATGAACATGAAGTACAATTTTCAGGCAAGATATCATTCCACTAATTTTATATGATATTTAAAATAAGTATTTAACTCATCTTCCAAAACATCTAAATTTTTCAGTAAGGTTTTATCGCAAAATTCCTATTTCATTTTAACCCTTGAAAATTCATTTAAAGAAATATAAAAGACTATATTGCTTCTAAAAATCCATAGAAAATTCCAGTATGATTCTAATGGCATATAAATGATTTGGGCCAAATTTCATAATTTATTTATCAGTAAATAGTCTTAATTAAATTATTGAATAATTTCCTTATTTAACAAGCTTGTGAAGTAAGTACCTCAATTATGTATCCAAAAATCTTCATAAAATTTATATATGCATCTAATGATTCAAAACGTCTTCTACCAAACTTTCATAATTTATTTATCAGTAAATAGTCTTAATTAAATTATTGAATAATTTCCTCATTTAACAAGCTTGTGAAGTAAGTACCTCAAATATGTATCCAAAAATTTTCATAAAATTTATATATGCATATAATGATTCAAAACGTCCTCTGCCAAACTTTCATGACCTACCAAGGGTCAGAGGGACCATAATCTTCAATTTATTAAATTGAGGTATCCCTTGTGTTACACATGAAGTACTATAACTATTGTTCCAAAATTCCCAATTAAATTACCAGAGTCTCATAATATTCTGATGACCAATCTACCAAAATTTCACCTTAGTTTGAGGAGTTTAGACAGCCCATTTCAACCCTACAATGTTTGTGCCCTAAACTGGGGTTAGGGTTTTGTGGGTCCCAAACTTTTCAAAACACCCTAAGATTTTAACCAGAGGGTTATAGTTACCCTAATATCCTCCCTACAAAATTTCATAGTCATACAAGGTGTTTTGGCCACATGCCCTTCACAACCCTCAAAACCCTCTATTTAGGGTTTGAGCTTGGATCCTAGGGTAAATCAACCCTAAACCACCCCATTTTCACTAAGGGGGTGATAATGATCATACCAAGCCAGTGGTCAAAATATCAGCCTCTGTTGAGGTGAGTTGACCACTCAAAACCTCAAGTACACTTTTACTTAAAAATCCTTCTTTTAAGGTAGAACTAGGGATTGATCATTCCCTAACCAAAACACCTTCAAATGAGGTGAAATTATTACCAGAGCCCTAATATGCCCTATAAAACAACCCACCAAAATTTGGGGGAGTTTTGAGATGTTTGTGACACCCAAATAATTTATTCATGGATTATTAAAGTTTTCTAAAAACTATAGAAAATTGTTCTCCAAAAATTCTAATTTTTGGATATGTCCTAGATATAGATAAGAATAGCCTATAACCCAAATTTCAAGTCATTTGGAAGTTTGGTTTGGAATGGGCATCAAATGCATTCTCTAGTCAGCCCTATGTATAGATCTCACCAAAATGAGTGTTGTGATCTAACCAGTACTCCAAATTGACTCAAATCAATTTTAAAATAAATTAGACTTATAGATCTACAATTTCCATGTTAACAGTTTTTCCTGATCTAGCCTCTAAGTATTTTTCACAATTTATTTAATTTGAGAGATAATTTCATTCAGAAATTGCTTTAAAAAAATATAATCTAATCTTTATGGTACTGTTCATCTTCCTCAACAGCCCGAACAGAGCTTTAAAAACTCATTTTCCTGTAGCTTTTCCGTGAGCTACTGCTGGCCATCCGGCCACTTTCCCGGCCAGCCACCACCACCACCACCTCCGTTGAGGCGAGGGCTACCGTCGGGTGGCGGCACGGCCGCCGGAGTGGCGGTTTCCGGCGAACCCGACCACCATTTTTTTTGGAAAAACCATGGAAAACTTCACCCGATCCAGCTCTTTTGAGCCCGATTTTCTCTCCTAATAACTTCTAAGATCTATCCATAGAAGAAGGAGTAGAGGAGGACCTTTTTGGCGGCCTGAATTCGGGAGGATTGCCGGGATGCCATGGCGGCGGCTGGTGGTTGTCGGCCTCTTCAAAAACACAGGAAACTAGCTGGCTCCTTCAGGAAAGTGGTGGGAATTACTCCTTGGACCTCAGTGAAGCTTTTAAAGAGGGAAAGGAGGGGAGTTAGGTGGCTGAATGCCTTGTGCCATTTTTGGCCATGGTCAACAATGGTGGCTTGGTTGGTAGGGGGAGAATGCATGGCTCCAACCAGTCAAGGATTGGCTGGTTGGATTGGGGCTGCCTTCCTGGTCCTAATGCAATGAATGGAGGAGGTTGGGGAGGGGGAGGATGAGCACAAAGTCCTCCTTCCTTCTTCTTCCTTCTCTTTCTCTCTCCTCCATGGGTGACTTTCTCTCTCCTAGTCACCAAGCCTGAAATTTTGGTTCCTACATATCCCATGGCAGCCCACAAGTTCATTTGGTTTCTTAAGTCAAGGTTAGCCCAATTGCAATGGGCTTGAGCTTGAGTTAGCCCATTTGGGCTAACTCGACCCAAAGTTGGACTAGGGCCCACCTAGGTCAAATTGGTCCTTGAGATTTCTTCAATGGGTCCTTGGTGACCCATTAGCCTTCCCTAGGGTCAAGGTGGGGTTGGATTGGCCCTTGGAGGTCACTTGACCCTTAACTAGGGCACTTTGACCATTTTAGGTCAAGGGTTGACTTTGGTCAACCTAGCCTTTATGATTGGTCCCAATGGGTCCTTGGTGACCTATTGGCCTCTCACTAGGGCTATGAGGGTATGGGTGGGGTCTTGGAGTCTTGGTCAAGCTTCATGATCACCTTAAGCCAAGGTTTTGGAGTTTACTATTTGCAGACCATAATGCCTCTATCCACACCACCAGGTCCACTCTACTCTTTCTTGGGCTTCCTAGGGTTTTGTCATGACAAAACCACTCTTAGGGGTCTAGTTGGAAATGGGATGTTACATCATCTCCTCTCACATCACCTTCTGCCAACACTCATGTTTCTCGGCTTCTACAAAGCACACAGATTCTTCGACCATCAAAAAGCACAGTTCGTCGAACTCATGCACAAGATCAGATGTGTTATGGTAGATGTTCGTCAACGTGCGGTACCACGACACTACTCCATCAGAGGTGGGTGAAGAAAAGTTTGACGAGGTTGCAAATTCCATGCCATCGAGGGTAGGTGGTGTCGCTACCTATGTGGGCACACTTGGAGAAGTTGCTTAAGTTATTGGTCCGCTGTCAGGGAAGTGACTTGGCGTGGAAGGTATCGACGCCTCATCACTTTCATGTGATGGCATGTTGTTGTGATTATCTTCTGTGATAGAGCTAGCGAAGTAAGCCATAGTGAATACCTCACAATATGGTTAGCTCCTCCTCACCTTCTAATATACCCCAATCCCATTTTGCCTCCTCGTCGAACACGATATCACAGGTCACATGTACTCTTCTACCTACCGGATCATACATCCGATAAGCCTTAGAACCGGGTTCGTAGCCGATGAAAATCATGAGAGTGCTTTTATCATCCAATTTATTTATGTTTGGCTTCACGATCTTAACGTGCCATAGACACCGAAACGTGTGGAAGTGGTGCGCGTTCGGATGTTTCCCGTGCCATGCCTCATAAGGTGTCTTGTCGTCGACGCTATTGGTTAACGTACGATTGAGGATATAGACAGCCGTCATGACAGCCTCACCCCAAAAACTTCTTGGCATCCACTTGGACTTGAGCATACTCCTGGCAATTGCCACTACCGTCTGGTTTCTCCGCTCGACGACGCCATTTTGTTGTAGAGAGTATGGCGCTGTAAGGAACCGCTTTATGCCATGGTCCGCACAATGCTTCCCAAACTCCGCGGACATGAACTCGCTGCCTCGAGCAGTGCGGAGGGCCTCAGCTTGCGGCCCGATTCCACCTCAACTCTTGCCTGGATTTGTTTGATGGCCTCCGCCGCTTTGTCTTTAGAATCCAAGAGTGCCAGCCACATATAGCGACTGAGATCATCTACCAAAAGTAGAAAGTACATATAGCCTCCTGGGGTGGCTGGTGTGATGGGTCCACATATGTCGTCGTGTACTAGATCCAGTGCATTTTTTGCGCGGTAGTTCGTCTCCTTTGGGAATGAGGCTCGTCGTTGCTTGCCAACGAGGCAACCATCACAGATTTGATCCACCTAATCAATCCGTGGTAGCCCGCGAACCATATTGTGTTGCACCAATTTGTAGAGTGCCTTGAAATTTAGGTGTCCATAGCGCGCATGCCACTGCCAGGCATGTTCGCCGCACATTACCGCCAAGCATACAGGTTGTGCTATATCAAGCTTAAGGATACATAAGTGGTTCTTGGTTCTTCTTACCTTGACAAGTAGTTTTTGTTGCCGATTGTGGATCGACAATACTCATTCCTTGATGAACGTTTGGCAGCCATGTTCATCGAGTTGCCCGAGGCTCGCTATGTTGCTGCGAAGCTGTGGGATGTAGTAGACATCCGTCAGCGTGCGATGCTCGCCATTTTGACAAGTGAATAACACCGATCCGCGCCCACAAATATCAACGACTGAGTCAACCCCTAACTCTACCGAGCCTTTGATGTTGGTGTCTAGCTCAATAAAATTTTCCTTGCACCCGGACATGTGATTGCTTGCCCCAGTGTCCAAGTACCAAACCACATCTTGGTTATCTTCCTCTCGACCAAGGTGCACTTGCGCGTGAAACTCGTTGAGCATGCTATCACCAGTCGAGTATTCTATGGACACCGTGAGTGTGCATGTTTCGCCATCAGTAGCGCTAGCTCGTCAGCCTGGGCCAGTGTGAGATTCACTTGCTCTTTGCATTCTCGTCGCGGCTTGCGGCACTCACCTGAATAATGCCCAAGTATGCCACAGTTGAAACACTTTATCTTTGACTTGACACGACTACTTCCCGCCACAATGATCTACTTCCCTTTGCGGCAACTTTTTTAATGTCCATTATGCTTGGCTTGACCTCGATTTTGCTTCCCGCTAGTACCATTATCAGCAGTCTTGTTACAATCTGAGGGAACCTCTCTCGGCTCCCTCCTTTTGTGGCATGCTACCCACTCTTCCTCCGTTAGAATCAAACGATGGTCATCTCGAACATTGTTTCCAAGTTCATAACGCTCCTCAAAAGCCTTTAAACGACCGATGAACTCTTCAATGGACAAGGTCTTCAAGTCAAGTAGTTTCTCGATTGAGATGATGATTTGGATGTACCTGGGTGGAACAACACAAAGGAATTTTTTGACGACCTTCTCATCTTCCATCGTGTCCCCAAGCGCACGGATGTCATTGATGATGTTGTTGAGTCGCATGGCAAAGTCATCCACAGACTCACTTTCCTTCATGCGGATCGCCTCAAATTCGTTGCGAAGTGCTTGTGCCTTCGCCTCCCGGACTCGCTCGACACCCATGCGCATCATTCGCACGGTGTACCATGCCTTCTTGGAGGAGTCCTTCACCGCCAACATGGATAGCATCTCCGAATGTACGGCTTGGAGGATGGCCGTCAACGCCATCCTATCAAGTCGGTACTCGGCATCACCCGGTTCGATCGCCTCCCAGACTCCTTGGGCCTGTAGATTTACTCTCATCAAGAGAGCCAAATCTGCATAGTTTGTACGCGTGAGCAACAGGTAACGCAGCGTCGCCCCCGCCTCCCTTGCTTGATACACCGCTAGTGGCCGTCTGCCACTATCATCGATGTCACCGCTTAGCATCTTAGCTTAGGATCCACCACTGTTCGGGGAGTCGTCGACGTCAACGTTTAGCATCTTAGTGTAGGATTTTGATCCTTACATCATCGACGTCACCGACTTTGATACCAAATGTTAGGAGAGAAGCACAAATAGAGGAAAAAAGAGTTTGTTGAATATTATTTCTCCTTAGCTTAGCTTACAAATACTTAGATTACTTATATATAGCCAACTTCATGCATAAGTAGCAAAGATGAAATTGGTTACTCTTAGTATTCACACATGTGAGTCACAAGAGCTCACTTAAAATATAAATCATGATTCACACAACCATTAATAAACTACAAATGTGAATCACACCAAGATTAATGTCAACACCCCTTCCCATTTCTTCGCAGAGCATTACCCCAGCAATTTCTCCCTCTGCTTAACGTCGGCGCTTCCCGCAGGCATATCGATTTCTTCTAACATAGAACCTTCATTTTTTTTGATTAAAGTAGCATAGATCCTTCATTTTTTCTGAAAAAAAACAAGAACTTAATGGGGCTACTAGTTTTTTTTTTGAACTCATATTTTTGATTAGCCGACATAGTGGGGTTGCTACATCATAGAGGGGCCAACAAATGTTATTTATCACATCAAGTATGAAGGTCTGGAGTATATCGAGGACCCGAAGATTATAGAGCAGAAATTCATGGCATTTTTCGCCAACAAGTGGTATTCCAACAACTCATGCTTGGAAGGTTGGTCGATCCTTCCTCCCTCTCAGCATGTCACTGAGGCGATGTCGACGGACCTACTCAAGGAGGTGGGCACAGGGGATATTTGGACGACAGTCGAATCTCTTGAGCCAAATTGTGTGTTGGGCCTGTACGGTATTACTGCCTCCTTCAGACTTTTTGGCTAATTGTTAAGGAGGATGTTTGCAGGGTTGTCTTGGACTTCTTCGCTTGATTCTCACCCCAGTGAGAAAATTTTGGTTGTTCTCATCCCGAAGAGACCTAATGCCACCCTCCCTGATTTGTTTCGCCCGATCAGCCTATGCTTGACAATTTACGAAGTGGTTGTTAAAATGCTCATTGGGCGGTTATAACAACATTTGTCAGCTCTTGTCTCACTAGAGCAGGGGGTCTTCATCCTGGGTCACTCAATTTCCCACCACTACCTCATCGCATAGGAGGTGATGCACAAGCTAAAGACGTCAATGACACGCAATGGTCTCCTGATGGACAAGTTTGGTATGAAGCGGATCTATAATAAAATGTGATGGATGACCCTCTGACATGCTCTTCCGTGGTTCGAATTCCCCGGCCAGTTCTCTACCCGTGTGTTCCAATGTGTGATGTAACTCCGCTTCTCCCTCATGCTAAATGACGCTCCCTTGGGATGGATCGATGCCAAAATCGGGTTCCTCCAGGGATGCACCCTCTCCCTACTTTATGCGGATGACATCCTTCTCTTCTCCGAGGTCTCCACGGGAGCGATGACGACACTATGGAACTCAGCTCGCTATTACTTTATTGCAGCTGGACTAGCCAAAAGGTCAACCTCGCCAAATCCATGATGTCTTTTAGCAGGGCTACTCTAAATTGGAAGGCCAACCAATTTACATGACAACTGGGTTTTTCGCGTGTTACGGAGCTGTATGTCACGAACTCGCTCGGATGGCACGATCATGACCAGATGGGGTTAAGTCCATGGAGGATTCTAGTGAATTCTAGAGGGAAGGTTGGAGAGAAGTCTAGAATGATCTCTCGGGAACATTCTAGAAGATTCATGATGCTTGTACATATTGGAAGTGTATAGAAGATTCTAGAGTAGGCCGTATTCTAGATCCTTCCAACTTTTGGAGGGAAATTCTTTGGGGCTCTATATAAGGAGGAGATCCCCTCATTTGTAAATCACCAAGTTTGGAATAACATTCAAGTTCTCTTGCTTTCTTGCTCTCTCTTGCTTTCTTATGCTCTTGTGTTCTAGTTTTCGTTGCATTCCCACCACCGTTCTCTTGGAGTGAGGCTGACTTAGCTAGCTGTGAAGGGCGCAACAAGGAGCTAAGGCCGTGCGCGACGTGGTTAAGAAGACTAGTCCGTAACAGTTGGTATCAGAGCCAGGTTGATTGTGTAGTGCTGCAATGGTGAACGAGAGAAACAACTCAAGTGTTGTTGACGACAGGGAAGTCGTGGAACACCAAGGCCGTGGGAAGAAGAGGGATCATAGCAGGTCGCGAGAAGGAACTTCGATGGATCAGACCCTCATATTGCTGGCAAATTGAGTGGAAATTGTGGAAGGTAACTTTGAAACTCTTGAAACTCATGTCCTTGAAGAATTTGAGTCCATCAAGGAGTCTACCCAGACTTGGCTTGATGCTCAATCGACATTGGAGGTACGCCTTGCTAAGATGGAGGAGGCCATCCAAGCAATGCGGACTGACTTTGATGAAATGCGAGAGGAGTTGACTCTATGCCGAAGAGTAGTGGCTAACGGTGGAGGCAACATGACGATGGGCAATCCAAGAATGGAGGTTCCAAAGCCTAAGGCATTTGGGGGCAAGCGCGATGCCAAAGAGGTGGAAAACTTCATTTGGCAAATGGAGCAATACTTCGAGGGATGCAATGTTGAGGAGCAAGCTGTCAAGGTACGACAAGCTTCTTATTATTTGACCGATGTAGCTTCACTGTGGTGGCAGAGAAAGCAAGGCGATATTGAGAAGGGCTTATATCGCATCGACAATTGGGATGAGTTCAAGAGGGAACTCAAGCGACATTTCTATCCGGAAAATGTCATCTATGAGGCAAAGAAGAAGCTAAGGGAATTGAAGCATAAGGGAAGTATTGCGAAGTATGTCAAGGAATTCACTACCATTATGCTGCAAATTCCCAACATGACAGATGAAGATTTGCTCTTCTTCTTCATCGATGGACTTCAACATTGGGCTAGGCAGGAGATGCAACGATGAGATGTCAAGACATTGGATGAGGCAATTGCTGTAGCAGATTCCCTTGTCGAATTCCAACGACATCCGGATGCGGCAAAGCCAAAGAAGGATAAGGGTGATCATGGAAAAGGTGGGGGAGAGAAGCGGGACTTCAAGAAGCCCAACTTCCAGCGACAGGATGCAAGGAAGGACTATGAAGAGAAGAAGAAGGCCTTCGTTCCAAAGGGAGGATGCTTCTTATGCAAGGGACCGCACGCGATGAGCAGTTGTCCAAAAGCGGGAATGCTTTCAGCAATGGTTGAAGGCGATGTTGCGGCAACTCAAGGGGAAGGTACTTCTGCTCAAATGGGTTCCTTACAATTACTTAATGCTTTGAACATCAAACCCTCTCCAGCGGCGAAAGGGTTGATGTTTGTCGAGGCAAAGGCAAATGGGAAGGTTACAAAGGCATTGCTTGATACAGGAGCGACACACAACTTCATGACCGAGCAGGAGGCAAAGAGGCTTGGTCTTCATGTCTCCAAGGGTCACGACTGGTTGAAGACGGTGAATGGAGTGGCGATACCGCTGCAAGGTGCTTCACGCGGAGTGGAGTTGCAGATAGGAACTTGGAAGGGCCAAGTCGACTTCTCCTTTGCTCCGATGGATGACTTCCAAGTCGTGCTTGGCATGGATTTCTTTGCGAAGGTGAGTGCTATTGCGATGCCATTCTGCAGATCTATGTGCATCATGGAGGAAGGGTCTCCGTGCATGATCCCAGCGGTGGAAGGGCCACTAATAAAGGGGAAGCAGCTATCGGCTATGCAAATTGCCAAAGGCATGAAGAAAGGCGAGGTGACTTACTTAGCCACCTTGAAGGAGGAAGCAGCGGCAGCGGAGGATGAGGAGGTACATCCTTTGGTGGAGCAAGTCTTTAAGGAGAATCAAGATGTGATGCCAGCGGAGCTGCCAAACAAGCTACCACCTCGGAGGGAGGTGGATCACGAGATCGTGTTGGAGCAAGGGGCGAAACCACCAGCAATGACGGCATATCGCATGGCTCCACCGGAGTTGGAAGAGCTTCGCAAGCAGTTGAAGGAGCTACTTGACACGGGGAAGATCCGACCGTCAAAAGAACCGTATGGGGCACCGGTGCTGTTTTAGAAGAAGAAAGATGGGTCCTTACGGATGTGTGTCGACTATCGTGCACTCAACAAGGTAACTGTGAAGAACAAATACCCTATTCCTTTGATTGCTGACTTGTTCGACAGGATGGGGAGTGCGAAGATCTATTCCAAGATGGACTTGCAAAAGAGCTATTACCAAGTCCGCATTGCTGAAGGGGATGAGCCGAAGACAATGTGCATCACTCGTTATGGGTCCTATGAGTGGTTGGTCATGCCGTTCGGCTTGACAAATGCTCCGGCGACGTTTTGCACTTTGATGAACAGGATATTCCATCCTTATCTTGATCAGTTCGTGGTGGTCTATCTTGACGATATCGTAATCTACAACAATTCTATGGAGGAGAATGTGGAACATCTCCGCATCATCTTTCAGGCCTTGCGGGAGAACGAGTTGTATGCGAAGAGATCGAAGTGCACATTCGGAGTGGAGGAGGTTCACTTCCTTGGACATGTCATTTGCCATGGAAGGTTGAAGATGGATGCAGCCAAGATTCAGGCGATCGTTGATTGGGAGCCACCGACGAAGGTAACCGAGCTAAGATCTTTCCTTGGTCTTGCAAACTATTATCGGCGGTTCATTCAGGGCTACTCAAGGAGAGCGGCTCCATTGACGGACTTGCTAAAGAAGGACAAGACTTGGTCTTGGGATGAAGGATGTCAATGGGCCTTTGAAGATCTGAAGTTGGCGATGAGCACCGAGCCGGTGTTGTCATTGTCGGACTTTGCGAAGGAGTTCGAGGTGAAGATGGATGCTTCAGACTTTTCCATTGGCGGAGTCTTGATGCAGGATGGGCATCCCATTGCCTATGAAATTCGGAAGCTGAATGAGACGGAGCGGCGATACACCGTCCAGGAGAAGGAGATGACAACCATCATCCATTGCTTACGGGTGTGGCGACACTACTTGCTTGGAGCAAAGTTTGTAGTCAAGACGGACAATGTTGCTACCAGCTACTTCCAAATACAGAAGAAGTTGTCTGCCAAGCAGGCACAATGACAAGACTTCCTGGCAGAGTTCTACTACACCTTGGAGTACAAGCCCGGGAGGGCGAATGTGGTTGCAGATGCCTTAAGCCGCAATGCTGGACTTGGCGCTATGACAACGACGAAGGGAGAGTTGCTAGCCAGGATCAAGGAAGGGCTGCAACAAGACCCGTTGGCAAAGGAGTGGATGCAAGCAGCAAAGGAAGGGAAGACCAAGCAGTTTTGGGTGGAGGATGAGCTCCTCTACACCAAAGGGAAGAGACTCTACATCCCGAAGTGGGACAACCTACGGAGGGAGTTGATCAAGGAGTGTCATGACACTCGATGGGCAGGACATCCATGCCAAAAGAGGACCATGGCACTTGTGGAGATCATGTACTATTGGCCAAGGATGAAGGAGAGCGTGGACACCTACGTGAAGACCTGTCTTGTATGCCAACAAGACAAGGTGGAGAACCGACAACCAGCAGGATTGTTGGAACCTTTGCCTGTGCCAGATCATCAATGGCACACCGTGACATTGGACTTCATCAGCGCGTTGCCAAAGTCGGAAGGATTTGGGTCTATCATGGTGGTTGTAGATAGATTCTCCAAGTACGGGACGTTCATCCCAAATTCAAAGGATTGCACTACAGAGGAGGCGGCCCAGGGGTTCTTTTAAAGAAGTGGTGAGGCATTGGGGGCTACAACTAAACATCGTCAGCGATCGGGATCCTCGCTTCACGGGGAAGCTTTGGACAGAGCTGTTCAAAATGATGGGTTTGCAGTTGAACTTCTCTACTAGCTTCCACCTGCAATCAGATGGGCAGACCGAGCGGGTGAATGGCTTGTTGGAGTGCTACTTGCGGCACTTTGTCAGTGCCAATCAGCGAGATTGGGCGAAGATCTTGGATGTTGCCCAATTCTCCTACAATTTGCAAAGGAGCGAGTCGACGGGGAGGAGTCCTTTCGAGCTAGCGACAGGACGTCAACCGCTCACACCACATGCATTGGCAATCAGCTAAGGAGAAGGAAGGAGCCCAGGAGCATTTCAGATGGCTAAGTCATGGGCGGAGCAGAATGACTTGGCCAAGGCTTGCTTGGAGAAGGCCAGGAAGCGCATGAAGAAATGGGCTGACATGAAAAGAAGACCACAGGAGTTTGGCCTCGGCGACAAAGTGATGGTAAAGCTCCTACCCCAACAATTCAAGGTGTTGCGGAGCGTGCACAAGGGATTGTTGTAGAAGTATGAAGGGCCGTTCGAGGTGATCAGCAAGGTGGGCAAGGTGTCATACCGCCTTGATCTACCAAGTTCAATTATGATTCATCTGGTCTTCCACACTAGCATGTTGAAGCCTTATCATGAAGATCAGGAAGACCCGGGGTGAGGAGAATCACATAGAGCACCTCCGATCATGACCAAGTCATTTGAGAGGGAGATTGGTCAGGTGTTTTCAAAGAGGGTGATACGGCGACGAGGAGTCCCGCCGAGCACTCAATTCAGGAAGGGGCGGCAAGATTCGGAGGCAACATGGGAAATCCTTGAAGACTTGTGGCAATTCAAGGAGTTCATTCAGCAGTTCGAGGCGACGAGGACGCCTCCAGGATAGGTGGGGGAGAATGTCACGAACTCGCTCGGATGGCTCGATCATGACCAGATGGGGTTAAGTCCATGGAGGATTCTAGTGAATTCTAGAGGGAAGGTTGGAGAGAAGTCTAGAATGATCTCTCGGGAACATTCTAGAAGATTCATGATGCTTGTACATATTGGAAGTGTATAGAAGATTCTAGAGTAGGCCGTATTCTAGATCCTTCCAACTTTTGGAGGGAAATTCTTTGGGGCTCTATATAAGAAGGAGACCCCCTCATTTGTAAATCACCAAGTTTGGAATAGCATTCGAGTTCTCTTGCTTTCTTGCTCTCTCTTGCTCTCTTGTGCTCTTATGTTCTAGTTTTCGTGCCATTCCCACCACTGTTCTATTGGAGTGAGGCTTACTTAGCTAGCTGCGAAGGGCGCAACAAGGAGCTAAGGCCATGCGCGACGTGGTTAAGAAGACTAGTCCGTAACATGTAGTACTTGTTGGAAGCGATACAATAGGCACCTCACAAGAGAATGAGAGCAAACAACTACTTCTATTATCACAAAAGATTATTACAAAATACAGACAACAACTTGTTTCCAATTTTACAACTCAACACAAGCAACACTTTCACACTACCCAAACTTAAGTATTAAGAACTTCACTCCTAGACACTTCTAATCGTGGAGCTGTTGTCCACAAAGTTGCAGTTTCCAAAGTTCAAAATCTGTCCGCAAGCTTGTTCACAGGAGCTTTGTAGCTGGGGAGATCACAAGACTGCCCAAGGCTTGTTTGCATAGAGCTATCCGAAGAGTTCTGTTTAGGAGTTACCACATGTATGCAACTTTGCCAGGAGTTCGTGCAAAGAAAAAATAGAGCTTGCTGGACTTGCATCTCGAGGTGCTCGCTGAAACCTCCTGATTGGATCTACTATTCACTGGCCGCTGGAGGTAAAAATTTTCTGATACGTCAAACGTACCGGATTGCTGTGCGTCATTTAAATAGGTCCAATGGAACCGGGCCCACCTGCATTTCGCTTCCAAAGCAAAATTTCGCTCCAGCTTTCCCTCACCCTGACGACTCCCCGACCTAAACCCCCGACGACGATCGTAATGCTCCAGGAAAACCCCCAGATAATCCCAGCGGCGAACATCGCAACGCTCCCGGAACTCGGTGAACTCGGCGTACAGGGCGATCACATTTCGGCATTCTCCCCTTCTTCCTAAACGACGACTGCAATCATCCTTCGTCCTAACGACAGTGAGTATTCTGGAGTGTGGGGTTTATGTTTCTTCAAATTTTTCTCCTTTGCTATTTGTTTACATAGACATTATACTATCGGAGAAGCTGCAACAAATTTTTTTGTGTTCGTGATTTTTATATCTGACCGGATATCCTTTACTTTTAGGGTTGTAAATAGGAATCATCCTGCCGGATTATTTTCATTGGACATTAGATATTCAACTGTTTTTTTAGGTTTAGATAACTGCTATCTGACCGGAGAGCTGTTTTTTAGGGTTCAGATAACTGCTATCCGACCGGATATTCTGTACTTTAGGCTTCTGAATGGGTAAATCAAAATTTTAGGGTTTTCCTTATTTTTTTCCTTGCTCTTATTTATTTTCTTACTGGAACAGATGGCTGGTACGTATTTGAACACTAGGTGTGCTATTTCGACCTTCAAGAAATATGCAGAGCCCCTTCTACAAGTGCTTTCAGAGCACTCTTTAGACCTGCTAAGGGAAGTTGGCCTGCTACAATTATTCTCAATGCCAGATGTTCCTCAAAACATCCCAATCCTGTATAGGCTCTTGAGACTCTATAGGCCTGATAAGGCAGCATTTATTCTTGGTCAATATTACATTAAATTTACTGTCAATGAAGTAGCGCTCATTTTAGGGCTACCCAATATGCCACTGACAAAGCTGGTGATGACTACTACTAAAAACTCTAGCAATCGCAACCTCCATGGCTTGATCTTGATCTGTGAATATGGTGGTTGGTTGCTTCCTGCCCACAAATCTCAGGAACGTCTCAAATACCCAGCAAAAATATTCAATTGTTTCTGCGGCTATAAAGGCCCCACTAATTAACACATTTTGCCAATGATGATTCACCGCGATGAAAGGAGCACAAGCTAAGTTATATTTGTTGAGATGATAGGTGGTATCAAAAATAATCACATCGCCAAAACTGTCATAGTCAATTTTACTATGACCGTCCATCCAAAAAAAACTTGTAAGTCTGTTGAACTCATCAGTTTGGACATCAAAAGAACACAAACTATCGTCCCTTTGTCTTTCCTTGAATAATTTCAACAAGCTATTCGAGTCGCCGGCTTCTATAAGAGCAGATCTTTCTCGCTGAACATAGTTGTACGCATCGCTTTTTGAAAAACCAACGTTTTCAAAACCACCCACCTCCCCAACAATAAACCTGTACGCATCAGACGTCCTTATGCCTACTCCAGTCAAATTCTTCAAAAGACTGCCCTGATCATCAGATACTTTCCTGTTAGACCGCAACAAATTAATATCCTTTTCCAAAACCAAAGGATGATTGTGCTCTTCTACAAATTTGGTTACTTTCCAATTCTTTCCCTCTATATCTGCGGTGAACTGTATGCATGCTTTACATCCAGTACGAGTATCTAGTTTGTGATATTTTTTTGAACCTTCAACACCTAGCACGGTTTGAATGGATCACTTCAAACCAGCTTTGGAACATGAGTATTCTCTAATCTTTATAATTCGAGTATGTGTCCAATACCAAATATGTTGTTTACGAATGCTAAAACCAGCATGGTGAGCATACTCGCAATACAACTTGTATGCATCTACCTCTGAATGTACTGTTGGGAAAACACGATCGGAGCTTGCCTAAAGAAAAAAATCAGAAAATAATACATGAATATACGGTTTTCTATCTGCATGAAATTCAGGGAAGAATTGACTATATCCGGTCGGACGTAGCTACAACGTTGCATATTCTCTATTAAATCCGACCGGAAGGCACTCAGATTACACAAAAAAAACTGACTATATCCGGTCGGACGTAGCTACAACGTTGCATATTATGTAGTAAATCCGATCGGAAGACACTCAGATTACACACAAAAAAACGAAAGGAATTACCTGCTGCGGGATCTCTTCAGAAATTACTTGCTCCTCAGGTTACGGGAGCTCTTCAGAAATTAAATGCTCCTCCACTTGCGTGAGCTCGGGTTCAGAAATATCAGGACTTGAAAACATGATTATCTGAATAGCTCGGATTTACAGGTTTGAGCTCGCCGGATTCGTGGCCGGGTAGGAACTGCGTCAAGGTCCTGGAAGGTGAAGTAGGGTCCAGGTTGAGAAGTCGACGATGCTTCCGGCTGGGTTTTCAGGCCAATAGGCTTGCGTCGAGGAGCTGGAAGGTTAGCGGGAATAGCCGGAAGGAGGGAAATGCGAAATTTTTCTTTGGAAGCGAAATGCAGGTGGTCCCAGTTCCATTGGACCTATTTAAATGACGCACAACAATCCGGTACGTTTAACGTATCAAAAAATTTTCCCACTGGAGGAGGTAGACTGTCCGCAAAATTAATTGCAGTCCGCTAAAATTGTCCGTAGTTTTTTCTAATTCCCGTGCTACCGCACATTCTATATTCCTGTTTACAATCCATGCCTATTTATAGATATAGTTGGCAAATAGAATCTTGCCACGTGTCTTCCCATTCACATGAAATCATGCCACTATTCACATGACCATTTCCAACTAAATTCTTCCTTCTCTTTATATATATATATATATATATATATATATATATATATATATATATATATATATATATATATATATATATCTTTACCACTATAAAAGAACTACTTTTGAATGAGTTCTAAATTCGAATAGCCGTTGATCTCTGGCTTCATAATTCATCAGCCGTCCGATCTTTTGATCATTAAATAATGGAAAATAATAGCCCTCCTACACCCACTCATCATTAAGGACAAGAGAAAGAGAGGGAGAGAGAGAAAGTGTGTGAGAGAAGAGAGAGAGGGCGGCTAAGAAGGGGCAGCACCGCTTTTTATTATTTTATATATAAAAGAAGAGAGAGGGGGAGAGAGGGCGAGAATGAGAGGGACAGAGAGAGGCAGACCGACAAATAATAGATATAAGAGAGAGAGAATGAGAGGGAGAGGCAAGCCTGCTAATTTTAGAAAGAGGCAGACCGACAAATAATAGATATAAGAGAGAGAGAATGAGAGGGAGAGAGAGAGGCAAGCCTGCTAATTTTAGAAATAACAGATATAAGAGAGAGAGAATGAGAGGGAGAGAGAGAATGAGAGGGAGAGAGAGAGGCAAGCCTACTAATTTCAAATATGAGAGAGAACGAGTGAGAGAGAAAGAAAGTGAAAGGAGAGAGGGGAGAGAAAGAGTCAGGAATGGGAGAAGAAAGAGAGAGGCAGCGAAATAGAATATTAGGAGGAGAGAGAAAGAGAGTGGTTGAATAAGGAGAGCGTCGATGCGGCATTTTATAATCCTTTCAGCTGATATTCATTACATAACTAATTAAATGACTATTATTTTTGTTTATTACTAAAAAAATTATTATATACCACACCGAGTACGGACGAAGCCCGTGTGGAGGCAAGCGAAGCCAGTTTGGTTGGGGCCGAAGGCCGCCCAATAACATTGACATTGAACCGGGCAAAGCGCGTGCAGAGGCGGACGAAGCCCGCCTAGTTGCGGCCGAAGGCCGCCCGAGAGCATCGAGCACGGGCGTAGCCCGTGCGAAGATGCTCATATATATATATATATTTATAATAGATTTGTAATTTTTGACTTTTGACTTCGGTCAAAACGTCATTGCCGTCAACAATCTCCCCCTCAAACACGACAGTGCATGCCGAGTCTGTTCTTGCACTTTAGAAACATCTCTGTCTCCAACGCCTTCGTGAAAATATCCGCCATTTGCTCACCTGTGGGGCAGTATACTAACTCCACCACCTTCTACTGCACCTGCTCTCGAAGAAAATGATACTTCGTCTCGATGTGTTTGCTGTGCCCATGCAGCACAAAGTTCTTCGCTAACTGTATCGCAGACATGTTGACAACATACACCGTCACAGGAACTTCTTGTGGATGATGCAACTCTTGCAAGAGATTTCTCAACCAAATCACCTGACAAGTATAGGCTACCGCTGCAATGTACTCAGCTTCACAAGTAGATAAGGCAATCATGGCCTGCTTCTTCGAGCTCCATGAGAACACAACTGTTCCAATATGAAAAGCATACCCGGAAGTGCTTTTCGAGTCATTCATATCACCACCATAGTCACTGTCGGAGTATCCGACCAATTTCAACTCTTCTGCAGTAGAATACATCAAACCATGATCTCTCGTCCCATTCACATACCTTAAGATCCTCTTCGTTGCTGTGAAGTGATCTTGCTTCGGCTACTCCATATATCTACTAACAACTCAAACCACAGACATGATATCAGGCCTAGTGAAAGTCAGGTAGCGTAGACTTCCAACTACTCTTGAACAACGTTGAGTCAAATAATTCCTCCATTGAATCCTTCCTCAGCTTCACTCCCGGATCTACAGGAGTGGAGATAGCCTTGCTATTCTCCATCTTGAACTTCTTCAGAATCTCCTCCGCATATTTATTCTAAGAAATGAAGATCTCATCTTCACTCTACTGTACTTCAATGCCTAAGAAGTAAGTGAGTTCTCCCAGATCAGTCATCTCAAACTCCTTCTTCATCGTCTTCTTGAACTCTTCAAACATAAGAGGGTTGTTGCCAGTGAATATCATATCGTCAACATACAAGCACACGACCATGATATCTCCATTCTTCTCCACCTTCATGTAGAGTGCATACTCATACGAGTTCTTCATGTACCCGTTCTTTTGAAAGTATCCATCTATTCTTTCATTCCATACACGAGGCGCTTGTTTCAACCCATGTAACTCCTTCTTTAGCTTGTAAACTTTCTTCTCTTGACATTTCACTTCATATCCAGTCAGTTGTTGGACATACACATCCTCCTCTAAGTATCCATTCAGAAATGTGGAATTTACGTCTATTTGACAGATCTTCCACTTATATTGAGCGGCTAGTACAATAATCAGTCTGATAGTATCAATCCGCGCCACAGGAGCAAAGACCTCGTCGTAGTGCACACCTTGGACTTGACGGTAGCCCTTCGTGACGAGTCTTGCTTTATGCTTCTCCACTTCTCCATCCTTGTTTGTCTTCACTTTGTACACTCATTTCACACCAATGGACTTGTTACCTGCCGGCAGAGTGACCAACTCCCAAGTATCATTTTTCATGATGGATGTCATCTCTTCATCCATCGCTTCCCTCCAAGTCTTCTCTTGAGCAGCTTATTCATACGAGTATGGTTCGCAATCTGCTAAAAGACAATATAAAGAAAAGTTAGCATGAATCAGTTCAGTATCCTCATAGATCTCCTCCAACCTTCTCATCCTAGGTTGAGTACTTTCAGAGCTGGTCCTGCTAGTACTTTCTCTATTAGAACTTCTTATGTTGGTGCTCACTCCACTATAGTAGGGAGTCGAAGCTCCCCCAGAATCTCTGCTCGGTGGTGACGGTGGTTCAGCTCCACCATCCTCAGCTTCAGCTTCATGACCATCTTCTTCTTCATCATCGTCATAGAACATTCCTTTGAGACTTCTCTCCTTCTCATCCCAGCTCCAATAACTATCTTCTTCACACAACACATCTTTAGAGATAATTGTCTTCTTAGTCACAGGATTATATAACTTGTAAGCTTTACTCATCAATGCATAACCTACAAATATACACATCTCGCTCTTGTCATCAAGTTTCTTCCTCTTCTAATCTGGGATGTGAGCATAAGCTACACACCCAAACACTCTCAAGTGTTTCACACTTGTCTTCCATCCACTCCATGCCTCATATGGAGTCTTGAACTTCACACTCTTCGTCGGACATCTGTTCAGCAAGTACACAACACATTATACTGCTTCAGCCCAAAACATCTTCAACAACTTCTTGCCCTTTATCATACTTCTTATCATGTTCTAAATCGTCAAGTTCTTTCTCTCAGCAACTCCGTTCTGCTGGGTGAGTAAGCTGCAGTCAACAGATGAGCAATCTCATGCTCTTTGCAGAATGAATCAAACAACTTTAAGGTATACTACCCACCTCGGTCAGTTCTAAGTACCTTAAGGTACTGCCCACCATCCTTCTCTATCATTGCCTTGAACTTCTTGAACTTGTCAAGAGCCTTAGACTTCTCCTTCAAGAAGTAAACCCAACACTTCTGATTAAATTTGAGAGGACTTAGCGCTACCAACTGCACCAAAAGACCGGCCTGAAGGTCAAAGGCGCATACTAATCTTTATATCAAAGGTCCTCAGGCGGATCCACGGGGCAGCCAGTTAAGCCATTACCGCATAGCGCCGCAACGCGGGGGCGATTCCAGACCCGCAAGTCCCAACAATCCCCCCCCCGGAAATGACCCCGGGGTTTCGAACCCGCGACCCCCTCTGATACCACTTGAGAGGACTTAGCGCTACCAACTGCACCAAAAGACCGGCCTGAAGGTCAAAGGCGCATACTAATATTTATATCAAAGGTCCTCGGGCAGATCCACGGGGCAGCCAGTTAAGCCATTACCGCATAGCACCTCAACGCGGGGGCGATTCCGGACCCGCAAGTCCCAACAAAATTCATCAATAAAGGTAATGTAGTATTTGCTTCCACCAACTGAGGCAATATCAAACGGACCAGCAATGTTTGAATGAACCAATTCAAGCTGTCTCCTTGCTCTTCGAGACTTTCCACCTTCAAATATCTGCCGCTTCTGCTTTCCCTTCGTACAAGCTTCACAAATCTTCTGTGGTGGTAAGATCTTAGGCAAACCTTCCACCATCTTAGCATGTGACAGAAGTTTCAGACCACTGAAGCCTAAGTGACCCATCCTATGGTGACACAACCAAGCTTCTTATTCCTCTTCAGTTCTTGCTAAGCATGTCGTCTCCTCTACATCCATCTTAAACGTAAAGAGACGATTTGTTTTCATCTTTACTTTCACCACCTCTTTTCCTCGATGTTTCTGCATAGCCAACAAACCATCCTTCAACTGAATGTAGTAGCCTTTCTCCACTAACTGTCCAAGGCTTAAGATGTTACTCTTTAACCCAGGAACATAGAATACATCGTTGAGAAGCACCTTCTCACCATTTAGGGTGACCACTATCAACCCTTTGCCTTCTACCGAGATCTTCGAAGCATCTCCAAAGATAACCTCACCAGCACTTGGTTCAAGGTTAATGAACAACTCCTTCTCACCACACATATGGTTGCTCGCTCCTGTATCTAAGTACCAGACTTCATTTCTACTACCTTCAGCTCCTCTATAAGTCAAGAACATCATTGGATCACCACCAATGTTGCTTGCTTCAGCATAGTGGTTGGTCTCCTCTTTCCTCCTCGGAAGTCTCAGTCATAACTCATATGCCCAAATCTGTTACAATTATAACATTGCACTTGGGTCATTCAACTACGACCTCTTCTACGGCCTCTTCCGCTTCCTTCCTGCTCTCTACCTTGAGGTTGCTCTACCTCTCTATGGAAGTTCTGATGTATTCCTCCTCTTCTTCCTCTACCTCTACCTTGGTAGCCTCGGCCTTGTTGGCCACCTCCTGTAACACCTCCATTTGTCACATTAAATATAATAGAGGGTCCGCCCGGGGTCCCACGCCATATTCCGCAGACAGTAAGCGACGTTATTTATAAATATCAAAACCAGTATACACATCCTAACTCAGTGCATTCTAGCGGAAGCTTTAGGGGTTATTATTGAACTCAACAATCATGAATGTCCACTATATATAAGCAACCACATTTATATATATCATAGGAATGTACACAGAAATACACAAAAGTATGTCCTTAAAGCCATACAGTTAAACTTCACAAGTGTGGATTACAAACATCGGCATGTAGGCCGACCACATATGAAAACAGTAAAACTTTTCCATTTGGCCTTCGAGGACCAGCATAGCAATAAAGGCTTCAGCCCGCTATTTCCCATTCGGCTCTCCAATACCTGCGTAGATACAATCAACCACGAGGGTGGCAAATAAGGCAACGGTCAGCATTCAACTGGCCAATTTATAATGTCCCTACCCCTTTCCTGGGGAAGTGGTATTCCTTCCCTGCAAGCATAGTATTTTCACAAGCAGATATATCACAAAACATGCACTCCCACACAGTTCAATATATCATAAATGTCGGCCATACGGTCTGACGCTTCGTGCACTCATGACACATTCTCGGTGTACCGAAAAACTAGGGTCCCACCACCATTCAGAGGTCCCGGAAATAACGATAAGTTTGAGCATTTATGCTCCACGGCCCACGACCAGAGACTTTAGTCTTAATGGCGTACAATCCAAGACTCTCATTATGTGATCCTAACGAACATCAATTATTTAGGCACTCAAGTTAGACAACCATAATGTGGAGACAGTTCAGTCATTGTCTGTTGCTCAAATCGTCAATTCAATGTCTAGACTGACGCGGGTCGGCTTCCCCTTATCCATTCGGCTTGACGTCCTTTAAGAGCTCGCAACTCACAGATTAGCCTTACAGTCTCCCAGAGACAGGATTTACAATCAAAAAGTGAGTTAGTGTCAGCATTCATCACGGTCGTTTGGCGGGACCAACAGAAACTCTCTTTCCGCGGCCAAACTCAACCCAAACTCTGCAGCATCCTGCAGTGCAAGAAACAATGGTCTTTCCATAGCATTCTGCACAAATACTCACAAAGATCTCGTCATTGGCGATACTCACTGTCGCCCGGCGGTATCCAACTGGTCTTCAACAGTGGATTTCTAGGGTATTTTCCTGGAATGCAACTCCAGTACCCCGCAGACCCCGTATATTACTCGAGTATAGTCAGAGACTTCTCCGACACGCAAAATAAACATCAACAATCTAGACCAACCGGTCTAGATGGGCTTCACACAACATGCATATTCCGCATTACACATTTCCGGATCTATATGCAAAACTCACTGGGGATTTCATGAATCAACCCAAAGGAATTCCCTCGATTCTCCACCTTTTGGTGAGAGATTCCATACATATGCCAAAAGAGAACTTCACTTGTCCAAGAAGGAAGATCGTTACCCTTGTAGTTCTCTTCAGAGCCATGACCGTGATCTTTGATCTAGATGGAATTGATCGTCACAACTTCCTCTCCGCGGATCTAGCGTCGACTCGCGATTCCAATCACAAGCTCACATTGAATCGATCTCCATAAGAGTTCCTGGACGTTCCTCCTCTTCCCTCTCTAGAAGTAAAGAAGAGCAAGTATAAGAGAAGATGAGAATAAAATCTCAAGTCCATCCTTTATACAAAAGCTACCCGCGCGGTAAATCCTATCGCCACGCGGTAACACATGCGGTAACCACTTTGACCAGTCGGCGCCACTATCCAGAGCTATCTCCTCGTAATACCTCTTTAGCGCTTAGCGGTAGCCTGGTTACTCAAGAAATCCTTTTGACGTTCATCGAGCGGCTAGCACGGCGTGGTAATGTCTGTCGCCTTGCGTTAGCGCTCTCGATGATTCTTCGAAAGCATTGAGTGGTTTCACCGAAGGCATTTTGCTAACGCGGCGCGATAGCTTACTATTGCCAGGTGGTAAAAACCCAAGCGTTTGGCCTTTTAATTAACTGAGCTAGCGCCTATGATAAGACTATCGCCTCGCGGTAGTCTGCAATGACCACTTCTCCTTTTGGGGTGTTACAATCCTCCCCTTCTTATAGAAATTTCGTCCCGAAATTTACATACAGCTATAAGAAAGACAACAACTTAAATGTCACAACAACTTTTTATTCATAAATACGTTGTTATAACAACGTTTCACAAACAACTCGGGATATTCAATACGCATGGTTTGCTCTCGCTCACATGTCAGCTCCTCACGACCACAGTTGTCCCACTGGACCTTGACCATCCCGATTGTCTTATTTCGTAGCTGCTTGATTGCCGTATTCTCGATCTGAATGGGCCTAACTTTCGTAGTTAGTCCACTATCGACCGGTACTCGATCATCCTCAACCACGTGAGTTGACTCTTTCACAGCTTTACGCGACACCGATATGTGAAACACATTGTGCAAGCCACTTAACTTCGTTGACAGAGCTAATCGATAGGGGGCCTCTCCAACTTGTTTCACCACTTCAAACGGGCCAAGACACCTTGGACTCAGCTTTTTCAAGCGCTGAATCCTGGACACGCCTTTGAATGGTTTGATCTTTAAGTATACCCAATCGCCCACTACAAACTCCACGTTTCAATGTTTGGCGTTGTAGTACTTTGTCTACCTATCCTGAGCTATCAGTAGTCTCTCTCAGATAGTTCATATTGTTTAATTAGCTTCTTCAACTTCCTTCTGCTTATACAACTTAGTTTCGCCTGATTCTGCCCAAGCTAACGGTGTACGACACTTCCTACCATACAAATATTCAAAAGGCGCCATTTGTATACTAGCTTGATAGCTATTGTTGTAAGCGAATTCAACCATATAGAGGTGATCTTCCTACCTCTTCCTGAAATCCAGGGCGCACATACGGAGCATATACTCCATTGTTTTGTTGGTCCTCTCAGTTTGGCCATCCGTTTACGGATGAAAGACCGTACTGAACTTTAGTTTAGTCCCCAACAACTAATGGATTAGCCTCCAATCATTTGAAGTGAAGCGCCCATCTCGATCACTTACGATGCTAAGGGGCATGCCGCGCAATCGTACGATATTATCCACATACAGCTTGACCAATTATTCCACTGAATCGTCCTTCCTATTTGGTATGAAGTGCGACACTTAAGTTAATCGGTCAATGATCACCCACATGATGTCATTTCCGCTCTGAGATCTCGACAAACCATGCACAAAATCCATAGAAAGTTCGGCGAACTTCCATACCGGGATTGGTAACGACTTCAGGAAACCACTAGGTTTCTGGCATTCAACCTTCACTAAGGAACAAGTTTGACATTTTGCCATATAATGGGCTATGCTCTTCTTCAAACCTGGCCACCAGAACACCTTTTTCATATCCTTATACATCTTCGTGCTCCCTAGGTGAATTGAGTACTTTGTAAAATGTGCTTCATACATCAATTCCTCATGAAGTTGACCCACATTCGGGATGCACAAACGACCAGCTTTTTGTAAAAGTTCGTCATCCAAGGAGAATTGGGCATTTGACGCATCTGCTGCATAGCGTTGTAGAATCTTATCGAGTTCCGTTGCTCGCTGAACCCTATCCTCAAGGTCATATTGAACCATTATCAAGTTCAGGGACGCATTTGCAGTGACATTCTTGTCAACACAAAAAATGTCTAAGTTCCCCAATTCCTGGATCAGACGCTCATCATGTATCTACAACCAACTTGCCCTTGCAGGAGTCCTACGACTCAAGGCATCTGCGACCACATTTCCCTTCCCGGGAGTATAGTGAATCTGGAAGGTGTAGTCCCCAAGGAATTCCATCCACCTCCATTGTCGCATATTTAGATCATTTTGATCCAGAAGATACTTAAGGCTCTTATGGTCCATGAAGATGTCAACTTTCATGCCATATAAGTAATGACGCCATAGTTTAAGTTCAAATATCACCGCCGCCAACTCCAAGTTATGGACAGGGTAGTTCTGTTCATGCACTTTCATCTGGCATGAGCCATAAGCTATCACTTTATCAAACTGAAGAAGAACGTATCCTAAGCCGCTCCCTGATGCATCAGTATAAATCTCATAGTCATCCGTACCACATGACGACGTCAAAATAGTGGTCATGGTCAAACAAATCTTTAGCTCTTCAAAAGCTCGTGCGCACTCCAGCGTCCAAACGAACTTCTGATCTTTCCTCGTCAGTGTGGTGAGAGGCAAGGCTATACGCGAGAAGTTTTGTACGAAGCGTCTGTAGTAGCCCGCAAGTCCAAGGAAACTCCTGACTTCGGCTATAGAATACAACACCGGCCACTCCCGCATCGCAACTATCTTTATCGGATCCACTACAATCCCATCTCCACTAACCACATGGACCAGAAGGCCATTGACAACAGCTAGAACTCACACTTTGACAACTTGGCATGAAGCTTGTTCTTTCTCAGGGTGTGCAACACCATTCGTAAATGGTTCGCATGGTATTCTTCAGACTGAGAGTACACTAAAATGTCGTCAATAAAGACGATGACAAATAAGTCCAAGTACTCTCGAAATGTTCGGTGCATTAGGTCCATGAATACCGATGGCGTATTTGTTAACCCAAACAGCATTACAGTGAACTCGTAATGACCATAGCGTGTACCAAACGTTGTCTTGGGAATATCACATTCCCGAATTCTTAACTGATAATAGCCAGACTTTAAGTCCAGCTTTGAGTAGATAGTTGATCCCACTAGCTGATCGAACAAGTCATCAATCCGTGGAATCAGGTACTTGTTCTTCTCCGTCAGCTTATTCAACTCTCGATAGTCAATGCATAGCCACAAGATTCCATCCTTCTTTTTCACAAATAGGACCAGAGCGCTCCAAGGTGACATACTTGGGCGTATATATCCTTACTCTAGCAATTTTTGCAGTTGAACCTTCAGTTCCGCCATTTCCTTTGGCGCTACACGGTACGGTGAGCGGGTCACAGGTTTTGCACCTGACACCAACTCAATAGGGAAGTCAATCTCCCGTTGGGGCGGTAACCTCGAAAGATCCTTCAGAAACACATCTGCGTACTCCGATACAACCGAAACATCACGCAAACTGGTCTTCGGCTCAACAGCCTCAATAAGTGTGAAAAATAACTCCGCGCCCTTCCGAACAAACTTGAATACTTGGAGAGCAGACATCAATATCTTGCTCGATCCTCACATACTAACGAATGTAGTTTCTTACTCAGTATTCTGACCCAGTGTGACTTCCTTTGAGTTGCAATCTATAAAGGCACGCTGCTCCGAGAGCCAGTCTATACCAAATATCACAATGAACTCAAATATCGACAGTACAGACGCTTCCAATCCGAAAACCTGACTTTCTAACTACACCTCAACATAACAAGACCTATCCGCATGCATCACGCATCCGTTAGGCAATAACACTTTCACACTATCTGTCGTCATACGAGCAGACACTTCAATCTGTGACACGAAGTCCTCTGATAGAAACGAATATGAAGCACTTGTATCGAACAGTGCTCTCGTCGGACAGTCCCGGATAAGGATAAAGCCTAGAACACTCAAGTTACAAACATGTAAATCACAAGATATACAGTATATAGAGCATCAATCTATACAATTCATACATGTGACCACATCAGCCTGTTTGATGACCTCTTGTTTGATAGTTTTACTTTCAAGACTACCTAAACACCTAGAGGGGGGGGGGGTGAATAGGTTCTAAAGCTTGTTCTCACTTTTAGGCAGAATATAATAACTGAATTAAATCACACAGCACAGCAATCATAGAAATTCATACAACACAGATTGCACACAGTTTTATAGTGGTTCCCCAAGGTCTGGGTACATCCACTTTCCCCCTTCACCTATCTAGCAGTGTGCTAGATTCGACCAAACTTCCTCTTTAACTTAGATCAGCAGATCCTACAGCTCAGAACCTAGAAAGGTTCCTACAACTCAGAACCCAGAATGGTTCCTACACCTCAGGCTCAACAGCCCTACCTCAGCCTTGACACAAGGCCTACAACTCAGAGAAAAACTTTCTCCTACACTCAGGCAACAGCCCTACCACTCATTGATTAACTCTCCTACACTCAGCCTTTATAACATAGGCTTACAACTCAGATCTATATTGATAGACCCAACAAAAATTTGAAAAGTGTTTGTATTATCTTGCCCTTGATGAGAGAGAAAGGAACAAGACAGTTCTTGATCAGCTGATGAATGAAATCAACTGAATCTGAGCTTTCTTCAAAGCTTCTTGAATCTGAACTTAGCTGAGTTGATTTCCCAAACAGCTTCTTGAGAAACCAGTGACGGCTTCCTTCTTCTTCTTCAAGTGGCTGGATCCCTCTCTATCCAACACCTTTGATGATACTTCTGAATTCTTGATAGAACTCTTCTTAGACAGATCCTGAGATCTTCTTCTTAGATCTTCTGATGAAGATCTTCTTCCGAGCCTTGCACTTTCTTGATTTGATTCTTCAATCAGTTTGTATATTTGTTGTTCTCAAAAATCAAAATCGTTATTATCGCCTTCTAAATCTGTCTATTTATAGACCTTCTTCATGGTAACTGGCTGATCCGGTTTCTAACTGTCTTCTGACAAGTCTGACAGCTTCAGTTAACCTGTTACAACCCACAGCTGTCAAATCTTCAAACAGATCCTATGCCTTTGTCTTGGAAAGCAAAGTGTCGAGACTGACTATCAGAAAGTGTCGAGACCAACTGTCTATATGTGTCGACACAAGTAACTTAGGTGTCGACACAGCCTTTGATGATGTCGACTGGTTTGCCTTTAAGTCGACTCAGCTTCTTCAGAACTTCATCTTGAGAATGAGTCGACACAGAATATTTGTGTTGACTCAAGCACTTCATCATTCTTCAGAAAATGACTTGGTATAGACATTGTAGTGTGTCGACACAAGTCCTGTGTGTCGACACAGTTGTTGTAAATTCAGAACATAGTATGTGTCGACTCTGCCTTCAGGTGTCGACACAACAATTGTTGACTCTGCCAATATGTGTCGACTCTGTCTTCTGGTGTCGACACAACTATCGTCAACCCTGCCAATATGTGTCGACTCTGCCTCAATGTGTTGACACTGCCTTCTGGTGTCGACTCTGCCTCAATGGGTCGACACTGCCTTCTGGTGTCGACTCTACCTCAATGTGTCGACACAGCTTCCCAGTGTTGATACAGCTGTTGTCGACTCTACTTCTGTAAGTCGACACTGTTTCCCAGTGTCGACAAAGGTTTGATCAAAGTCAATCCCTTCTTCCTGCCTGTATCCTTTAGCAACCAACCTAGCTTTGTTCTTCACAATTATTCCACTCTCATCCAACTTGTTCCTATAGATCCACTTTGTGCCAATGATGTTGTGGCCTCTTGGTTTAGGAACAAGCTCCCAGACATTGCACCTTCTGAATTGATTCAGCTCCTCTTGCATAGCATCAATCCAGTGTTGGTCTTGGATGGCTTCTTCAAATTTCTTAGGCTCCATTTGAGATAGGAAACTTGAATGCAGAACTGTGCTCAGATTTCTGCTTCTAGTCTGCACTCCCTGTCTTGGATCCCCTATAATCTGATTAGCTGGATGATCTTTAAGATGTCTTATAGCTGGAGGAAGATTTCCTTCAGGTTGAACATCTCCAACTCCTTCATTATGCTGTACCTCCTAGTTTTCATCAGCTTCTAAAGAGTCTTATACTCCCCCTGGACAGTAGCCTTCATTTTCCAATGCTCCATCTTCCTTTGATGTTTCTGCAATGGAAAGCTTGTCCATCCTTTGGCTTATACATGTTGAATCATTTGATCTACAAGATAACTCACAGTTGATTAATCTTGTTTCATCAAATACAACATGAGCAGACTCCTCCACTACTTGAGTGTTGGGTACATTGGAAAATGTGTACCTGATTTGAAGAAGCCCAACTTAGCTCAATGATATACATCAAGGTGTATTTGATGTTGTTTTGAGTTGACATGTGCAGGTGAAGAAGTATTAAAGAATGCAGAAAAATATTCTAAGTCCACATGTCGACACATAAAGAAAATCGTCGACCTCAGCACTGGGAAGCAGTGTCGACACAGTGAAAGATAGTCGACACCCAGAGAAAGTTAGTCGACTAGTGAAAGATAGTCGACCAGAGAAAAATAGTCGACTAGTGGAAGATAGTCGACTAGTGAAAGATAGTCGACCAGAGAAAGATAGTCGACTCACAGAAGAAGATAGTCGACCTCTACTGTTTCGACACTGGGTGGATGTGTCGACACCTGAAGGTTGAGTCGACACATATTGGCAGAAGTCGACTATGCTTGTGTCGACACCAGAAGACTGAGTCGACACATTTTGGCAGAATTGAAGATTGATGTGTCGACACCTGAAGGCTGAGTCGACACATACTAAGTTCTGAATCTACAACAACTGTGTCGACACACAGGACTTGTGTCGACACACTGCAGAGTCTAGACCAAGTTATTTTCTGAAAAAGCTGTGTCGACTTAAAGGCAACTTAGTCGACATCATCAAAGACTGTGTCAACACCAAAGTCACTTGTGTCGACACAGATAGACAGATTGGTCTCGACACTTTCTAATAGACTGTCTCGACATTTTGCTGTCCAAGGCTAAGGTACAGGAACTGTTTGAAGACTTGACAGCTGTGGGTTGCCACCGTTTAACTGAAGCTGTCAGACCTGTCAGAAATCAGTTAGAAACCGGATCAGCCGGTTACCTTGAAGAAAGTCTATAAATAGACATATTCAGAAGGAAATAAGAAGAGAAGAAAAATAACAGAAGAATATCTAAGAAGAAGAAACAAAAGGATTACGATCCTATTGAAGTTTCAATTCAAGAAAGTGTTAAGCTCTAAAGAAGATCTTCATCAGAAGATCTAAGAAGAAGAAGTCTGAAGTATCAGAAAAGGTGTTGGATAGAGAGGGATCCAGTCATCTTGAAGAAGAAGAAGGAAGCCATCAGTGGTTTCTCAAGAAGCTGTTTGGAAATCAACTCAGCTAAGTTCAGATTCAAGAAGCTTTGAAGAAAGCTCAGATTCAGTTGATTTTATCAGCTGATCAAGAAGTGTCTTGTCCTCTTCTCTCTCAACAAAGGCAAGACATTAAAATATCTTTTCTAAATTTCTGTAGGATCTGTTTACACAGATCTGAGTTGTAAGCCTGTGTTATAAAGGCTGAGTGTAGGAGAGGTGATCTCTGAGTGGTAGGGCTATTTGCCTGAGTGTAGGAGAAGGTTCTTCTCTGAGAGGTAGGCCTTGAGGCAAGGCTGAGGTAGGGTTGTTGAGCCTGAGTTGTAGGAACCTATCCAGGTTCTGAGCTGTAGGATCTGAGGATTTGAGAATAGTGGAAGTTTGGCCGAATCTAGCAAACTGCTAGATAGGTGAAGGGGGAAAGTGGATGTACCTAGACCTTGGGGAACCACTATAAAACATTGTGCAATCTGTGATGCTTAGTTGTCTGTGAATGCTGTGCTAGATGTTTTAATTTGTAATTGAATTCTACCTAGAAGTATAAACAAGAAATTAGAACCTATTCACCCCCCCTCTAGGTGTTTAGGTTATCTTGAAAGTAAAACTATCAAGTGGTATCAGAGAGAGGTTCCTCAGAAAGGACTTAACAGTCTGAGGTAGATCTGAAAGGCAGAATCAAGATTCAAAAAGATGGGTTCTGGTGAGAATCATAAGGAGCTAGGGTCTATGAAATTACCCATATGCAAGAAAGAAATTTTTGGAATTTGGAAAGAAAGAGTCAGATTGTTTATGGAGGCATCTGACCCAAGGATTTACATCACAGTACAGGAAGGCCCCTTCATACCAATGAAGGTATCAGTTCTTGATGCAAATATCCAAAATCCAAAGAGTTATTCAGAAATGACCAAGGATGAAATCATCTTGGCAACCATGGATAAAAGAGCTCAGAACATTATTGTTAGTGCCATAGATGATTCAACATTTCAGAATCTGATTCACTGCAAGACCTCAAAGAGATGTGGGACACATTGATTGTCTACATGGAGGGATCTGAAGAAGTAAGGCAGGACAGGAAATCTATGCTCAATCAGGAGTATGAAAGTTTTAGACAAGGAAAATCTGATAGCATAACTGAGTGCTACAAGAAATTCTATAGAATTGTGAATGGGCTTATGTCCTATGGAAGAGTCTTCAGTACTTATGAACTGAATGACAAATTCTTGAGATCCTTAACAAAGGATTGGGACACAAAGATCTGTGCCATAAGAGAAGTGGCTAAATTGGCAGAGATATCTCCTCCCACCTTGTTTGGAAAGTTGCTATCCTATGAAATGCAACTTATGGTGAGGAAGGAGGAGGAAAAGAATTCAAGAGGAGAACATAGAGAAAAGACCGTGGCATTCAATGCAGAAGCCACTAGAAAGAATAGGAGGAAATCACCATCTCCTCCTAAGGAAGTTGCAGAAGATAGTTCTGAAAATTCAGATAAGGGTTCAGAAAGCTGTGATTCAGATGCAGACTTTGCTGCATTCACAAGGCAATTCCAGAGGTTCTTGAAAAAGAAGTAATGGAAGTCTAGGCCTTCCACATCACAGCAAGTTGATGACTATTATCAGAAGAAAAGGTCATCAAGGAAAGAGAAGAGCAGATTAAAGCCCAGCAAAGCCACTACTTCAAAGATTGTCTGCTATTGTTGCAATAGGCCTGGACATGTAGTGGCTGACTGTCCTGATAAGAGAAAGGAGTCTTCAGACAAGAAGAAGACTCATCAGAAAGGCAAGAAGGAGAAATCCTTTGTTGCAAAGAAAGATAAGAGTCTAACAGACCAGTCAACTTCAGAGTCAGAATCTGAAGCTGAAGCATATATTGGACTATATGCTACATCTGAAGAAGAGGAGTTTCTGCAGTTGCTAGACTCCATCAATGAACAAAAGGATCATCAGTGTATGGGGCTGATGGCAGGATCAGAAGAGGACATATGCCAGAATCAGTCTGGTCCTAATAAGGTGAATCCAAGTAACCATGCCCCTATATGGTACTTGGATAGTGGTTGTTCCAGGCACATGACTGGAACAAAGGGGCTGCTGAAGGAGTATTCATCTGTCAAAGATGGACCTAAAGTGATCTTTGGTGGATCTGAAAAGGAGTCATCAAAGGGTTTGGTATAAGCAAAAGTATGGACAAGCTCTCCATTACTGAAGTATCAAAGGAAGATGGGGCATTGGAAAATGAAGGCTTCTGTCCAGGGGGAGAACAAGACACTATAGAAGCTGATGAAAACCAAGAGATTCAGCTAAATGAAGGAGCTGGAAATGTTCAACCAGAAGGGAATCTTCCTCCAGCTACAAGACATTTAAGAGATCATCCAACTGATCAGATAATAGGTGATCCAAGACAGGGGGTGCAAACTAGAAGCAGAAATCAAAACACAGTTCTACATTCAAGTTTCCTGTCACAAATGGAGCCTAAGAAGTTTGAAGAAGCTATCCAAGACCAGCACTGGATTGATGCTATGCAAGAGGAGCTGAATCAATTCAGAAGGTGCAATGTCTGGGAGCTTGTTCCTAAACCAAGAGGCCACAACATAATTGGCACAAAATGGATCTATAGGAATAAGCTAGATGAAAGTGGAATAATAGTAAAGAATAAACCAAGATTGGTTGCAAAAGGATACAGGCAGGAAGAAGGGATTGACTTTGATCAAACCTTTGCTCCAGTAGCAAGGCTGGAGGCAATCAGAATATTCCTTGCCTATGCAGCCTATCAAGACTTCAAAGTATACCAGATAGATGTGAAGTCAGCATTTCTGAATGGTGATCTTAAAGAAGAAGTATATGTAGAGCAGCCATCAGGTTTTGTAGATCCTCTTAAACCTGATTTTGTTTATAAGCTTAGGAAAGCTCTGTATGGGTTAAAGCAAGCTCCAAGGGCTTGGTATGAAACCCTGTCTACTTTCCTTATTGAGAATAAAATCTCAAGAGGAAAAATTGACAAAACTCTATTCCTTAGGGAATCCAAAGGCAAGATCATCTTAGTTCAGATCTATGTTGATGACATAATCTTTGGATCTACTGAAAATAGCCTTTGTAAAAAGTTTGCCAAACTTATGCAAGGGAAGTTTGAGATGAGCAGTATGGGGGAACTGAAGTTCTTCTTGGGACTCCAAGTAAGACAGACTGAAGATGGATTGTCCATATCCCAGTCTAAGTTCACCAAAGAATTGATTAAGAAATATGGTATGGAGTCATCCTCCACCATGAGAACTCCTATGGGAACAAGTATGCCTATATGCAAAGATGATGCAGGTAAACCTGTTGATGAGACTTTGTATAGAGGAATAGTTGGCTCACTACTATATCTCACTGCTAGTAGACCGGATATTATGTATGCTACATGTGTCTGTGCTAGGTACCAAGCCTGCCCTAAAGAATCTCATTATACTGCAGTCAAAAGGATTCTGAGATATCTTAAGGGCACACCTAATCTAGGTCTTTGGTACCCTAGGAATAGAGATTTTCAACTAACAGGCTATTCAGATGCAGATTTTGCAGGATGTAGAGAGGATAGGAAGAGTACTACAGGTACTTGTCAATTCCTGGGAGGAAGACTAATATCATGGAGTAGTAAGAAGCAGACCAGTGTGGCAATTTCCACAGCTGAGTCTGAGTATGTTGCTGTTGGAAGCTGCTGTGCACAGCTATTATGGATGCAGCATCAGCTTAAGGATTATGGTATTCAAGTAAGTAGAACACCTCTTTTGTGTGATTCTAAGAGTGCAATTTCTATTGCTAATAATCCTGTTTCTCATAGTAGAACTAAGCATATAGAAATAAAATACCATTTTCTTAGAGAACATGTAGAAAAAGAAGACATTTCATTGGAATTTATGAAAACAGATTATCAAATAGCAGATGTGTTTACTAAGCCCCTAGATGAGACCAAATTCAATAAATTCAAAATTGAATTAGGTATGTTAACCATTGATTAGTGTAATCACAATATCATCAACAATGAAGTTGAAGTGGTAACAAGACATTCAAGTGATATAAAGACACATTGAAGTAGTATCAAGTACTCTGTAGTACTTATAAGTTGTGATGAACAAACAGAAATTGGCTAAGTAAGATGGTGTCGACACATTCAGTAATATTGTGTCGACTCAGGGTAGTAATGTCGACAAGTCAGAGATATTGTGTCGACACAGAAAATATGTGTCGACACTTAAGAATCTTATTGTCGACTTATCCAGGAATGTAGTGTCGACTTCACCAGGATAGTGGTGTCGACACTTACAGAATTTGTGTCGACACTTATACTAAGAGTCGACACAGAATTTCTGATGCTATTCTATATATCTCTGGTGTCGACATAACTGCAAATTGGTGTCGACACATAATAGACGGACTTGATGTCGAGACAATAGAAGCTTGTGTCGACACATTCCATTTGTGTCGACACTTATAGTCTGTTTTTGGCGACTTTTGATCTTCTTTAAACAGAATGTATAAATAGGTCAAAAACTCATTCTGTCGACACGCTTACAAGGTTTTCGAAACCCTGTGTCGACATTCTCCCTCTCTCTCTCCTTCTCTCATCTTTCAAGCTTTCTCGACTGATCAATGGCGCCAAAGATTGAAGATAATGTGAATGAAGGATATGAGTTGGTGCGCCAGGCCTTTGCTGCTGCCCCTCCAGATGTTCTCGGGGTTATCTCTCTCCTCTCCGACTCAGAATTAGAATTTCTGGTCTCCGAACCATCTAAGATATGGAAGAAGGAGGTGCATGAGTTCTATACTTCTGCATCTGTAGTCTCTGAAAGTCATGAGATAAAATCAACAGTTCATGGGTCACCAGTGGAAATTACACCAAGTAAGTTAAGAACAATTCTACACTTACCTATAATTGAGAATGAAGAGGATGTCCCTGCTTCTAAATCAAGGGAGGCTCTTCAATGGTGTGGATTGGATTCCACCATGAAAATTGGAGTTGCTTTCAATAGGAAAGGAATGAATCAACAGGGCAAGTTTCTGTCTGAGGTGGTTGGAAAAGTTATTTTGTGCAAGCCAGGTGGACATGATAGGATTTCCGCCTATATGTTCAGCCTAATGACCAGGATTGTGTTTACAATTCCAACGGATTGGTCAACTATAATCTTTGAAAAGATTAAGGAAGGAATCAAGAAGCCAAATTTGGATAGAATAATGAGTATATACCTAAGTAAGGAGATTCCTGATGTTATGCAACAACAACTTGGAACAAAAATTAATCACATGAGAAGGATGGACATGAGATTGTTCTCCAGATGGGATAGGGTGCTGACCAAAGAGATGCCTGAAGTGGAAAGGCAGGATTCACTTGAGAAATCCCCAGGTCATGCTACCAGTACTGAGCACCCACAAGAAGAACAAGTAAGACAAGAGGTTGAAGATCAGTCTGCTTCTACACAAGTTCAGGATGCCACAATACCTGCAATTCAAGAAGAAGAAGTAAGAATACCAGCTCAACAAGTTTATTCACCTACACAGACTGTATCTACTCATGACCAGGTACAGGTGCAGGGGGAGCTGGTGTATTTTCCTACCAAAGACATTTCTAATATTTCTATTTCTGCACAGGTCCAGGGAAAGCAAGTGTCCTCACCTGCCCAGGACATCACCAATACTGAACAAGTACAGGGGGAGAAGCTGTCTGAGCAAGTGCAAGACGATGCTCAAATTGATATATCTCAAAATTTGAATACTGCAGATGTTCCAGCCCAAAAGGAATATACTCTAGAAGAGTTATTTCCAGATAATGAAATAATTACTGATAGAATGGAAGTGGAGCAAGAAATTGAGGGGGAGCCTGTGCATGTGGAGACTGTACAACATGGCACTGAAGCAGCTGTTCCTCCTCCTCCCAAAGAAAGAGTTCAAATTGATAGTACTTCTGATTCTGAGAATGAAGAAGCCAGGGTGGCTAAGAAGAGAAAACTTATGGTCTTCCAGAGAAGGAGCAAGAGCTATAAGCAGGCTCTACAGTCTACAGCACATCACACTCATTCTGACTTTGATTATAACAAGTTTTTGGTCGATTTACAAGTGAAATTGGATGAACACAGAGTGGCTATTGAAAAATATGTTGATGAGAACAATAAGTCCCTGCAATTTGACTTAGCTCAAGATATAAAATCTATTAGGTTTGAGGTCAATATGCATAAGAAGGAGATGACAGATTGCTTCCATAAGGGAGGTAATGCTGTGGTATATTTGGCAAAACAACAGCAGTCTATCATCCCTAAGGTGGATGATATTGCTTTAAAGAAAAGCTATGTCTTGGAAAATCAGATAAGGATGAATGAGAATTTAACTGAATCTCATCATGAGATCATTAATGAATTGAAAAAGATTGTTCCAGGCCTGCCTACAGCTAGAGCAAAGGAAATGGAAGAATTTGATAAGAACTTTCAAGTTGCTATTGATTCTGTTAAAACTGCTATCACTACCTCTCAAAAGGAAATATCTGACAAGCTTCTAAAGTTAAAACCATTTTTTAAAGAGGGTGTGAATTATCTAGATGGCCAAATCAGATTTCAGAAGGAAGATCTAAGAGATCATGTTACTAGAGAAGCCATAAAGGGGGAGAGGATGTTAGTTCATGCAGGCTCAGAGCACACCAAATGGGTGACCAATAGTATTCGAGCCACATTGGGATATCCACCTTTGTGTGATGATGCTATGGTGGCTGAGTCCGGAATACAAACAAGTCTACTTAAAGGCAATCAACCTGAGGTTGTCCAAGTCATTTACCCTCCTCCAGATTATGATATGATTGATCAACAAGTTCAAGGAATGTATAGTCTTCCAAAGGAGGTTACCAATGTTATTATTAGGAAGGTTGATAAGCCTGAGGCTACTTTGAAAGACCAGCAAGATGCTCTACTATCTAAGAAAAGATTTAGAGAGCAGGCTGAACTTAAGCCAGACTTTGAGCAGTGGAGTCCTACTTCCAGAAATATTATACTCACTGCATGGAAGGCTGTCAAAGACCAAGTGCATGAAAGAGGCAAGTGGTTCAATGAGATGGAATGGCAGAAGTATGAAGCCAGGCAAGAGGCCATAGTACAGTTTAGAAGAAAAGCCAAGTTGGGTAGGCTGCCTCCAAATGCTCAGGAGCCGAGCAAGTACTTTCCAAAGCCCTTTCATTATTTTGAAAGGCAAAGGCTCAAGGAAGAAGCAAAGAAGAAGGCTGATCTAAAAGGCAAGAAGCCAACTGAAGATTCTGAAGCTCCTGTGAAGGCTCAAATTCTATCTGGCAAAGGGATTGTCATAAAAGAGCCTGATTAGTCTTAATTTTTAGTTCTTTCAAAGTATTTTGTAATGTTTTGATTAAATCATTAAATGTAAATCTTTGTATTCAAACATTATCAAGTTATCTGGCAAAGGGATGGTTTTTATTTTGTTTATATTAAGTATTCCTGTTATGTCATATATCATCAGTTTATACTTTTTATAAATGGTGTATATCATTGGCTATAGGGTTATGACTTCTCCAAATAGGGGAAGATTGTTGGGTACATTGAAAAATGTGTACCTGATTTGAAGAAGCCCAACTTAGCTCAATGATATACATCAAGGTGTATTTGATGTTGTTTTGAGTTGACATGTGCAGGTGAAGAAGTATTAAAGAATGCAGAAAAATATTCTAAGTCCACATGTCGACACAGAAAGAAAATCGTCGACCTCAGCACTGGGAAGCAGTGTCGACACAGTGAAAGATAGTCGACACCCAGAGAAAGTTAGTCGACTAGTGAAAGATAGTCTACCAGAGAAAAATAGTCGACTAGTGGAAGATAGTCGACTAGTGAAAGATAGTCGACCAGAGAAAGATAGTCGACTCACAGAAGAAGATAGTCGACCTCTACTGTGTCGACACTGGGTGGATGTGTCGACACCTGAAGGTTGAGTCGACACATATTGGCAGAAGTCGACTTTGCTTGTGTCGACACCAGAAGACTGAGTCGACACATTTTGGCAGAATTGAAGATTGATGTGTCGACACCTGAAGGCTGAGTCGACACATACTGAGTTCTGAATCTACAACAACTGTGTCGACACACATGACTTGTGTCGACACACTGCAGAGTCTAGACCAAGTTATTTTCTGAAGAAGCTGTGTCGACTTAAAGGCAACTTAGTCGACATCATCAAAGACTGTGTCAACACCAAAGTCACTTGTGTCGACACAGATAGACAGATTGGTCTCGACACTTTCTAACAGACTGCCTCAACATTTTGCTGTCCAAGGCTAAGGTACAGGAACTGTTTGAAGACTTGATAGCTGTGGGTTGCCACCGTTTAACTGAAGCTGTCAGACCTGTCAGAAATCAGTTAGAAACCGGATCAGCCGGTTACCTTGAAGAAAGTCTATAAATAGACATATTCAGAAGGAAATAAGAAGAGAAGAAAAATAACAGAAGAAGATCTAAGAAGAAGAAACAAAAGGATTACGATCCTATTGAAGTTTCAATTCAAGAAAGTGCTAAGCTCTAAAGAAGATCTTCATCAGAAGATCTAAGAAGAAGAAGTCTGAAGTATCAGAAAAGGTGTTGGATAGAGAGGGATCCAGTCATCTTGAAGAAGAAGAAGGAAGCCATCAGTGGTTTCTCAAGAAGCTGTTTGGAAATCAACTCAGCTAAGTTCAGATTCAAGAAGCTTTGAAGAAAGCTCAGATTCAGTTGATTTCATCAGCTGATCAAGAAGTGTCTTGTCCTCTTCTCTCTCAACAAAGACAAGACATTAAAATATCTTTTCTAAATTTCTGTAGGATCTGTTTACACAGATCTGAGTTGTAAGCCTGTGTTATAAAGGCTGAGTGTAGGAGAGGTGATCTCTGAGTGGTAGGGCTATTTGCCTGAGTGTAGGAGAAGGTTCTTCTCTGAGAGGTAGGCCTTGAGGCAAGGCTGAGGTAGGGCTGTTGAGCCTGAGTTGTAGGAACCTATCCAGGTTCTGAGCTGTAGGATCTGAGGATCTGAGAATAGTGGAAGTTTGGCCGAATCTAGCAAACTGCTAGATAGGTGAAGGGGGAAAGTGGATGTACCCAGACCTTGGGGAACCACTATAAAACATTGTGCAATCTGTGATGCTTAGTTGTCTGTGAATGCTGTGCTAGATGTTTTAATTTGTAATTGAATTCTGCCTAGAAGTATAAATAAGAAATTAGAACCTATTCACCCCCCTCTAGGTGTTTAGGTTATCTTGAAAGTAAAATTATCATTGAGTAGTCAAGTTGAAGACTCTATAGGCCTTACTATTTATGTTGTACCCAACAAATATCCCTTCCTGGGATTTGGCAGCAAACTTAGTCAAATGTGACTTGCCATTGTTAAGTATATAGCACTTGCAACCAAAGATCCTGAAGTAGGATAGATTTGGTTTTCTACCTTTCATAATCTCATAGGGAGTCATTTTGTGGCTCTTGGTGATAGAAGCCCTATTAATTACATGATATGCAGTGTTTACTGCCTCAGCCCAGAAATATTCTGGAAGAGAGGTGTCACTCAATAGTGTTCTACCAGCTTCAATTAATGTTCTATTCTTTCTTTCAGCAATTCCATTTTGCTGAGGTGTTCTAGGTGAGGAGAACTCTTGGAGAATCCCAAAGTCTTCACATAATTTTGTCATACTTTCAGATTGAAATTCAGTGCCATGGTCACTTCTGATTTTGACCACTGTACTGTTCAATTCATTCTGAATTTGCTTTACAAAACTAAGTAAGACACTTGGGGTTTCTGATTTCTGTCTCAGAAAGAACACCCATGTAAATCTAGAATAGTCATCTACAATCACAAAAGTGTAGACCTTCCTACCTAGACTATGAACTGGCATAGGACCAAAAAGATCCATATGCATGAGGTATAAGCACCTCACAGAATCCTTGTTTTCAAGGCTATGAAAGGAGGATTTAGTCTGCTTGCCCTTTTGACAGGCTGAACATATCCCTTCCTTTATGCACTTAACTTGAGGACCATTCCTTACTAACTCTTTGCTAAAGAGTTGGCCAATTGTCTTGTAATTAAGATGAGCCAACCTCTTGTGCCACTTGACACAATGAGATGCATTATCATCAGCTACAAGACATATGGGAGAAGCCTTATTCTCACATACAAAATTAAGACAATATACATTTCTCTTCCTATACCCAGTCAAAATGATCTCTTGATCACTTGACCTTTTGATATGACATCCATCCTTAACAAATGAACTGTCATATCTTAAATCACACAGCTGGCTTATGCTTATCAGATTGTGTTTCAAACCTTTTACATAAGCCACTTGGGTAATAGTAATTAGGTTAGAAGAACTGTTGCCAAACCCTTTGATGACTCCTCTTTCAGATCCACCAAAGATTACTTTAGGTCCATCTTTGACAGATGTATACTCCTTCAGTAGCCCCTTTGTTCCAGTCATGTGCCTAGAACATCCACTGTCCAAGTACCATATAGGGGCATGACAACTTGGACTCACCTGCAATACAGATTTACTTTCCCTTAGAACCCAAGTAAGTCTTGGGTCCTTGGTTCGGGTTAGCACCAACAAAACTACCAGCAACTCTTCTAACTGGTAGACTACTATTCTTCCTAACACTTGTGTTATGCCATCAGTCAAAGGAAAAATGGCCTCTCTTGCCACAACACTAATATTCAAACTTATTATATCTAGATCTAGATACACCCTTGACAGAAGAATTTCTGTCCAATGCTGGTGCTGCTGCAGCTTCACCCACAGATTTCTTATAACCATGGGGTTTATGAACATGGGTAGACCTGTTGGCATTTACACCCTTGTTTATCAGAACATTAGCCTTAATATGACCATGAATATTCTCAAGATCATATTGGTTAGAAGGCACTTGCACCTTTCTAAACTTAATAGGGACTGAAAGGTTTAGTGGCTGGGCAGGAGCTTTGCCTTTTCTCTTGAATAGGGCAGCCCTGGGGTTACCTTTGAACCCTAATCCTACCTTACCCTTTTGAGCCACAAACTCATCTATCAAGGGTAAGACAGATTTTGGCTTTGAGTAACTAGCCACTAAATCTTTTTCTATTCTTAGTCTGGCCTCCAGACTCTTAACTTGATCATTATTATATCTGATTGTGCCCATCTGAATAATAGTTATATTTTTTAGTTTGGCAGTCTCATTCAACTTTTGATCTATTACTTTCTCCAACTCAGTTGCAGCAACCTTAAGATCAGCAATTTCCTGAGCCTGAATTTTGACTAGGTTTTTGCTTTTCTTAAAAGCCTGCAACAAGTCCCCATACTTATCTATCAACTGATAGACATCACCTTCAGATTCAGATCCATCTATATCACTTGATGCAGATGTAGCTGATTCTGCACTAATACTACAAACTGAATTTATAGAAGGATAATGTACCTTACTAGGACCAGACTGATTCTGGCACATGTCTTCTTCTGATCCAGTCATCAGTCCCATGCACTGATGATCCTCTTGTTCATAGATGGAGTATAGCAATTGCATGAACTCCTCTTCTTCAGTAGCAGCATATAATCCAATATATGCTTCATGTAACACCCCTATCCGTCACATAGCATATAGCAGTAGGTCCGGCCGGGGCCCGACGCCATATACTATGGACAGACCGGTTGGTTACGCGTTGAAACCACACAACCAATCAGAGTGTCCTACACAACACCTAGCGGAAGCAATTTAATTAAGTTGCAAAAAGATAAGAACCCTGCCACAAAGCATGAATGTCCACTACAACCCAGGAATGAGTACATACACAAAAGAGAAGAAATAGCCTTAAGGCTTTACAAGAGTTGCTTAAATACAAGTGTCTTCCAAACCTCGGCACGCAGGCCGGCCACACATGAGTACAAGAGGTAAAACACTCAAAACAAGGCCTTCGAGGGCCAGCACAGCAACTTGGGCTTTAGCCCGCTAATTACCTCTCAGCTCCGCAGCACCTGCAAGCAACAACCCACCGCACGGTGGTAAACAAAGGCAACGATCAGCAATGCTGACCAAATTATAACGATTCCGCCCCCAAACCGGGGCGGCAAAGCTTCTTCCCTGCACTTGTTAGCAAAACACGCAACACAGCCAAACAAGCATCTCAACATAGGTGCACGCTCTCACGGCCGTACACCCCGTGCTCTCAGGGCACTTACTCGGCGAAGCCAGTCCGAACCCCGTCCGGTCCTCGACTCCACCACCACCCCCAGGATGGCAATCTTTGTGAGCATTTAGTCTTCTCAGCCGCAGCCTAGACTCGATCTCCAAATCTCGGTAAGTCCCACGTAAACTTTAGGTCGCTTTAACCGAGCAGGTGGAGCGGGTAGAGGGCTACTAGTCCGTTGCTCACTCCGCCACTGCCATTCGGCCCTTTGGCGCGGACTAAGCTTTCCCCAGTCCCAATTAACGATCAAACACGGTACATAACCCCGCTAAGTACCCGGTTGGCTCCCAGGCCACCGTTATGACAGAACTACATTTCCGTCCAAGGTTTCCGGGTGCACCTCGGGTTTCATCCCCAAGGCTCCCTGCTGCAATCAAACATGATACATAGCCCCGCTATGTTCCCGGCTGGCACCCAGGCCACCGAGATGGCAGAACTTCGTTTCCGCCCATATTTCTGGGTGCACCTCGGGGTTAATCCTCAAGATTCCCTGATGCATTCTACCGCATAGCAACCCGAAAACAACCACAACGCTCGGAGTCTTCTCCGGCTAAAATATGCATAACAAAACATCACCGATCCGGAAAACACATCCGGGTAGGCTTCACACAACATGCCTATGTCCGTACTACGATTCCGGACTCTAACAAGGGGGACTTTACTTATCTACCCCAAGGAATACCACGATCTCGCCGCACACTCGCGGGAGAGGGGTTTTCCCATGCAAAGGAAGAAGAGCTTCACATGCTCAAGAAGAGAATCGTTACCCTCGAAGATTTCCGCGGCGCCATGAAAATGTAGTCGGATGGAAAGCTTCGCCTCGCCCTTGCCTTCGAGGATCCAGACTCGGATCGCGAATCGGGGCTTCAAAACTCCTCCGGCGGCCGGATCTTGGGCTCACACCACCAAGGGAGTTCTCCCCTCTCTCTAAGATGAAGAAAGAGAAACTCAAGATGAAAATGAGGGTTTCTCCCCCCATTTCCCGGCTAATAACCCCCCAGGAGCAGCCCCCACCGTCGGATTCAGATCCAAGGGAACGGACGGCCGAGATTAGATCCAAAATCCCAAAAACTGGGCCGAACACGGCTTGACACACGGCCGTGTGTCTGGCCGTGTAGCTCATTCGCCGATCGACACGGCTCCTGACACGGCCGTGTGCCACGGGCCGTGTTACCTGGAGCTTCAGGACGATCGTCGGGCTTCCAGAACACAGCTTCGAACACGGCCGTGTTCGAGGCCGTGTGCCCCACACACGGCTTGAGACACGGCCGTGTGTCTCAGGCCGTGTACTTCTTTGACTCGAGACAGCACAAAACGCAATAAATCACTGAACACGGGTAGGCACACGGCCGTGTGCCTGGCCGTGTGCCCCTGTTCAGACCTCCAAAAGTGCCGCTTGATCGCCCCGCGATCATCTCCGAGGTTGGGGTCTTACAACTCCCTCCCCCTTAAGAGAGTTTCGTCCCGAAATTAAGAACAGAGACTACACAAAACAAAAACATAACGAGTACCTGAGGGGAACAACTCGGGGTACTCCTCGCACATTGCCTGCTCTCGCTCCCAAGAGAGCTCCTCGCGCCCGCAGTTATCCCAACGGACCTTCACCATTCTGATTTCTTTGTTCCGAAGCCGCTTGACTTCGAAATCCTCAATAGATATGGGCTTGACCTTCGTTGTCAACCCTTCCTCAACCGGTACTTGATCAGCCGCGATCACCTGCGAAGGCTCTTGCACCGCCTTCCGCAACACAGAAATGTGGAACACATCATGTAATCCACTCAACTCCACTGATAGCTTCAAACGGTATGCAGCTTCGCCGACTCACTCCAGGACCTCAAAAGGTCCAAGGTACCTTGGGCTCAGCTTCTTCAAGCGTCTCACCCGCGAAACCCCCTTGAACAGCTTCACTTTCAGGTATACCCAATCGCCTACCGCGAACTCCACGTTCCGGTGCTTGGCATTGTAATACTTCGCTTGCCGGTCCTGAGCGATCAACAAGCGCTCCCGAATGATCCGCACCAACGAGGTAGCACTCTCCACCTCCTGCTTATTGTACAACCTTGCCTCACCCGTTTCAAGCCACGATAACGGCGTGCGACACTTCCTACCATACAGGGCCTCAAAGGGCGCCATTTGTATAATCACTTGGTAGCTAAAGTTGTATGCAAACTTTACCAAAACAGATGGCCTTCCCACTGCTTCCCGAAGTCCAGAACGCACATGCGAAGCACTTCCTCCAACGTCCTGTTGACCCACTCGGTCTGATCATCCGTCCGTGGATGTAAGACTGGACTAAACTACAATTTAGTCTCCAGCACTTTCTGCAACCACCTCCAATCATTGGACGTAGAACGCCCACCTCGATTGCTCACGATGTTATCATAACCACTTTCCAGTTACTCCACTGAATCATCCTTCCTATGCGGAAAGAAGTGCGACACTAATGTCAACACAATTACGATCACCCAAACGGCGTCGTCACTCTACCGAGACTTTGGCAAACCATGCACATAGTTAGTCGAACTTCTATTCCGAACTAGGCAAGGATTCAAGAATCTCCCGGCACTTGACACTCCGCCTTCACCAAGGCGCAAGGCCAGCATTTTGCCACATAAAGTGCCACGAACTTCTAGAGTTCTGGCCACCAGAGCACTTCTTCAGATATCGGCACAACTTCGTGCCTCCTAAGCGAGTCGAGTACTTGATATAACGTATCATAACTCCACCCATAGGTTACCCATGCTTGGGCCGCACAAACAATTGTCTTATCTTGGTAGCCCACCTACAACCGTCGATTCGGAATTTTGACCCATCGAGCCACCCCCATGATTTCCTTCTCGCAGCTACACAATCCATAGCCTGCCAACTACGATTAGCCAGGCCATACTGGACTTCCGACCAGTTCAATAACGCTTCGGCGCTAGCCCGCTTGTCAACATAACACAACTCTACCGCTTCCAATTCCCGAACTAGCCTCTCATCATGTACCAACAACCATTTGGCTTGGGCGGGAGCCCCTGCGACTCAATGCATCCGCAACTGCATTTCCCTCGCCGGGTACATCATGAATCTTGAACGTATAGTCCCCCAGGGACTCCATTCAACACCGCTGACTCAAGTTCAGCTCCTATTGATCCAATAGGTAAATCGGGCTCTTACGCTCGGTAAGAACATCGACCTCAACGCTGTACGGGTAGTGCCTCCACAGCTTAAGCGCAAACATCACGGCCGCCAACTCCAAATCGCGACCCGGATAATTCCTTTCATGCACTTTTAGCTGACGTGATCCACAAGCTATCACGCTCCCGTGCTGCACCAGCATGCAACCCAAACCACTACCCGAGGCGTCACCACAAACCTCGAAGCCCTCGGTCCCATACGGCGAACTAAGTACTGGCGTCGTGGTCAACCGACTTTTCAGCTCTTCCAAAGCTTGCGCACACACATGCGCCCACACAAATCTTCGATCTTTCCTTGTCAAAGTCGTGAGAGGTAGCGCCATCCGCGAGAAGTTCTCCACGAAGTGCCTGTAATAGACGGCAAGCCCCAGCAACTCCGGACTTCCTCTACCAAAGACAACACAGGCCACTCTCGTATCGCAACAATCTACGCCGGATCCACCGCAACACCTTCCCCACTAACTACGTGACCAAGGAATGCCACTGAGGATAACCAAAACTCGCCTTTGGAGAACTTTACGTAGCTCGTTACTCCTTAGCGTCTCCAAAACCAAACACAGGTGCTTGAGGCGATCTTCTTCGCACTGCGAGCACACCAATAGGTCGTCAATACAGACGATCCCAACATGGTCTAAGTACTCCCTGAACGTTTTGTTCATCAAATCCATGAGCACCGATGGCGCATTAGTCAGCCCGAACGGCATGACCGTAAACTCGAAACGCCCATATCTTGTGTTGAACGCTATCTTTGGGATAACACTTCCCTTGATTCTCATCTGATAGTAACCAGACTTAAGTTCCAACTTTAAGTACACCGATGACCTACCCAAATGGTCAAACAGATCGCCAATACTTGGGATCGGGTACTTGATCTCTTTTAACGACTTGCTCAGTTCTTCATAAACGATTCAGAGCCGCAAACTCCCGTCCTTCTTCTACACGAAGAGGGCCGGTGTGCTCCAAGACGACAAACTTGGACGCACAAAACCTTGATCCATACGCTCTTCAAATTGAACTTTCAGTTCTGCCAACTCATTAGGCGTTAGCCTATGAGGAGAGCATGACCCAGATTTGGCGCCTGGCGCCAGCTCACTCGCGAAATCGATTGCTCGCTACGGAGGGACTCCAGGGAAACACATCAGGATATTCGGATATACCCGAGATACTACCCAACGTAGGCTTAGGCTTCAAAGCCTCCCATGGTGGCAGTAACGACGCTTGCACGTCGAATCCCTGACCCCTAAACCGTAACCTTGCAACACAGAATCTCTTTTCGCGCGCATTGAACATCCGTAAAGCCACAACGCATCCAATTTGTCCTTTGCCATCGAAGAAGGTACTTCAATACATGATATAAACCCCTTGGACAAAAGGTGCGCGAATCTCCCGTATCGAACAATGCTCTCGCCGGATTGCCAAAATTCCAAACAAAGCCTAGAACTTCCAGTCCTAAGCTAACACACAAAAGGTAACAGGTAAAAAAAAGCTAATCTGCTATCAATAAAACCATACCTGCCTTCCCGATGGTCGGCCACATGGCCTCCTGCTGGCCAAGGCCGCCCATTCTCAGTTGGGCCAGAGTAAACAGCGGTGCGGCGGACGCCACCGCCTTTCCCTTCTCCTCAGATAATGCCCCAGACTTCTTTTTGGACATTGGGCGTCCACTCCAACAATCGCGGGCATAGTGCCCCGGCTTTCCACAAACAAAGCATACATCCGGGGTTTGAATTGTAGTCGCTCCGGATGTGCTAGAGGAAGGGACTAGACCCGACCTCCTAGCCTTCTTGTACCACCTACGGTACCCAGATTTTGAGGTTGTCAACTTGACCACCGAATCCTTTGTCACAGCATCTACGACTGCTCCTGCCAACACTTTCCTTGCCTTCTGAGCACTCTCCCAACACTCTCTGGCGAGGTGCCCTTTCTTGCCACAAGAATGACAATTTCTCTGTGTCTTTCGATAGGCAGTCCTTATAGGATCTGTAGGGTTTGGTACCCTATTCACTGGTACTCGGTGAGTTTTCCCCAACTCCACTTCCAACGCTCTGGCCGATTCCACCAAAGCTCGGAATCCCAATAACTTTGGTCCTAGCAGTAAGATACGCAACTCGTAGCGCAGACCGTTATAAAATCTATCCACTATGGATTGCTCGCTTTCCTATTCAAAGCCTGGGTAGCGCCTTATCATAAGGAACGTCTGCAAATATGCGTCAACTGAATGTGCTCCCTGCACCACAGTCCTGCTCATCTGCTGCTCTAAATGACCCCCAAATGCCCTTTGCTCCAACATACCACCCGATGTTAGGGCCAACTCAGGGACAGATGGTTGCACATTACTCCCAAGTTGTGCGTTGGTCACAGCGAACACCGCTTCAACCACCCTTCTTATGGTTTCCAAAGACGTAGGGGTCTCCGGCACGTCGCTGGGTGCAGTACTTTTCCCAGAAAGTGTGCATTCAGACTGCCACGCGCCACTCTCGGACACCTACAATCGCACAGAACACCAATAAGGGGACCGAACAAAATTGCAAAAAGCAATTATAGGAACATGCAAGTTCCCCAAACATGTGTATTTTCATTCCTAAGTGGACATTCATGGGTTCTTTTCATGTTATAACGATGACGCACATACATGTGCTCACCACCCCTTAAAGTGAATTCGTCCACGAATTCATTTAAGCGTGACCGAAACCAGTAGTCTGATACCAATTTGTAACACCCCTATCCGTCACATAGCATATAGCAGTAGGTCCGGCGGGGGCCCGACGCCATATACTACGGACAGACCGGTTGGTTACGCGTTGAAACCACACAACCAATCAGAGCGTCCTACACAACACCTAGCGGAAGCAATTTAATTAAGTTGCAAAAAGATAAGAACCCTGCCACAAAGCATGAATGTCCACTACAACCCAGGAATGAGTACATACACAAAAGAGAAGAAATAGCCTTAAGGCTTTACAAGAGTTGCTTAAATACAAGTGTCTTCCAAACCTCGGCACGCAGGCCGGCCACACATGAGTACAAGAGGTAAAACACTCAAAACAAGGCCTTCGAGGGCCAGCACAGAACCTTGGGCTTTAGCCCGCTAATTACCTCTCAGCTCCGCAGCACCTGCAAGCAACAACCCACCGCACGGTGGTAAACAAAGGCAACGGTCAGCAATGCTGACCAAATTATAACGATTCCGCCCCCAAACCGGGGCGGCAAAGCTTCTTCCCTTCACTTGTTAGCAAAACACGCAACACAGCCAAACAAGCATCTCAACATAGGTGCACGCTCTCACGGCCGTACACCCCGTGCTCTCAGGGCACTTACTCGGCGAAGCCAGTCCGAACCCCGTCCGGTCCTCGACTCCACCACCACCCCCAGGATGGCAATCTTTGTGAGCATTTAGTCTTCTCAGCCGCAGCCTAGACTCGATCTCCAAATCTCGGTAAGTCCCACGTAAACTTTAGGTCGCTTTAACCGAGCAGGTGGAGCGGGTAGAGGGCTACTAGTCCGTTGCTCACTCCGCCACTGCCATTCGGCCCTTTGGCGCGGACTAAGCTTTCCCCAGTCCCAATTAATGATCAAACACGGTACATAGCCCCGCTAAGTACCCGGTTGGCTCCCAGGCCACCGTTATGACAGAACTACATTTCCGTCCAAGGTTTCCGGGTGCACCTCGGGTTTCATCCCCAAGGCTCCCTGCTGCAATCAAACATGATACATAGCCCCGCTATGTTCCCGGCTGGCACCCAGGCCACCGAGATGGCAGAACTTCGTTTCCGCCCAGATTTCCGGGTGCACCTCGGGGTTAATCCCCAAGATTCCCTGATGCATTCTACCGCATATCAACCCGAAAACAACCACAACGCTCGGAGTCTTCTCCGGCTAAAATATGCATAACAAAACATCACCGATCAGGAAAACACATCCGGGTAGGCTTCACACAACATGCCTATGTCCGTACTACGATTCCGGACTCTAACAAGGGGGACTTTACTTATCTACCCCAAGGAATACCACGATCTTGCCGCACACTCGCGGGAGAGGGGTTTTCCCATGCAAAGGAAGAAGAGCTTCACATGCTCAAGAAGAGAATCGTTACCCTCGAAGATTTCCGCGGCGCCATGAAAATGTAGTCGGATGGAAAGCTTCGCCTCGCCCTTGCCTTCGAGGATCCGGACTCGGATCGCGAATCGGGGCTTCAAAACTCCTCTGGCGGCCGGATCTTGGGCTCACACCACCAAGGGAGTTCTCCCCTCTCTCTAAGATGAAGAAAGAGAAACTCAAGATGAAAATGAGGGTTTCTCCCCCCATTTCCCGGCTAATAACCCCCCAGGAGCAGCCCCCACCGTCGGATTCAGATCCAAGGGAACGGACGGCCGAGATTAGATCCAAAATCCCAAAAACTGGGCCGAACACGGCTTGACACACGGCCGTGTGTCTGGCCGTGTAGCTCATTCGCCGATCGACACGGCTCCTGACACGGCCGTGTGCCACGGGCCGTGTTACCTGGAGCTTCAGGACGATCGTCGGGCTTCCAGAACACGGCTTCGAACACGGCCGTGTTCGAGGCCGTGTGCCCCACACACGGCTTGAGACACGGCCGTGTGTCTCAGGCCGTGTACTTCTCTGACTCGAGACAGCACAAAACGCAATAAATCACTGAACACGGGTAGGCACACGGCCGTGTGCCTGGCCGTGTGCCCCTGTTCAGACCTCCAAAAGTGCCGCTTGATCGCCCCGCGATCATCTCCGAGGTTGGGGTCTTACACTTCAGCTTCAGATTCTGACTCTGAAGTTGATTGATCTGTTAGGCTCTTTTCCTTCTTTGCAACAAAGGATTTCTCCTTTTTGCCCTTTAGATGAGTCTTCTTCTTGTCTGATGACTCCTTCCTCTTATCAGGACAATCAGCCACTACATGTCCAGACTTATTGCAACAATAGCAGACAATCTTTGATGTAGTGGCTTTGCTGAGCTTAGTTCTGTTCCTTTCCTTCCTTGATGACTTATTCTTCTGATAATAGTCATCAACTTGCTGTGATGTGGAGGGCCTAGACTTCCACTGCTTCTTCTTCAAGAACCTCTGGAATTGCCTTGTGAATGCAGCAAAGTCTGCATCTGAATCACTCCTCTCTAAACTCTAACTGTCTGAATTTTCAAAATTAACTTCTGCAACTTCCTTAGGAGGAGATGAAAATATCCTCCTATTCTTTCTATTGGCTTCAGCCTTGAAGGCCACAGATTTTTCTCTATGCTCACCTTTTGAATTCTTTTCTTCCTCTTTCCTTACCATTAGTTGCATTTCATAAGATAACAACTTTTCAAACAAGGTTGGAGGAGAAATTTCTGCCAGTTTAGCCACTTCTCTTATGGCACAGATCTTGGTGTCCCAATCCTTTGTCAAGGATCTTAAGAATTTGTCATTCAGTTCATAGGTACTGAAGACTCTTCCATAGGACATTAATTCATTCACTATTCTGTAGAATTTCTTATAGCATTCAGTTATGCTATCAGATTTTCCTTGTCTGAAACTTTCATACTCTTGGTTGAGCATAGACTTCCTATCCTGTCTTACTTCTTCAGAACCCTCCATGTAGACAATCAAGATGTCCCACATTTCTTTGGAGGTTTTGTAGTGAATCAAATTTTAGAATGTAGAATCATCTATGGCACTTACAATAATGTTCTGTGCTCTTTTATCCATGGTTGCCAAAATGATTTCATCCTTTGTCATTTCTGAATAACTCTTTGGAGTTTGGATATTTGCATCAAGAACTGATACCTTCATTGGAATGAAGGGGCCTTCCTGTACTGTAATGTATATCCTTGGGTCACAAGCCTCCATGAACAATCTCACCCTTTCTTTCCAAATTCCAAAGATTTCTTTTCTACAGATTGGTAATTTCATTGACTCTAACTCGTGATTCTCTCCAGAACCCATTTTCTTGAATCTTGATTCTGCCTTAGGGATCTTACTCAGACTGTTAAGTCCTTATTTGAGTAATCTCCCTCTGATACCACTTGATAGTTTTACTTTCAAGACTACCTAAACACCTAGAGGGGGGGCGGTGAATAGGTTCTAAAGCTTGTTCTCACTTTTAGGCAGAATATAATAACTGAATTAAATCACACAGCACAGCAATCAAAAAAATTCATACAACACAGATTGCACACAGTTTTATAGTGGTTCCCCAAGGTCTGGGTACATCCACTTTCCCCCTTCACCTATCTAGTAGTGTGCTAGATTCGGCCAAACTTCCTCTTTAACTCAGATCAGCAGATCCTACAGCTCAGAACCTGGAAAGGTTCCTACAACTCAGAACCCAGAATGGTTCCTACACCTCAGGCTCAACAGCCCTACCTCAGCCTTGACACAAGGCCTACAACACAGAGAAAAACTTTCTCCTACACTCAGGCAACAGCCCTACCACTCAGAGATCAACTCTCTTACACTCAGCCTTTATAACATAGGCTTACAACTCAGATCTATATTGATAGACCCTACAGAAATTTAAAAAGTGTTTGTATTATCTTGCCCTTGATGAGAGAGAAAGGAACAAGACAGTTCTTGATCAGCTGATGAATGAAATCAACTGAATCTGAGCTTTCTTCAAAGCTTCTTGAATCTGAACTTAGCTGAGTTGATTTCCCAAACAGCTTCTTGAGAAACCAGTGACGGCTTCCTTCTTCTTCTTCAAGTGGCTGGATCCCTCTCTATCCAACACCTTTGATGATACTTCTGAATTCTTGATAGAACTCTTCTTAGACAGATCCTGAGATCGTCTTCTTAGATCTTCTGATGAAGATCTTCTTCCGAGCCTTGCACTTTCTTGATTTGATTCTTCAATCAGTTTGTATGTTTGTTGTTCTCAAAAATCAAAATCGGTATTATCGCCTTCTGAATCTGTCTATTTATAGACCTTCTTCATGGTAACCGGCTGATCCAGTTTCTAACTGTCTTCTGACAAGTCTGACAGCTTCAGTTAACCTGTTACAACCCACAGCTATCAAATCTTCAAACAGATCCTGTGCCTTTGTCTTGGACAGCAAAGTGTCGAGACTGACTGTCAGAAAGTGTCGAGACCAACTGTCTATATGTGTCGACACAAGTAACTTAGGTGTCGACACAGCCTTTGATGATGTCGACTGGTTTGCCTTTAAGTCGACTCAGCTTCTTCAGAACTTCATCTTGAGAATGAGTCGACACAGAATATTTGTGTCGACTCAAGCACTTCATCATTCTTCAGAAAATGACTTGGTCTAGACATTGCAGTGTGTCGACACAAGTCCTGTGTGTTGACACAGTTGTTGTAAATTCAGAACATAGTATGTGTCGACTCTGCCTTCAGGTGTCGATACAGCAATTGTCGACTCTGCCAATATGTGTCGACTCTGTCTTCTGGTGTCGACACAACTATCGTCGACCCTGCCAATATGTGTCGACTCTGCCCCAATGTGTTGACACTGCCTTCTGGTGTCGACTCTGCCTCAATGTGTCGACACTGCCTTCTGGTGTCGACTCTGCCTCAATGTGTCGACACAGCTTCCCAGTGTTGATACAGCTGTTGTCGACTCTACTTCTGTAAGTCGACACTGTTTCCCAGTGTCGACATAGTTGAGATCGACTATACTTCTGTGAGTCGACACTGCTTCCCAGTGTCGACATAAATGTGGTCGACTATTTTTCTCTGTGTCGACACAGTCTTCTTCAAGTGTCGACACAATTCTTCTGAAGTGTCGACATAGCTTTTTCTGGTGTCGATACATGGACTTAGAATAATTTCCTGTACTTTTAGTACTTTCTTAATCTGCACATATCAACTCAAAATAACATCAAATACACCTTGATGTATATCATAAAGCTAAGTTAGGCTTCTTCAAATCAGGTACACATTTTCCAATGTACCCAACATTGTTGTCCAAGGTTGTACACCCTTGGTTGGGCTGGAGCATACTGGGATGCAGTGGACTCCACCGCCTTTCCCTTTTCAGTATATGTAGCTCCTTCCTTCTTCTCAAACTTTGGCGGACCAACCTGACATTCATGGGCTAGATGAAACACCTTTCCATATGTAAAACATGCACGAGGGTCTTGCCTACAAGTTGCTCCAGACGCAACTGTAGAAGGAGCCTGTCCAGAAGACTTGGACCTCTTACCCCATCTCTTTCGATAACCCGACTTTTCAGGACGCGATGCTTTGAACTCGGACTTTGTCACCGCTAAGTCCCTCTTGCCCTATACTCTCTTCATATCTTTTTCCAATGCACGGACCGTATCTACCAACGCTTGAAACCCTTGGTTCACCGAACTCGAGAGCAAAAATCTCAGCTCATCCCGCAGTCCCTCGTAGAACCTATTGGTCTTACTCTCTTCTTCGGCGAAGGTAGACCTCGCATAGAATCCCAATCTTGTAAACTATTGTAAGTAGGTATCAACGCTACTTTCTCCCTGAGTTAGACGTTGGAACTCATTTTCCATGGCTATGCGCTGTGCCGACGGTAGATGCTTCGCCAAGAACAGTCTCGAAAACTCCCATATCGAGACCTCCGTTAGTTGTCTACCTGCTAAGTGGTGCATCTCCATTTCATCCCACCAAAGTCGAGCCTCTCCTTCCAATAGGAAAGTAGCCAAGGTGACTTTCTATTCCTCCTCAGTTCGTATCGCAGTCAATATCCTCTTGATTCGTGCAAGCCAGTCCTCTGCCTGCGTTAGACATCCTACACCCGTGAACATAGGAGGACTGAAACTCATGAACTGCTTTAGTTGTCGTTCCACTATTCGTACATCTACCACATCCTCCATAGGTTCTGGACTCACACCAACCTATTTTGGCACCATTGCAGGCTGCGCCTGCTCATTAGGTTGTGCGTGTATCATTACAAACAACGCCTCAACAACTAAATTCACTGTCTCCGTAGAAGGAGGAGGTGTGGGCACCTCAGCTGGAGTCGCACTTTCAACAGAACGCTAGGGCTCAGACTGCCCCGCACCACTTTGAGTCACATATACACGTACAAGACACAATTTAGCGACCAACCAAAGTGGCAACAAAACTAAGAGGAACACGCAGGTTCCGCAAACAAGTGTATTTTCATTCTGGTTGGTCCGACATTCCCTCACTTGACCTGTGATGCTCTGCTACTTATTTAAGAAATTAAGTAGCGCCCTTTCTAGCAGTCCGGGCTTTTGAAATAGTTGGGTATGCGCTTGATCCAACATTTGGTATCAGAGGAGGTCACAGGTTCAAGACCGGGGGGCGCTATTAAATCCCGAATTTTCCCTTCTACTTGTGTGAGTCTGGTGGGTTAGACAACAGTGGACATATGGTAACCCCACCTCTGAGCCGTGTGGGCCATGTGGTAACCCCACATCTGAGCTGACGAGTTGTGCTGGATGCTGGGGGGATTGTTGGGTCCGACGTTCCCTCACTTGACCCGTGGCGCTCTGCTACTTATTTAAGAAATTAAGTAGCGCCCTTTCTAATAGTCCGGGATTTTGGAACAGTTGGGTATGCGCTTGATCCAAAACATTCCTAAGTGGACATTCTTGAGTTCATTTATGTTATAAAGGTTCGCACGTACACGTGCTCGCCACCCCTCAAAAAAATTTGACCACGAATTTGAAGGAGGAAGACCAAGACAAGCTGATACCAAATTATAACACCTCCATCCGTCACATGAAATATAACAGAGCGTCCGACCGGGGCCCCACACCATATTCCGCAGACAGTTAGCGACGTTACTTATGAATATCAAAACCAGTATACGTATCCTAACTCAGAGAATTCTAACAGAAGCTTTAGGGGTTATTACTGAACTCAAAAATCATGAATGTCCACTATATATAAACAACATTTATATATATCATAAGAATGTACACAGAAATACACAAAAGTGTTTGACCTTAAGGTCTTACAGTTAAACTTCACAAGTGTGGATTACAAACATCGGCACGCAGGCCAGTCACACATGAAAACAATAAAACTTTTCCTTTCAATCTTCGAGGACCAACATAGCAACAAGGGATTCAGCCCGCTATTTCCCGCTCGGCTCTCCAATACCTGCGCAGAGACAATCCACCATGAGGGTGGCAAATAAGCCAACGATCAGCATTCAGCTGACCAATTTATAACGACCCTACCCCTTTCCTAGGGCAGTGGTATTCCTTCCCTGCAGGCATAGTATTTTCATAAGCAGATATATCATAGAACGTTCACTCCCGCACAGTTCAATATATCACAAACATCGGTCGCACGACCCGACGCTCCGTGAACTCAGGGCACATTCTTGGTGTACCGGAAAACTAGGTTCCCATCACCGTTAAGAGGTTCCAGACATAACGGCAAGTTTGAGCATTCATGCTCCAAGACCCACGACCGGAGACTTTAGTCTTGATGGCGTACAACCCAAGACCCTCATTATGTGATCCTAACGAACGCTAATAACTTAGAAGGAACTCAAGTTAAATAACCATAATGCAGAGACAGTTCAGCCATTGCTCGTTGCCTTAAATCGTCAATTCAATGTCTAGATTGACGCAGGTCGGCTTCCCCTTATCCGTTCGACTCAACGACCTTTAAGAGCTTGCAGCTCACAGATTAGCCTCACAGTCTCCTAGAGACAGGTTTTACAATCAAAAAGGGAGTTAGTGTCAGCGTTCATTGCGATCGCTTGGCGGGACCAACAGAAACTCTTTTTCTGCGCCCAAACTCAACCCAAACCCTGCAACATCCTGTAGTGCCAAAAACACTGGTCTTTCCATAACATTCAACATAAATAGCTCATCAAGAGATTGCCGTTGGCAATACTCACTGTCTCCTGGTGGTATCCAACTGGTCTTCAACCGTGGATTTCTAGGGTATTTTACTGGAATGCAACTCAAGTACCCCGCAGACCCCATATATTACTCGAGTATACTCGGAGTCTTCTACGACACACAAAATAAATATCACCAATCCAGACCAACCTGTCCAGATGGGCTTCACACAGCATGCTTATTCCGTACTACATATTTCTGGATCTATGTGCAAGACTCACTGAGGATTTCATGAATCAACCCGAAGGAATTCCCTCGATTCTCCACATTTTGGTGGGAGATTCCATGCATATGCCAAAAGAAGGACTTCACTTGTCCAAGAAGGAAAATTGTTACCCTTGTAGTTCTCTTCGGAGCCACGACCGTGATCTTTGATCCAGATGGAATTGATCGTCACAACTTCCTCTCCGCGGATCTAGCGTCGACTCACGATTCCAATCACAAGCACACCTTGGATCGATATCCACAAGAATTCCTGAACATTCCTCCTCTTCCCTCTTTAGAAGTAAAGAAGAGAAAGTATAAGAGAAGATGAGAATAAAATCTCAAGTCCATCCTTTATACAAAAGCTATCGCCGCGTGGTAACTCCTATCGTCGCGCGGTAACACAGACGGTAACCGCTTTGACCAGCCGACGCCGCTATCCAGAGTTATCGCCCCGCGATACCTCTTTAGCGCATGGTGGTAGCCTGGTTACTCGAGAAATCCTTTCGACGTTCGTCGAGCAGCTAGCGCGGTGCGGTAACGCCTGTCGCCTAGCGTTAGCGCTCTCAATGATTCTTCGAAAGTGTTGAGTGGTTTCGCCGAAGGCATTTTGCTAACGCGACGCGGTAGCTTACTATTTCTAGGCCGTAAAAACCCGAGCGTTTGGCCTTTTAATTCACTGAGCTAGCGCATGTGATAAGAATATCGTCGCGCGGTAACCAACAATGACCATTAATCCTTTTGGGGTGTTACACCTCCTCTTCTCGAACTCTCTTTAAATTTCAACTGAGTCTTAAGTGCTTTCTCTAAGCCACTTGACTCTTCATCTTGTAGCATGCGGTATCCATGGGCTTACAGAGAGCCTATGAGTTCATCAACAGATATTGAGTGAGATCATTTGACTATTCAATTGCCACTACTATATAATTAAACTTCTTCGACATCGACCTCGGAAGTTTCTCCATGAAACTAACATCATCAATCGTCTCTCTGTTGTGTTTCATTTCTTTTGCAAGCGTCTGTAGATGAGTTACATAGTCACAAAATTTCTCAGAGTTTTGAATCTTCATAACTTTATACTCTGCTCGGAGACATTGTAGCTTCACCTTCTTTTCCTTGTCAACACCTTGTAAGGAGCATTGCAAGGTCTCTCATGCTTCTTTAGAAGTTCAACATCCAAGATTTTTTCAAAAGTTGCCTCATCAACCCCTTGATATAACAAGAACAAAGTCTTCTTGTCTCTCTTCCTTGCCTCTCTCAGTGTTGTTCTCTGTGCGTTAGTCAATGCCGCCTCTTACTCAGTAGTCTGCTCTTCATAACCATCCTCAACTATCCCCTAAAGCTTCTTTGATGCTAGCAACACTCTCATCTAGATACTCCAGTTCTCATAGTTCGTCTTCGTCAACTTGGGAACTTGACCTGACATAGCATTTACCATCTCCATTGCAGCGATCTCTTCAACTCTTTTGAGTTACTACCAAGGTTCACAACCTCACTTTGATACTACTGTTGGAAGCGATACAATGACACCTCACAAGAGAATGAGAGCAAACAACTACTTCTATTATCACAAGAGATTATTACAAAATACATACAACAACTTGTTTCCAATTTTACAACTCAACACAAGCAACACATTCACACTACCCTAAACTTAAGTATTAAGAACTTCACTCCTAGACACTTCTAATCGCGGAGCTGCTGTCCACAAAGTTGCAGTTCCCAAAGTTCAAAATCTATCTACAAGCTTGTTCACGGGAGCTTTGCAGCTGGGGAGATCGTGTAACGACCCCATCCGTTACATGACGTATAATAGAAGGTCCGGCCGGGGCCCCACACTATATGCCACAAACAGACGGTGAGGTCACAGGATAATACCAAACCATACACGAATCCTAACTCAGAGCATTCTAGCGGAAGCTTTAAGTTATAATTTGAACTCTAACCAGGAATGTCCAATATATAAACCACTTTATATATAACCACGGAATGTACAACAAATACATAGAGTTTGGCCTTAAGGCCTTACAGTTCCTCTTTTCACACCGTATGGATTACAAACCTCGGCGCGCAGGCCGGCCATACATGAGTAAAAGAAAACAAGCAAAAACATCTTAGCCTTCAAGGGCTAGCCGCAGCAGCAGCAGCAACAGCAGTAGGGCTTCAGCCCTTCACTTACCACTTGGCTCTCCAGCACCTGCATAGGGACAATCCACCCAACCGGTGGCAAACAATGCAACGGTCAGCATTCAGCTGACCCAATTATAACAATCCTACCCCTTTCTCGGGGCATGAGCATTCTTTCCCTGCATAGCATGGCATCATCAAATAGCAACTATGTGCGCGCAGGCACATTCAAGCCATCACAACCATCGGCCACACGGCCCGACAGTCCGTGCACTCAGGGCACATTCTTGGTGTACCGGAATACCAGGGTCAACACCACCGTCTATACGGTATTTGAGCATTCTAGTCTTTCCAGCGCGCGGGCCTAAGACTCTCATTAGGCGCTCCAACAAAACCCATAACCAGGCTTCCAAGTCGGACGGACCTAACACAGGTACGGATCAGCCACCCCCCGTTGCTCAAGTCGTCATGCCACCTTGAATACGGAAGTATCCATGGCTATTTATAGGCGCGGGTCGGTTTCACCTTTCCTGTTCGGCAATCTGCCTTTTCATCGAGTTGCAGCCCAACGGCTCAACCGCTCATAAAGTGGCAACGCACGGCCACAAGAGTTGCATCCAACCCTCTTCATTTCCTGGACATCATCCAGTACTTCCTGCTGCCCCAAGCAACAGGTAGGCACAAGGCAACACAAGCCATAAACACGGAGCCTTCTCCGATATGCAAACAAGCATCACCAATCCAGACCATGTCCAGATGGGCTTCACACAGCATGCCTAGAGCCGTACTCCAATTCCGGCCTCTAATAAGGGGGACTTCACATATCTACCCCAAGGGACACCACAACCCACCGCACACTCGCGGGGAAGGGCTTTCCCTATGCAATGCAGAAAAGAAGGACTTCACATGTCCAAGAAGGGAGATCGTTACCCTTATCGATCTCTTGGGAGCCATCGCAAACTAGCCGGTGAGAAAGAACCGCAGCAGCCTTGCCTTCACAACGCCGGCTTCGGATCACGAATCGGACCACGAGAACTCCGCCAGTGGCTTGATCTCCTCCTCCTTCTTCTTCCTCCTCTCTCTTTCTCTCTTCCTTAATGAAAATGAAGAATGAATTCTTCCTCAGCCTCTACTGATTATATCCAGCCAGGAATCACCTGAGCCCTTGGATCCAAAGAAAGAAATCTGAATGGCCACGATTTGCCCAAAACTCATTTTTTTTTGGCTGACACGGCCTGTGACACGCCCGTGTCACAGGCCGTGTACCCTTAAGCGGCACACGCGGTATTCGTACCGACTGATATTTACCAGAACACAGGAATCGACACGCCCGTGTCGAACCTGACACGCCCGTGTCATTCCTGAGACACGCCCGTGTCACTCCTGCCTCATCGAGCTGCAAGTAGCACACGGGTAGGCACACGGCATCGGACACGCCCGTGTCCAATCTGACACGCCCGTGTTCAAGGCTTGGTTCAAGGCCGTGTAATCTTCTGACTCAGAACGCATTTTATTTGAGTGACATGCCCTGGGACACGCCCGTGTCCCAGGCCGTGTACCCCCGACACGCCCTGGGACACGCCTGTGTCCCAGGCCGTGTAAACTGACCTGCACCTCAAACCCATTTTGAGTCTTTTTGGGGTCTTTTTGGGGTGTTACAATCCTCCCCCCTTAACAAAATTTCGTCCCGAAATTTGCACGGTAAGGAAACAAGAACCAACAATACTATAACTTGAGCATTCTGTTATAACAAAAGGTACACGGTCTACAGCTTATCCAAACAACTCGGGAAATTCAGCTCGCATGGTCTGCTCTCGCTCCCATGTTAGCTCTTCACGGCCACAATTGTCCCATCGGACCTTGACCATCCCGATTACTTTGTTCCGCAACTGTTTCTCGGCTCGATCCTCGATCCGAATGGGTCTAACCCTCGTCGTTAGCCCATAGTCGACCGGTACCCGATCATGCTCCACTACTTGAGCTGGATCCTTCACCGCCTTACGAAGGACTGAGATGTGAAATACATCATGTAATCCACCCAAGTCTGCTGAAAGTGCTAGTCGATAAGCAGCTTCCCCAACTCGCTCCACCACCTCAAATGGACCAAGATACCTCAGACTTAGCTTTTTCAAACGCCGAATCCTGGACACGCCTTTGAAGGGTTTGATCTTCAAATATACCCAATCACCCACCGCGAACTCCACATTCCGATGTTTGGCATTGTAGTACTTTGCTTGACGATCTTGAGCTATTACTAGCCTCTCCCGAATAGAGCGTATGAACGAGGTAGCTTCTTCGACTTCCTTTTTCCCACTCAGCTTAGATTCGCCTGCTTCTGCCCAAGCTAACGGTGTACGACATTTACGACCATATAAAGCCTCAAATGGTGCCATACCGATGCTCGCTTGGTAGCTATTATTATAGGCGAATTCAACAAGAAATATATAATCTTCCCATCTCTTACCAAAGTCTAGGGCGCACATGCGGAGCATATCCTCCATCGTCCTGTTGGTTCGTTCAGTCTGGCCATCCGTTTGGGGATGAAAGGCCGTACTAAACGCCAATTTTGTACCCAACATTTGATGAACTAGCCGCCAATCACTCGATGTGAATCGCCCATCACGGTCACTAACGATGCTCCGAGGAACACCGTGCAGTCGAACAACCTGCTCCACATAAAGCTTGGCCAAGGTGTCCACTGAATCGTCTTTTCTGTTTGGAAGGAAGTGCGCCACTTTTGTCAACCGGTCCACAATCACCCAGATTGAATCATGACCGCGTTGAGATCTCGGCAACCCGTGCACGAAATCCATTGAAATGTCATCGAACTTCCACTCCGGAATAGGTAACGACTTCAGGAAACCGCCAGGCTTCTGACATTCCGCTTTCACCAACGCACAGGTATTGCATTCCGCCACATACCGTGCTACATCTTTCTTTAATCCGGGCCACCAGAACAGCTTTTTCAGATCTCTGTACATCTTTGTGCTCCCTGGGTGAACTGAGTACTTTGCAAAGTGAGCTTCGTACATCAACTCTTCCCTCAATTTACCCACACTTGGGACGCACACTCGACCATTTCGTCGTAACAAACCGTTATCCCAAGAGAATTGGTCATCCGGCCCATCTTTTGCATAGCGCTGGAGACTTTCATCAAGCTCCGTTGCTCGCCGAACTCTGTCCGTAAGGTCATATTGAACCTCCGTCCAGTTCAAGCATGCATCGGTCGACGAACCTTTGTCAACACAAGATATCTCCAATGCTTCCAATTCCTGGATTAAACGCTGATCATGCCTCTGCAACCAGCTTGCCCGTACCGGAGTCTTTCGACTCAAAGCATCAGCGACCACATTTCCCTTCCCAGGAGTATAGTGAATCTCGAAGGTGTAGTCCCCAAGGAACTCCATCCATCTTCGTTGTCGCATATTCAGATCCTTCTGATCCAACAAATACTTTAGGCTTTTGTGATCTGTATAGATATCCACTTTAACGCCATAAAGATAGTGCCGCCACAACTTGAGCGCAAAGATTACCGCCGCCAACTCCAAATCATGGACGGGGTAATTTCGCTCATGCACTTTCAACTGGCGCGAGCCATAAGCAATCACTTTCCCAAACTGCAGAAGAACGCAGCCTAAGCCGCTCCCAGAAGCATCACTATAGATCTCATATCCATCTGTACCACATGGCGATGTCAGCACAGGCGCCGTGGTCAAACGACTCTTCAAGTCTTCAAAAGCACGCGCACACTCCGTCGTCCAAATGAACTTTTGATCCTTTCTCGTCAGTGTGGTCAGAGGTAAAGCAATCCGTGAGAAGTTTTCCACAAACCGTCTATAGTAGCCCGCAAGTCCAAGGAAACTCCTGACCTCGGCCACTGAAGACATCACTGGCCAATCCCGAATGGCACTTATCTTCAACGGATCCACCGCGATACCCTCTCCGCTTACCACATGGCCTAAAAAGGCTACTGAAGAGAGCCAGAACTCGCACTTTGAGAACTTGGCATAAAGCATATTCCTTCGCAGGGTATGCAAGACCAACCGCAAATGGTTTGCATGATCCTCTTCCGACTGAGAGTATACTAAGATATCATCGATAAACACAATCAAGAACAAATCCAAGTACTCTCGGAACGTTCGATGCATTAGGTCCATAAATACCGAAGGCGCATTACATAGGCCAAACGGCATTACCGTGAACTCATAATGACCGTAGCGTGTTCCAAACGCCGTCTTCGGAATGTCACCTTCCCCAATCCTCAGCTGATAATATCCCGATTTCAAATCCAACTTGGAATAGACCGTTGATCCTGCCAGCTGATCAAAGAGGTCATCAATTCGTGGAATCGGATATTTGTTTTTCTCCGTCAGCTTATTCAACTCACGGTAGTCAATACATAACCGTAAACTACCGTCTTTCTTTTTCACAAATAGAACAGGCGCGCTCCAAGGTGACATACTTGGGCGTATATACCCCTGCTCCAACAACTCTTGCAATTGGACTTTCAACTCAGCCATCTCTTTTGGCGCAATGCGATATGGTGAGCGGGCCATAGGTTTCGCACCTGGCACCAACTCAATAGAGAAGTCAATCTCCCGCTGGGGTGGTAACCTAGGAAGATCTTTAGGAAATACATCGGCAAACTCTGACACAACCAGAACTTCACCGACACTGGCCTTTGGCTCCACAGCCTGAATTAGCGTGAAGAACCACTCCGCGCCCTTCCGAACAGCATTGACGACTTGGAGTGCAGACAACAAAGTCCCTCCAACTCCTCGCATACCAGCGAACTTCGTCACCAGTCCGGTATTCTGGCCCAGTGTAATCTCCTTGGAGTTGCAATCAATACAAGCACGCTGCTCCGAGAGCCAGTCCATACCAAATATCACATCAAACTCCGATAACGGTAGCACCGCTGCACTCAAACCAAAATCCCGACTTCCTATTTAAACATCCACATCGCAAGCCCTATTCGCAAGCATCACACAGCCATTCGGCAATAGCACCCTTGTACTATCCACCGTCACATGACTCGGTACCCCAATTCGAGATACGAACTCCTCAGACAGAAAAGAATGCGAAGCACCCGTATCAAACAGGGCTCTCGCCAAATTATTCTGAATCAGGACAAAGCCTGCAGCATACACACATCATGCACAAGCTATACATAACCAAAAGCAATATCACTTAAGCAAGTAAGCTAATTACTCGTACCTGTGACAACGTCACTTTGCTTAATCGCCTCCTGCTGGCCAAGCTGATAGATTCGGGGCTGTGCCTGAGACGCAGAGGAATCAACCACCGCTTTGCCCTTCTCAGCATAAGACGCACCCGTCTTCTTGTCCCCTTTGGGCTGAACAACCCGATAGTCACGGGCTATATGCCCCACTCGGCCACAGTTATAGCATGTACGAGAATCCGGCCTTGATGTCGCTCCTGACACAACGGTCGTAGTCACTTGCCCAGACGGCTTGGACCTCTTGCCCCCTTTCTTCTGGTAGAACGATTTGCTCGGGCGAGGTGCTTGAACCTCTGGCTTTATCACAACCAAGCCCTTGTTCCCTTGCACCCGCCGCATGTCCTTCTCCAACGCACATGCAGTATCAACCAACGCCTGAAACCCTTGGTTCACTGAACTCGAAAGCAGGAACCTCAACTCATCCCGCAATCCTTCATAGAACCTATTAGTTTTCCTTTGGTCATCCGCGAAGATTGTTCCCGCATACCGCCCCAACCTGGTAAACTCATGCAAGTAGATATCCACGCTATCTTCTCCTTGCTTTAACCGTTGGAACTCATTTTCCATGGCAATGCGTTGCGCCGCTGGGACATGCTTCGCCAGAAATATTCGAGAGAACTCCTCAATTGATACTTGTGTTAATTGTCTGCCCGCCAAATGGTGTAACTCAACCTCGTCCCACCACAACCGCACCTCGCCTTCAAGCATGAAGGTGGCCAAGGTGACCTTTAGAGTTTCCTCCGCCCTGATTGCTGTCATTATCCGCTTGACACGCGATAACCAATCCTCTGCCTGCGTTGGGGATCCCAGTCCCTTAAACGTAGGAGGACTGAAGCTCATGAATTGCTTCAACTGTCGGTCAGCTGCGCGTGGATCTACAGCCTCAACCGGCTTGGGTCTTACAACAACACGAACTGGCTCAACTGCCGGCTGCGCTTGCCCGGTCGGCTGAATCATGGCAAATAGTGCCTCAGCAACTAAGCGAACAGTTTCCGCAGATGGAGGAGGTGTTGGCACCTCAGCTGGTGCCGCACTCTCATCAGAGCGCTGGGGCTCAGACTGCCCAGCACCACTACGCGTCTCCTATAGGTGGACAAGACACACATTAGCGATCTTATGCAAGCAAAACGACACAAAAAGGAACGCGCAGATTCCTCAAACAAGATTTTGTACATTCCTTAGTGGACATTCCAGAGTTCATTAGCGTTACAGCAGGGCGCACAAACACGCGCTCGCCACCCCACAAAAGAATTCGACCACGAATTCGGAAGTGGAAGACCGAACGAAGCTGATACCAAAATGTAACGACCCCATCCGTTACATGACGTATAATAGAAGGTCCGGCCGGGGCCCCACACTATATGCCACAAACAGACGGTGAGGTCACAGGATAATACCAAACCATACACGAATCCTAACTCAGAGCATTCTAGCGGAAGCTTTAAGTTATAATTTGAACTCTAACCAGGAATGTCCAATATATAAACCACTTTATATATAACCACGGAATGTACAACAAATGCATAGAGTTTGGCCTTAAGGCCTTACAGTTCCTCTTTTCACACCGTATGGATTACAAACCTCGGCGCGCAGGCCGGCCATACATGAGTAAAAGAAAACAAGCAAAAACATTTTAGCCTTCAAGGGCTAGCCGCAGCAGCAGCAGCAACAACAGTAGGGCTTCAGCCCTTCACTTACCACTTGGCTCTCCAGCACCTACATAGGGACAATCCACCCAACCGGTGGCAAACAATGCAACGGTCAGCATTCAGCTGACCCAATTATAACAATCCTACCCCTTTCTCGGGGCATGAGCATTCTTTCCCTGCATAGCATGGCATCATCAAATAGCAACTATGTGCGCGCAGGCACATTCAAGCCATCACAACCATCGGCCACACGGCCCGACAGTCCGTGCACTCAGGGCACATTCTTGGTGTACCGGAATACCAGGGTCAACACCACCGTCTATACGGTATTTGAGCATTCTAGTCTTTCCGGCGCGCGGGCCTAAGACTCTCATTAGGCGCTCCAACAAAACCCATAACCAGGCTTCCAAGTCGGACGGACCTAACGCAGGTACGGATCAGCCACCCCCCGTTGCTCAAGTCGCCGTGCCACCTTGAATACGGAAGTATCCATGGCTATTTATAGGCGCGGGTCGGTTTCACCTTTCCTGTTCGGCAATCTGCCTTTTCATCGAGTTGCAGCCCAATGGCTCAACCGCTCATAAAGTGGTAACGCACGGCCACAAGAGTTGCATCCAACCCTCTTCATTTCCTGGACATCATCCAGTACTTCCTGCTGCCCCAAGAAACAGGTAGGCACAAGCCATAAACACCGAGCCTTCTCCGATATGCAAACAAGCATCACCAATCCAGACCATGTCCAGATGGGCTTCACACAGCATGCCTAGAGCCGTACTCCAATTCCGGCCTCTAATAAGGGGGACTTCACATATCTACCCCAAGGGACACCACAACCCACCGCACACTCGCGGGGAAGGGCTTTCCCTATGCAATGCAGAAAAGAAGGACTTCACATGTCCAAGAAGGGAGATCGTTACCCTTGTCGATCTCTTGGGAGCCATCGCAAACTAGCCGGTGAGAAAGAACCGCAACAGCCTTGCCTTCACAACGCCGGCTTCGGATCACGAATCGGACCACGGGAACTCCGCCAGTGGCTTGATCTCCTCCTCCTTCTTCTTCCTCCTCTCTCTTTCTCTCTTCCTTAATGAAAATGAAGAATGAATTCTTCCTCAGCCTCTACTGATTATATCCAGCCAGGAATCACCTGAGCCCTTGGATTCAAAGAGAGAAATCTGAATGGCCACGATTTGCCCAAAACTCATTTTTTTTGGCTGACACGGCCTGTGACACGCCCGTGTCACAGGCCGTGTACCCTTAAGCGGCACACGCGGTATTCGTACCGACTGATATTTACCAGAACACGGGAATCGACACGCCCGTGTCGAACCTGACACGCCCGTTTCATTCCTGAGACACGCCCGTGTCACTCCTGCCTCATCGAGCTGCAAGCAGTACACGAGTAGGCACACGGCATCGGACACGCCCGTGTCCAATCTGACACGCCCGTGTTCAAGGCTTGGTTCAAGGCCGTGTAATCTTCTGACTCAGAACACATTTTATTTGAGTGACACGCCCTGGGACACGCCCGTGTCCCAGGCCGTGTACCCCCGACACGCCCTGGGACACGCCCGTGTCCCAGGCCGTGTAAACTGGCCTGCACCTCAAACCCATTTTGAGTCTTTTTGGGGTCTTTTTGGGGTGTTACAGATCGTAAGACTGCCCAAGGCTTGTTCGCATAGAGCTATCCGAAGAGTTCTGTTCAGGAGTTACCGCATGCATGCAACTTTGCCCGAGTTCGCTTGCCTTGGAGATTGTGCAAAGAGAAAATAGAGCTTGCTGGACTTGCCGCTGGAGGTGCTCGCTGAAACCTCCTGACCGGATCTCCTAATCACTGGCTTAGACAGCCCGCCTATGCTGGCCGCTCGAGGAGGTAGACTGTCCGCAAAATTAATTGCAGTCCGCAAAAACTATCCGCAGTTTTTTCTAATTCCTGTGCTGATAGTAAATGCACATTCTATATTCCTGTTTACAATCCATGTTTATTTATAGATATAGTTGGCAAATAGAATCTCGCCACGTGTCTTCCCATTCACATGAAATCACGCCACTATTCACATGACCGTTTCCAATTAAATTAGGCAGTTGTTATTCACACTACAGTTTTGATTATTCGTACTATGTTTTCTCCTAATTTTATGCGATTTTTAGAAATACGTCTTGTACATGCATTTTTAGGAAAAGTGTTCAACACAAAAATTGTAGATCTCGACGAGATCTACAACTTTTGTGTTGAACACTTTTCCTAAAAAAGCATGTACAAGGCGTATTTCCAAAAGACACGAGAAATTAGGAAAAAATATGTGCGACTAGGCAAAACTGTAGTGCGGATAACAATCGCCTTAAATTATTACTTCTCTTTATATATTATTATATATATATGTATATATATATATTTATAATAGATTTGTAATTTTTAACTTTTCACTTCGGTCAAAACGTCATTGCCGTCAACAGTACTTGGGCATTAAGTTGTCCATGCACAAACTGAGGGCCTCAGATTTAGCAGACCTGCTGCTGAAGGTGAACTCCGAGATTTGTAATTGGTGCAGAAATCATCTCTCTATAGTTGGTCGGGCCACACTAATTTCCTCCTTGTTACCCATGGCCATATATGCTTTGACGCACTCGGACGTTGAAGGATCAAGAGCATACCCAAGTGCACCAAAAGCCCGGACTGTTGGAGAGAGCGCTACTTAATTTCTTAAATAAGTAGCAAAGCATCACGGATCAAGTGAAGGAACGCCGGACCCAACAATCCCCCCCCCGGCATCTAGCACAACCCGTCGGCTCAGAGGTGGGGTTACCACATGGCCCACATGGCTCAGAGGTGGGGTTACCACATGTCCACGGTTTGCTTGACCAGCCGGACCCACACAGGTAGAAGGGAAAAATCAGGATTTAATAGCGTCCCCCCGGTATTGAACCCGTGACCTCCTCTGATACCAATTTAAGGATCAAGTGCATACCCAACTGCACCAAAAGCCCGGACTGTTGGAGAGGGCGCTACTTAATTTCTTAAATAAGTAGCAAAGCGTCACGGGTCAAGTGAATGAACGTCGGACCCAACAATCCCCCCCCCCGGCGTCCAGCACAACCCGTCGGCTCAGAGGTGGGGTTACCACATGACCCACATGGCTCAGAGGTGGGGTTACCACATGTCAACGGTTTGCTTGACCCGCCGGACCCACACAGGTAGAAGGGAAAAATCAGACGTCCATCATCTACCTTGCGGGCTATGGAGGTGTAGGTCAGGTTTCTCCTTTGGCAAAAGGATCCCAAGCATCATGGCCTCCATTATGCCGCCTAGAATTCTATGTGCTCTCCCACTGGTTCGGGCGGGCCGGGCTTCCTCTCTGATACTCTTTGGAGGGGCCCATTAAGAGCACACTTGGCCTGGGATGCCATTCGGCCCAGCAACTTGCTCTTCCAATAGGTATTTACTAACCAGTACCCCCGGTGGCTTGGGCATGGTGTTATCAAGCGTAGTGATTCCATTATGGTGCGCCTCTTGGAGGACGGGGAGGAGGCCCTCCAACCACTACTCTGCCGGCACATTAGGGATGGTGGCAGCGTGGATGCGCTATTCGACGACCCTTGAATTTTGGAATTATCGCTATCACACATGCCTACCTTTATTAATTGCGAGGTGCTGGACTCACTTAACATTGCTAATCTCCTGGATGATGCTGGTGGATGGGCCCGCAGTTCCTTAATGCAATTTTTTGACCCGGATTTGGTGTATGTTATTATATGCTTCCATATTAGCCGGCAGACAAACGGATGAGGACACGTCGAATCTCTGAAAATAGTCGTTCCGAATGAATTAACCCTTGCTGTATAGTTGGTCGTCTTGCTGGATAGTCTTGTAATCCAAGATTGCGAGTGGATGTCGATTGGAGTTGATAGTGTATGGCTCAGGTAAATTGTGGACTGGGAATGCTGCATTCTTAAATTACGGTTTAAGCATGGAAACATGAAAAACTGAATGTATTTTGCAAGTTGGTGTGAGTTTTAATCGATAAGCTACAACTCCAACCTTTTCTAAAATTTCGTATGGTCCGAAATATCTTTAAGTAAAACGTTTACATCGTTTCTGATGTAGGATGGACTGTCGGTATGGATGCAATCTCAGAAGTACTAATTCTCCTGGTTGGAAGGAGATTTCCTTCCTTTTGATATCCGTATATTTTTTCATCTTAGCTTGTGCCAGTTGTAGCTGTTTTTGTAATCGTAGTAGTAATATTTCTCTCGACGTAGATGTAGGTATATATCAGCAGGTCAGCCGATGCACCACCTTCTCTATGCGATATGAAATTTGGTGGTGGTCGGCCAAACATTGCCTCAAATGGCGACATACCTGTTGATAGGTGATAAGTAGTATAATAGTGGTATTCGACCCAGCTAAGTAGCTGAGCCGAATACGTCGGTTGTTGGTGCGCGAATATGCGTAAATACAGATTAATACATCGGTTTACTCGCTCGGTTTGTCCGTCCGTCTGCGGATGGTATGCCGAGCTGAATATTAACTTCGTGCCGTTCGTTTTAAATAAAGTCAGCCAAAATCGACTCAAAAAAATGGGATCTCTGTCTGAAACAATTGTTTCAGGCAATCCATGTATTTTCCCACAGTAATCCCAGAAAACTTGGGCTACAGATAATGCTGTGTAATGTGTTGGTAGGGCGGCAAAATGGGCGCCTTTGGTGAAACGGTCTACCATAACCAGTATGGTCGTAAATGATTTAGATTTCGCTTAGTGCGTGATAAAATCAATAGAAATATCTGCCCATATTTTCGAGGGAATGGGAAGGGGCTGCAGTTTGCCATAGACTAAACCATTGCGATCTTTGCGTTTTTGACAAATATCGCAATGTTGTACGTAATGATGTACTGCTGTTGCCATACCCGGTCAGTAAAAATAATTAGCCAAGCGTTTACATGTTGCAGTAATCCCCGAGTGCCCTCCAATGCGAGTGTCATGTGCTTCGCTAATTAAAATAGTCTTTAAAATAGATTGTGGAACATATAATTTTGTGTTATAGAATAGTTTTCCACCGACAATTGACCAACTAGGAAGAGAAGATGGATTCATTTTTAAGACCGCAAATATGTCTTTGGCTTTTTCGTCTATTTTGTATAATGCGTTCAATTCGTCGAATAAAGTAGAATACGAAAAAGAAATATTTTGAAAAGAATTGCAAAAAATGTTTTCAGTAGGTTCATATATCCTTGAGAGTGCGTTTGCGGCTATATTCTCTTTGCCTAGTCTAAAACGTATGGAATAATTAAATCCCAACATTTTTGAAAGGAATTTTTGTTGTTCATGTAATGTCATCACCCGGAAGTTCAGATTATGTAAGGTCTGATGGTCTGTAAGGATTGTAAATGTCGATCCTATCAAGTACTGTCTCCACTTACTAACCGCAGTAGTAATTGCTAGTAACTCTCTTATATAAGTTGAAAGAAAAGGGGATAGATACTACTTTAGAGGGGGGTGAATAGAGTAATCAAAAATTGCACTAGCAAAGTTGACTGTCTACTCAACTCCCTTGGAGTTAATTGTGGAATGAAGGTTATAGATATTTGAGATTAACCCTAAAGCCTAACACAAGTGTTGTGCACAAAGGCAGCCAACTGTAATTACAGTTAAGGTTTGGAATCCTAAACAGCAACTAGCAATCCTAGTTAAAATCTAATCACAGCCAATCAACACAGAGAATTAAATAAACAATCCAGACGACACAAGGAATTTATAGTGGTTCCCCAAACAACTTGGGTACGTCCACTCTTCTACCAACAAGGTAGGAATCCACTCAAGTTTTTGATCAGGTGTCATGCCACCAACAAGATCTGCTACAGGTAGATCTAGAGACCTTTTAGACTTTTGATCAGGTGTCTAAAAACCAACACAGGTTTTTGATCAGGTGCCCTGCCACCAAGGTATACTTTTGAAGGGAGTAATAACCCTTTACAGGAGGGGGAAAGGAGGTTAAAATTTCTTCTCTATTTTACAAAGATTAGAGAAGCACAAGAACTTCACTGAGCTAGACAGCTCTAAAGAGTCAAGGCTCCCCCTGGCTAAAAGAATGTCCAGGTGAAGTCTTGCTTCAGTGCAGAAACACTTCAGAAAATCTGAAGGAAAAAACTACAAGAAGATAAATAATATGAAATAAAATTTCTTCTTTAGGCAGCTATCTTCTTCTTCTTCTTCAAAAAGCTCTGAGTGCAAATCTTCCTGGAGGCAGGAGAACTCAGGTTGAAGAAGAGTGAAGAACTAAAATTTCTTCTCAATTAGATGTGAATGAGCTGAGAGCAGTTGAAAACTGTAAGTTGAAGCTTGAATGCTGCAGTTAGCCTTTTGTATATGTGAGAACTAGTTGCTTTCTTTCTCCAAAGAATTCTTTATATAGCAGCAGCAGCAACGGCTCTCATTTGAGTTTGAATCTTGTCTTCTACTGAAATCTGCAAGTTGGGCTGCAAATAGCATAAAGCAAAACAAATACTGCAGGCAGATATCCTATAAGAGGATAAAGCTTTCTAAGAAGCTACAAATAACTCTGATAAAATAATATAAGAGAAAGTCACATCAGAAGAGACTCTTTACAGTCAAGGAAGACTTTTTGAGTCTAACGGCTATAAAGGACAGCCTGACAGATAACGCAGAAATCATATTTCAGCTAATAAGACAAACAACTTTGTCAGAAAAAGATTAGCTCATGCATAAGGAATGGAGCAGATATTGCATGGAAATAATATCATAAATTTATTCAAATAATCTTTTATAAAATATGCCAAAATAAAAATCACATCATAGAAGACGACAAAATTATTCAAAACATACAGCAAAACGTCGAACGACCCTCGGAGATCGTCGAACGAGGCACAGAGATCGTCGACCTATCAGACAGATAGTCGAACGATCCAGATAGTCGAACTATCAAAGAAGATAGTCGAACTACCTCAGCAGATAGTCGAACTATCAGGACAGATAGTCGAGCTATCAGATAGTCGATATATCAAGATAGATAGTCGAACTACCAAACAAAACAGATAGTCGACCTATCAACAGATAGTCGAACTATCACAGAAAACAGATAGTCGATCTATCAACAGATAGTCGAACTATCAAAGCAAACAGATAGTCGACCTATCAAACAGATAGTCGAACTATCAGATAGTTGAACTATCCAAACAGATAGTCGAACTATCAAAGCAAACAGATAGTCGACCTATCAAACAGATAGTCGAACTATCAAAGAGAACAGATAGTCGACCTATCAAACAGATAGTCGAACTATCAGATAGTTGAACTATCCAAGAAGATAGTCGAACTATCAAACACACCAGATAGTCGACCTATCAAACAGATAGTCGAACTATCAACGCAGACAGATAGTCGACCTATCAAACAGATAGTCGAGCTATCAGGAAGACGATCGTCGAACGGCTGATCGACGATAGTCGAGCGACGTTCGACCATAGTCGAACGAAAAATAACTTAACCAAATATTCATCTGGAAAAGTGATTCTACACAACTAGAGAATCTAACCTATCAACTAACCTTTGACCATAGATAAATCTTGGGTCAAGAGACTAAAAGAGAAGACTGAACTCAAATCAAAACTAGGGTACCAACAATCTCCCCCTATTTGAGTTAAGTCTCTCAACAACTAAACACAAAACTAATTACTGAAAGTAAATAAACAATGCATAAAAAGAAATAACTAAGCAGATAACATCAATCAAACAGATAAGCAATTAACTGTCAATTAATGAAATATTAAGATGCTTCAGAGTTAGGTTTAGGATCAGAAGAGCTAGAAACAAAAGTAATCTTTCTAGAGGGATCTTGGGCTTCTTTCCTTGCCAACTTCAGGTCTTGTTCTCCAATGATTTTCAATTCTGATGCTCTTGGGACAACTGCCTCAGGATGCTTTTCCATGTACTTTGAAGGATCAAATACCTCAGGTCTGACCTGGAATTTATCGAGCTCCTTCATTCTGAATTTTGACATAGTGGTCAATCCTGCAGTGTCTTTTCCTTCTGCTTTAGCTTTCTTAATTTGAGCTGCTCCAACAAGTTCAAGAAAACGAGCCATCCTAAAATTAGGATCAAGCTCTAGGCTTTCATACACATTTTCAGAAGATGTATCAACTGGTTCTTTATCCTGAATAACTAGATAAGAAGGAGGAGCAGACTTAGCAAATATCTTGCTAGATTTTTCAGATAAAATAATTTGCTTACCTTTTGAAACAGCCTTCACAGAATGATCTGGCTTTGGAGAGGTTGAGTTCTTGTGTTCTTTAGAATGAGGAGGGGAAAAGGTAGGTCTTTGATACACCACCTCCTTTACTTGTTCCTTAACAACATCAGGTCTTTGATAGCCAGTTTGAGTTTTACCTTGATATCCTTGAGAGCTTCTCATTTGAGATGACTGAGATGGATTGAACCTTTCAGACTGAGCAGCTGGGTTTGCAGATAAGTTTCCTGAGGCTCCTGCACTGGGAGGTGGAGGAGGAGGACCTCTAGGAGTCCATCTTGGTACAGGACTGTCATACCTCTTTGACTTCTTTCATTGCTTCTGCTGATTTTTAGAGAAAGCCATCCAGTGCTGGAAATCTTTTGATTTAGGATCAATTCCTTTCAGAATATAATAAGGAGTATCATTATCTGGATTAGGAGGAGGAGGAGCCACAGCTTTCCTTTTCTTTTTAGCAGTTCTCTTTCTCTTAGACTCATCAGATTCATTAGAATCAATATCGTCCTCAGAATTTGAAGAGATAGGGAGATCATATGGATCAATTGCTTCTTGCATAGCTCTTTCCTTTTCCTTTAGAGCAGCTTTTTCTATTTCTTCTTCCATGGCATCCTGTGCCAGGAGAGCATCTAAATCCAAACCGGGGGAATCATCCCATACAGTAGACTTTTCAATTTGAGCATCTGCAGCCTTTTCTTGTTGATCAGAAACTGTCATGGTGACCAGTTCTACTTGCACTTCTAGCTGAGCTGGCTGAGCAGCCTCAGAAACTTGAACAGCTGGTTCTAGTTCAGATTGAACTTCTTGAGCTGGCTGGAGAACAGGCTCTTGAACATCTAGAACTTCTTCCATTTTATCTGTAGTATTATGAATAAAATTTTGCTAAATGACAACGAATCATCCCTTCCAGGTATTCCCATACAAGCATATCAGTTATCAAGTCTAAGAAGTGAGTAAAGGGGATACCTTCAGAACTGTCCTTTGCATGTCCTAACTCCCATAAATCATCTAGAAAGGAAGTGATAACTCCTTCTAGGTATAGGGCGACCAGGGGAGTAGAACATTCTTCCTGGCACGCTTTGACAATAAATTCAGACTTCAATAATGCATCAGAAATTTCTTTTTCAGATAAACTTTGAGGAGGAGCTGATTCTTCTAATTCTTTCTCTGCCACTGCAGGAGGATCTGCTGGAGGGGAGGCCAAAGGCTGCTCAGAGACATCTTCATGAAGCATCTCCCACTACCTGATTTCAGTAGATACTGAAACCAGGCCTCTAGAGGAAGAGGGCTCAGCAGACTTTGAGAGTGCTTGAATAGTAGCAGTCAAAGAAGATATGGAGGAAACAAGAGGGGCAATTGCCTCTTCAATCATAATTTTGATTGAGGGGGTAATTAGCTCCAAGATGCTAGATATGAAAGCTGGAGAGATTTCAGATGATGAAGGGGGAATCTCAGAGGATGGAAGATCAACAGGAATGGTGAATTCCTGATGAGCTGGAGAATGAACTGGAGATGGAATTGGAGATGGAGACTGATGGGGAGTTGGATGAGAGGATGCAGGGTGATCAATATGATCTGAAGAAGGAATTGGAGACTGAGGAGGAGTAGAAATCTCAGAAACCAATAAATCAAAACTGGAATGAGAGATCCCAACAAGATGAGACGGGAGAGGAGATGCAGGAGGAGATGCAGATGAATCAGGAAGATGAGAAGCAGAAGGTCGTACTTCAATTGAAGTTGATGAAACTTCAACTGAAGTAGACGGCAAAGCAGATGAAGAAGATGGAAGGGAGAGGTTTGCTGAGCCAGCTTCTTGTAGGGGAGGAGTGACTGAGACAGTCCTGGTGCTCTCAGATGTAGCTGGAGCAACCCCTGCGGGAGAGGGCTTCAGAAAGGTCCTTTTCCATTTGGTGAACAAGGCTGGATCCATCTTCTTGCTGGCATTTATGGAGGTAGCAGCTGAAACTAACAGATGGGGATACTTTTCCTTCAGAAAAATCCCAACTACCCTACCCAGGGTAACTTCTTTCTTGCTGTTCTTTTTCCTGATCAAATCAAACAGAACTCCTGCCCAATTAATCTGTTTCTTATTCACAATTGCACACATCAGTGCAAACTGCTGCCTTGTAATATTGTCATGAGCAGAGTGCTTTCCCAGTAGCACTTTTCCTACGAGTTCAGCAAGGAACTTAATCTTAAACGGAAAATTTACTTTAAGCAGCTTAGAGGGAATGCCTTCTGCATGTCCCAGCTCTGTCAGCATTCTCCCAAACTCTGGGGTATCTTGCTCGTAATCTTCTTCCCCATTTATTAATCCAAATATTTCAGTTAAAATAGCAGGAGTCAATGTTACCTCTTCTCCGCCAACTGTTCCGGTCATTGAATCATCATTTGAAGACGAAGTAAATGCCCATTCTTTGATCTCTGGAATATTTATCTTTATCCTGGAGGACATAAGCTTTTCTAAACCTTGATCTTTGCATAAACTGAGGATTTCCACTATTCCGGATTCGCAGCAACTAAAAGACTCGAAATCCACACTGAATCTTGCATCGAACTTCACTACTGCCAGAAGCGCTGGAGCAATCGCCATCGAAAGGCCTGGAGAAGACGAGGGAGAGACGGCGAGGACGAAGCGGCAGAAATCGCAAGACAAAGAGCAAGCGGGAAGATGGAATGCGAAAAGACACTCTCCGTCGACGATAAAAACAACGATCTCTTAACCTAGGTCGACTATCGGCTTTATATTAAAACAGCGATCGTCGATCTATTTAAAAGATGCTGGAGACGATGGTCGAACGGTCTTTCGATGATCGGTCCTGAAGCAGAGTAGTCGATCAATCGTTCGACTATTTCTGTCTTCACAAACAACAAGCTGTCGTCAACCATAGATCGACGATATGCTTGATCTGTTCGACGATCTTTGAACGCCGTTCGACGATCTTCAAGCAGATAAGCTATTATCAACCATAGGTCGATGATAAGCTTGATCCGATCGACTATCTTCGAACGTCGTTCGACTATCTTCGAACAAGTTTCAACAAGGCAGACGTCACACTTAGTCTCTCCCATTAATCATGCCTAGTTGAACCAAAAAGAACAGATGCTTATGTTCATCTAAAGGCTTGGTGAATATATCACCTCTCTGAAGGTCTTTGGATATGAACTCAAGGCTGATCTTGTTCTTTTCCACACAATCTCTCAGGAAATGGTGCCGGATCACAATGTGTTTCGTTCTAGAGTGGTGCACGGGATTTTGTGCAATAGAGATAGCACTGGTACTATCACACATGATTTTTGTGTTCTTGTGTGAGTACCCATAATCCAAAAGTTGGTTTTGTATCCATAGGATCTGTGAACAACAACTAGCAGCTGCTATATATTCAGCTTCTGCAGTTGAGGTTGATACAGAGGCCTGCTTCTTACAGAACCAAGAGACCAATCTCTCTCCTAGGAACTGGCAAGTTCCTGAGGTACTTTTTCTGTCAACTCGACAGCCAGCATAATTAGAATATCCAATTAATTCAAATTCTGACTCAGCTGGGTACCAAAGTCCTAGATTTGGACATCCCTTCAGGTATCTCAAGATTCTCTTGAGAAGAATCAGATGAGATTCCTTGGGGTTGACCTGGAATCTAGCACAAAGGCATGTAGCAAACATTATATCTAGCCTACTTACAGTTAAATACAATAGGGAACCAACAATGGCCCTATAATTCTTTTGATCAACAGGCTTTCCCTGATCATCAGAATCAATAACTACATTAGTAGCCATAGGTGTATGCATTGCTGAAGCATCAGCCATCCCAAACTTTTTTACCAATTCCTTGGCATATTTGGATTGGGAGATGAAGATGCCATCAGCATCTTGCTTTACTTGGAGACCAAGAAAGTAAGACAGCTCACCCATACTACACATCTCATACTTGGAATGCATCAAGTTAGAGAACTTTTTGCACAGATTGGGATCAGTGGAACCAAAAATAATGTCATCCACATACACTTGAACTAACAGGATTGTGTCCTTGTGGTGCTTGACGAAGAGGGTTCTATCAACTACTCCCCTAACAAAGTTGTGCTCTAACAAGAAACTAGCTAGAGTCTCATACCAGGCTCTTGGTGCTTGTTTGAGTCCATAAAGAGCTTTTTGCAACTTGAATACATGTGAGGGCTGAGTTGAAGAAACAAACCCAGGTGGCTGTTCAATAAATACCTCTTCCTTTAGCTCACCATTTAGAAAGGCACTTTTGACATCCATCTGAAAAACCTTAAACTTCATATAGGCTGCATAGGCTAAGAAGATCCTTATTGCCTCTAGCCTTGCAATAGGAGCAAAGGTTTGGTCATAATCTATACCTTCCTCCTGTCTGTAGCCCTGAGCTACAAGCCTAAATTTGTTCCTTACAATGATTCCATTTGCATCCAACTTATTTCTATACACTCACTTGGTGCCTATGATCAGTTGGCCTTTAGGTCTTGGAACCAAAGTCCATACTTTACATCTCTCATACTGATTGAGTTCCTCTTGCATAGCAATGATCCAGTGGGGATCTAGCTCAGCATCTTTAATGGTGAGGAGCTCAATCTGTGAGAGGAAACAAGCGTGCATCACATCCTGTCTTAACTGATGTCTTGTTTGAACACCAGCTGATATGTCTCCTATCACTTGAGATGTAGGATGATCTCTAAGTGTGACAACATCAGCAGATGGGATGTGATCTTCAGCAATAGTTGGGATTAATTCCTCAGGAGGAATTTGATCTACTATTGGTGGAATAACAACAGCTTCTGCAATGTCTTCATCACTGTCTGATTCAGTGATATGAAGAGTTGAAAGATGAAGAATTTCTTGAGTGACATCTTTGCTAGATTCTTGTACATGCAATGAACTAGAGGAAGGGGAAGTTTCCTTCTCCTTGTAAAACATTTGAGATTCATCAAAGGACACATGAACAGACTCTTCAATTTTAGAAGAAGATTTATTAAAAACCCTATAAGCTTTGCTTACTTGGGAATATCCAAGAAAAATTCCCATTGAAGCTTTTGCTTCAAACTTTCTAAGGTATTCTTTATTATTATTATGAATATAAACTACACAACCAAATACTCTAAAATAATTTATTTTAGGTTTCTTTCCTTTAAGCAACTCATAAGGAGTTTTACACTTAAGCTTGTGTATCAGACTTCTATTCAAGACATAGTTGGCTGTACTAACAACTTCTGCCCAATAGGAAAGAGGCATATTAGCATCTTCCAACAATGTGCCAGCAGCTTCAATCAGGGTTCGATTCTTCCTTTCAACTACCCCATTTTGTTGGGGAGTTCTAGGAGCTGAGAAGCAATGTTTGATACCTTCTCTCTCACAGAATTCTTGCATGAGAAGAGAGTCAAACTCAGTACCATGATCACTTCTGATCAAGACCACATGAGTAGAGTACTCAGTCTGCACACATAATAGAAAATCTGTAAGGGCTTTGAAGTTATCAGCCTTAGTTCTCAAAAAGAACACCCAAGTGTATCTAGAGAAGTCATCTACAATGACTAGGGTGTAATACTTCCCTCCTAAACTCTGTACATTTATTGGGCCAAATAGGTCCAAATGTAATAAATACAGGATTCTAGGAGAATCACTTTTATTTACTGATTTAAATGAATTCTTGGTTTGCTTGCCTAATTGACAAGCCTTGCATAGGCTCTCCTTCTTGTAGGGGCAAGAAGGTAATCCTCTAACAAGGTTGTGCTTAGATAACCTAGATATATTCTTGAGGTTAACATGGCTAAGCCTTTTATGTCATAAAGTATTGTTATTTGTTACTTCATTAAATAAGCAGATTTCAGAATGAGTTGAGTTAAAATCTACTAAATAAATGTTACCTTGTCTAATACCTACTAACACAACATTATTATTTAAAGTAATATTACAAAGGGAGTTAGAAAATGATACCTGGTATCCAGCATCACATAACTGACTTACTGAAATGAGATTATGCTTTAGTCCAGTTACATAAGCAACTCTCTTGAATGTTACAGCTCCAATTGTCATCCTGCCAAAGCCTTCAGTTTGACCACAGCTTGAATCTCCAAAGATTACCTTTGGGCCAAGCTTGGCTTTGAACTTTGACAGATGTTCTTTATTTCCTGTCATATGCTTGGAGCAACCACTATCCAAATACCACTTATTCTGAGTGATAGGATAGGTCTTCACCTACAAATAAATCAATTAAACATTGTGGACCCAGGTAACCTTGGGTCCCTTGTTTTTCACATAAGAAAAACTGGAAATAAATGAATAAGTAGGTTGAGGGTGATAACCTAACGGGTAAGATCTCCTAGGTGGGATTCTCCATGCAGATGATGGGTCAATGAACCTAGGGTTTCTATTCATATTCGGGTTTCTAAAGTTCTGGTTAAAGTTTTGAAATTCTTGTTGAAAACGTCGATCAGCGTTCGACGATTGGTACCCAGATCGTCGATCTCCGTTCGACCACTGGGCCTGCGATCGTCGAGCAGCGTTCGACGCTCTTTGTAATTCCTTAAATTTTTGTTTTCTTTTCTCTCTCTTAGCTTTATTTAAGGCTTTATTAACCTGATTAACTTGCTCAGTATTTTTTATTCCACTAGATGAAATAAAATTCACTGGATTTGAAAGATGGTTTTTAAGAACAATTGGGGGTTCACTAGATGAAGCTCCTAAGCCTAATTTGTTATTGCCTGTCCTAGTGTTAGACATGCTGGCTATTTCAAGCAGCTTAAGGCTTCTACCATTCAGAGACTCTTCTAACCTTTTGGACTTAGCTAATTCATTCTTAAGAAATTTTATTTCTTCACTAGCATTAGTGAGTTCTGCTGATAACCTAATGTTTTCAATAGAAATTAATTTAGATTCAGCTAGTTTATTTCTAAGTTCTTTTATTTCCTTTTCAGAACTAATTAAATCTAAACATAAAGATTTAAAATCTGATTTAAATTCATCAGATGTAAAATCGTAAGAAGACAATACCTCATCTTCTGTTGGCATTTCTTCATCAGAATCTGAACTCTCTGCAGCTGAGTGATTGCTGCAGGCATCAATTACCATCAGGCAAACTTCCTTTGCCTTCTTTTCTTACTCATCCTCACTGGAGCATGAGGAGGAAGATTCCTCATCAGAATCGCTCTAGGTTTCAGCAATAAAGCCTCTCTCCTTCTTTTTGTTCTTGTAGGAGGATGGCTTGGAATGCTTCCTGTGCTGATCCTTGTCTTTCCTTTTATCTTTATTCTTTTCCTCTGGACAATCTGGAAGAATATGTCCAGGCTTCCTGCAACCATAGCAAATTATTTCTTTAGAAGGAGTACGATCATACCTTGGTTTTTCTTCATATCGTGAAGATTTCTTTCTGAATTCTTTCCTTCCCATCTTGAGAAACCTTTTGGCAAATAATGCCATCAGTTCCTCATTGGACTGGCTTCCTTCAGAAGCATCAGCAGCCTTGAGAGCAAGGGTTTGCTCTTTTCTTGTGGGAGTTGGAGTTTTTGCTTCAGCTTCAGCTTCCCTGGACTTCAGCACTTGCTCAAAGGACTTGAGCTTGCCGAGAAGGACTTCTGTTGAGATTTCTGTTGTACTTCTGGCCTCCTTGATAGGCCAGATCCTCAGATCCCATGTACTAGGGAAGCACATAAGAATCTTATCATTGACCTCTGTCAATGAAATATCCTTATCAAGAGTCCTCAGCTCATTGATGATTGAGCTGAGCCTTGTGTACATTGCTTCAACTGATTCAGCATCAGTTTTCTTGAAGTTCTCATACTGGGAGATAAGGTTGGACCTCCTGTCCTTTCTTTCATCAGCTGAACCAGCTACAATCTGGTTCAGTGTATCCCACATTGCTTTTGCTGATGGACAATCAACAACCTTCTGGAATACTTCATCAGACATTGTCTGAGCCAGAATGTTCATTGCCTTAGCATCTGCTATCTTTGCCTTTTTGTATTCATCATTGTAATCTGGAGGAGGCACTGCACTCATATTAGTTGATGATGAGGCAGTAGCTGCAGCAGGTGCTCTTGGTGGTCCTGTCAAAATAGAGCAAAAATACTCTCATCAATAGAGTTCATATATAATTTAATCCTTGTCTTCCAGATGCTAAACTTAGCTAAGTTGCATGCTGGAGGTCTGGTGCTAGAGTAATCCTTGGACTGAGCCATGATAGTGAAAGTGAATATCTATAATCCTTGGTATCTATCAGGATCTTATGACTTAGGTGTTAGCCTATACAGTCAGCCAACCTCCCTCTGATACCAATTGAAAGAAAAGGGGATAGATACTACTCTAGAGGGGGGAGGGTGAATAGAGTAATCAAAAATTGCACTAGCAAAGTTGACTGTCTACTCAACTCCCTTGGAGTTAATTGCGGAATGAAGGTTATAGATATTTGAGATTAACCCTAAAGCCTAACACAAGTGTTGTGCACAAAGGCAGCCAACTATAATTATAGTTAAGGCTTGGAATCCTAAACAGCAACTAGCAATCCTAGTTAAAATCTAATCACAGCCAATCAGCACAGAGAATTAAATAAACAATCCAGACGACACAAGGAATTTATAGTGGTTTCCCAAACAACTTGGGTACGTCCACTCTTCTACCAACAAGGTAGGAATCCACTCAGGTTTTTGATCAGGTGCCCTGCCACCAACAAGATCTGCAACAGGTAGATCTAGAGACCCTTTAGACTTTTGATCAGGTGTCTAAAAATCAACACAGATTTTTGATCAGGTGCCCTGCCACCAAGGTATACTTTTGAAGGGAGTAATAACCCTTTACAGGAGGGGGAAAGGAGGTTAGAATGTCTTCTCTATTTTACAAAGATTAGAGAAGCACAAGAACTTGCACTGAGCTAGACAGCTCTAAAGAGTCAAGGCTCCCCCTGACTAAAAGAATGTCCAAGTGAAGTCTTGCTTCAGTACAGAAACACTTCAGAAAATCTGAAGGTAAAAGCTACAAGAAGATAAATAATATGAAATAAAATTTCTTCTTTAGGCAGCTATCTTCTTCTTCTTCTTCTTCAAAAAGCTCTGAGTGCAAATCTTCCTGGAGGCAGGAGAACTCAGGTTGAAGAAGAGTGAAGAACTAAAACTTCTTCTCAATTAGATGTGAATGAGCTGAGAGCAGTTGAAAACTATAAGTTGAAGCTTGAATGCTGCAGTTAGCCTTTTGTATATGTGAGAACTAGTTGATTTCTTTCTCCAAAGAATTCTTTATATAGCAGCAGCAGCAACGGCTCTCATTTGAGTTTGAATCTTGTCTTCTACTGAAATCTGCAAGCTGGGCTGCAAATAGTATAAAGCAAAACAAATACTGCAGACAGATATCCTATAAGAGGATAAAGCTTTCTAAGAAGCTGCAAATAACTCTGATAAAATAATACAAGAGAAAGTCACATCAGAAGAGACTCTTTACGGCCAAGGAAGACTTTTTGAGTCTAACGGCTATAAAGGACAGCCTGGCAGATAACACAGAAATCATATTTCAGCTAATAAGACAAACAACTTTGTCAGAAAAAGATTAGCTCATGCATAAGGAATGGAGCAGATATTGCATGGAAATAATATCATAAATTTATTCAAATAATCTTTTATAAAATATGACAAAATAAAAATCACATCATAGAAGACGATAAAATTATTCAAAACATACAGCAAAACGTCGAATGACCCTCGGAGATCGTCGAACGAGGCACAGAGATCGTCGACCTATCAGATAGATAGTCGAACGATCCAGATAGTCGAACTATCAAAGAAGATAGTCGAACTAGCTCAGCAGATAGTCGAACTATCAGGACAGATAGTCGAGCTATCAGATAGTTGATCTATCAAGACAGATAGTCGAACTACCAAACAAAACAGATAGTCGACCTATCAACAGATAGTTGAACTATCACAGAAAACAGATAGTCGATCTATCAACAGATAGTCGAACTATCAAAGCAAACAGATAGTCGACCTATCAAACAGATAGTCGAACTATCAGATAGTTGAACTATCCAAACAGATAGTCGAACTATCAAAGCAAACATATAGTCGACCTATCAAACAGATAGTCGAACTATCAAAGAGAACAGATAGTCGACCTATCAAACAGATAGTCGAACTATCAGATAGTTGAACTATCCAAGAAGATAGTCGAACTATCAAACACACCAGATAGTCGACCTATCAAACAGATAGTCGAACTATCAACGCAGATAGATAGTCGACCTATCAAACAGATAGTCGAGCTATCAGGAAGACGATCGTCGAACGGCTGATCGACGATAGTCGAGCGACGTTCGACCATAGTCGAACGAAAAACAACTTAACCAAATATTCATCTGGAAAAGTGATTCTACACAACTAGAGAATCTAACCTATCAACTAACCTTTGACCATAGATAAATCTTGGGTCAAGAGACTAAAAGAGAAGACTGAACTTAAATCAAAACTAGGGTACCAACATAAGTTGATTTAGCTTGTTCCCTTAATGAAAGTTTCTTGTTAAAATATGCAATTGGTGCCCTTTTTGTGTCAAGACTTCTCCAATTCTTACTTTGGATGCGTCACACTCTATAGTAAAGGGTAAAGTAAAATCTAGTAGTGCCCGGACAGGGGCCGTCATAAGCAATGCTCTAATATTGTGAAATGCTTGCTCACTTGCTCTTGACCATAGAAATCCGTCCTTGATTAGTAAATCCGTTAACATGGCCGTAATGGAAGCATCTTGGCGTACAAATCTTCTATAATAGCAAGCTAGGCCGGGAAAGGATCGTAGTTGTTTTTGATTCTTAGGTGTTGGTTAAGCAGCATTAGCTTCCAATTTTTCTGGGTTCGGACGAACTCCTTCCGGGGTAATCGAATGCCCTAAAAATTCTATAGTGGGTACCAGAAATATACATTTGGAGGACTTAAGAGTCAGGCTTTTTTCGTGTAACACTTGGAATACTTGAAGTAAATGTGACGCGTGAGATACTGCTGTCAGGCTATAGATGAGAATATCATCGAAGAAGATTACTCCAAAACGTAGTAGAAACGATTGAAAAATGCTATTCATCAAAGCTTGAAAGGTGGCTAGGGCATTTGTCAAGCCAATAGGCATGACTAAAAATTCGTATAAGCCGTTATGTGTTCTAAATGCTGTTTTGTGAACGTCTTGTGGATTCATTCTAACCTGATGATATCCTGAAAATAAATCTAGCTTAGAGAAAATGGTTGCTCCATGTAGCTCGTCCAGGAGCTCATCAACTGTAGGCATAGAAAAACTGTCTTTAACCGTAATAGCGTTTAATGTGCGGTAATCTACGCAAAATCGCCAAGTTTCATCTCGTTTTTTAACTAGAAGAACGGGAGAACTAAAAGTAGAATTGCTAGGCCGAATGAGGCCCTGATCTAATAGTTTTGTGATTAATCTTTTAATCTCGTTCTTATGAAAATGAGGGTAACGGTAGGGCTTAACCTTGGAGACCAAGGTCTCATCAATTAAAGGGATCCTATGATCCAATAGTCGTTCTGGTGGCAATCCAGTTGGTTTTCGAAATAATCCTTGATAATCAGTTAATAATTTCTTGATTGATTGATAGGTTATTGTGGAAGTATCTACCTGTTTTATTGGTACATTAGTATCGTTCTCGTCCGCTTGGAAACACAAGAGCATGGATTCAATAGAATCTTGTGCTACTAATTTATTAAGTTGGGAGGACGATACTGCTCCTGAGTTTAAATATCGGTCCCCCTTAATTATGCAGGGTGTTCCGTTGAAAGTAAATTTCATTTCTCTTGTAGTGTAGTCTGTTGTGACTGGCCCTAACGTCTCTAACCAGTTAAAGCCTAGGTTTATGTCTGCTCCGTGTAAGTCTGTGATATATAAATCCAAAGTAAAACATATCTTTTGGATATCTAGCGAGACTTGTGGGCAAAGTTCTTTACAAAACATATTACTACCATTACCCACATGAACTTTAAAAGGTGGGATTGAGATAATTGGGAGTTTCAAATAAACAGATGCTCGCTTAGTCATAAAATTATGGGTACTCCCATTATCCAAAAATATATGAACCGTGGAGTTTCCTATTTTTCCTTGTACCCGAAGCAATTTTGATGGGAATGTTCTCATTAATGCATTAAAACTTATTTCTGGACTTCCTGGTTCCTCAGGGGTTTGCGGCGTATTTTCTAATATTGGGGGGACTTCTTCTAGTTCGATTTCCTGTTCGCCATCAAAGAAATAGAGAGTAGATTTATTTTTACATTTGTGTCCTGGTGCATACTTCTCTTCGCACGTAAAACACTTCCCCTTCTCCCGGTGGCTTTGCAGCTCCATCGGTGATAGGCGCCGCACAGTCATTTTATCAAAACAGTTTTTGTGTTGTGTAAAATGTGTTGTATTATTTGGTCCAGCACAAGTTCGGGTAGGCCATTGTCTCTGTGGTCGCAGATCTTTAGAAATTTGATCTTCAAATAATTTGGCAATTTTAAAGGTTTCGTATAAAGTTGTAGGGTGATGTGCTATAACCTCGCGTCGAATGTGTGGTTTTAATCCGACTATAAAATTTCGTCTAAGAACATCTTGGGAGAATCTGTCAACTTGACTAGCTAAAGATTCAAAAGTATCTTGGTATGAAGAAACCGAAGCATGTTGAACTAATTTCAGGAACTTACCCATTGGGTCCTCATAGTCGGATGGGTCAAAACGATCCATGATTGTCTTTTTGAAAGTGTGCCAATCTGGACATAATCCATTTTGAAAGAGGCCTTGGAACCACTGAGATGTCAGCCTGTCTAAATGCATGGACGCAATAAAAATATAATCTAATGGGTTAACATTATGGTACCTGAAATATAATTCAATCTTATAGAGACAATCTGTTGGGTCACCCGTGGCGAAGGTTGTGCACTCGAATTTTGCTGGCGCTCGATTGTATGCTTCGTGTTGTGTGCCTAGTGGGCCGAAATCTTGGATAATTGTTATGGGTGGCGGTGCTTGTGTTGTTAATGGTGGAATTTTTTGATATGATAAAGAATTATTGCCCGGGCTGATTGTATTGAATAAGCCCGAAAAGGCAACGGGCCTAACACACTCGGCTGTGAGGACGATCCGTTGAGATCTATGATCGGAGCAGGAACTGTTGGAAGCGTGTGACACCCTCAACCTTCAAACTTTCAACCCAACTCAAACTACAACTCAAAATACTCACCCACTTCACCCCCTCTCAACACTATACTGCCAGCAAGATTAACCCGGTGGGAACTCCCCTTCTCATCTGCGTCAAAACTCTCTGGCGAGAGATAACCAAGCGAGACGGCTCCGACAAGGTGGGGGAGAGCAAGAATGTGAGAGCTCCAGTCGGCGCCACCACGTAGCGAGGGCGATTGGGCGAAAGCTCAGCCCGGCGACGGCGAGACCTGGATGAATCAACGAGAACGACGGCGAGAACAGCCTCGGCGAGACCTCCTTCGCGAGTTGGCTGGCGGGATGCAGACGAGATCTCTTTCCAAAGCGAGAACACCAGGAGGAGTCCAGTGATAAAAGCTGAGCGGGCACAGTTCTCAAAATAAAACAAAAATTGTTATCTCTCTACCCCTCTCACTATTTCCTGCAGGAAATAAAATTCTCTCTCACTCCTGTTCACGGGAGAAGCAAAAATGAAACTGGAAGGGAAAAGATCACCTTTTTAGAATACTACAAGCCTTTATATAGGCAGTACAAAACCACTAAAAACACTCCACGTGGCACCTCATTAAATGCCACTAGAAAAATTCTCTCTCCTCCGTTGTAACAAAAACATATATATAACAGTTTAATTTGTTGACATGGTCAACTTAAAACAAAACGCCAACAAACTCCCCCTCAAACTTGGCAGCTCATGCCGAGTTTGCCTTTGAGCTTCTCGAACGTCTCCACCTTCGATGCCTTAGTGAAGATGTCCGCAACCTGCTCTCAGGTTGGGCAATACACCACCTCCACTGTCTTCTGCTCCACTTGTTCACAGAGGAAGTGATATAGGGTCTCGATATGCTTGCTCCTCCCATGCAACACTTGGTTCTTTGCGAGCTGGATGACAGAGATATTATCCACTAATACTGCCGTTGGCCCTTCCTGCGCATGATGCAACTCCCCCAGAAGGTTCCGTAGACAGATGGCTTGGTAGGCGCATGCCGCCGCCGCGATGTACTCCGCCTCACAAGATGATAAGGCTATAGTAGCCTGCTTCTTAGAACTCCTTGAGAACGCCGCGATTCCCATGTTGAACGCATACCCGGAAGTGCTCTTCCGATCGTTCACATCTCCTCCATAGTCACTATCCGAGTAGCCGACTAGCTTCAACTCTCCTCCAGATGAGTACTTCAGGCCATGGTTCCGAGTCCCGTTCACATACCTCAGGATCCTCTTCACTGCTGTGAAGTGGTCCTGTTTGGGCTCCTCCATGTGCCTGCTTACTACCCCGACCGCATATATGATATCCGGCCTAGTGAAAGTCAAGTACCTTAGACTTCCGACTAGGCTCTTGAACATAGTTGGGTCCACTCCTTCCTCTTCGGAATCCTTCCTCAGCTTCGTTCCAGGGTCCGCAGGAGCGGAGATTGCCTTGCTACCCTCCATCCTGAACTTCTTCAGAATCTCCTCGGCATACTTCTTCTGGGAGATGAAGATCCCATCTTCTCTCTGTTGTATCTCAACTCCCAATAAGTAGCTCAGCTCTCCCAAGTCCGTCATCTCGAACTTCTCCATCATCAGTCTCTTGAATTCTTCGAACATCGCAGGGTTACTCCCGGTGAATATCATATCATCCACGTATAGACATAGGATCATGATATCCCTGCTCTTCTCCACCTTCATGTAGAGAGCATACTCATATGGGCAATTGATATACCCATGCTCCTAAAGGAATTTGTCTATCCTCCCATTCCAAGCTCGAGCTCCCTGCTTCAGTCCGTACAAGGCTCTTCCCAGCTTGCAGACTTTTCTCTCCTTGCCTTTCACCACATACCCTGGAGGCTGCTCGATGTACACATCCTCCTCCAGGTACCCATTTAGATACACCGCCACAACATCCATTTGCATGATAGTCCATCCGTAGTGTGCCGTCAGTGCGATGATCATCCTTATAGTATCGATCCGCGCCACTGGGGCATAGACTTCATCATAGTCCACCCCTTGGACTTGTCTATACCCTTTCACCACGAGCCTTGCCTTGTGCTTCTCCACAGCTCCATCTTTGTTTTTCTTCACCTTGTAAACCCATTTCACCCCGAGGGGTTTGTGGCCCGCTGGTGGATCAACTAGCTCACATGTATCGTTCTTCTTTATGGAAGGCATCTCAGCATCCATCGCCATCCTCCAAGATTTCTCTTGGGCAGCTTCTTTATAGGACCGTGGTTCGCAATTTACTAAGAGACAATATAATGAATAGTTAGCATGAATTGGGACCGTCTCCTCATAGAGCTCCCCCAACCCCTTCATCCTGGGTGGTAGGCTCTCGGAGTCACTCCGATTCCCGCTTCCTCCTCCAGAATTGCCTCCACTTGAGCTTTCCCCTCTTGAATAGGAGATGGAAGCTCCCCCTGAATTTCTACTCGGTGGTGATGGCGGCTCAGCTCCACCATTCTCGGCTCCAGCCTCGTGACCACCCTCTTCCTCATCTTCGAAGAACGTGCCCTTCATACTTCTCGTCTCCTCATCCCAGATCCAGCTGCTTCCTTCTTCAAACACCACGTACCTCGATATTGTAACATCCCATTTCCAATTAGGCCCCCCCTAAGAATAACTTTGGGCTTGCCTGGGCCATGGCAAGACCATAGGGAACCAAATTTTCCAAATGGGCTTAGGAGTCTAGTAGAGACTCATTTTGGGCTGCAAATAGCAAGTTTCCAAAACACTGAGTTTGGGTGACCTAGTGAGTTCAAACTGACTCTAGGGCATTTCTAGACCCAATGTGGGGCCAATGAGTCACCATAGACTCAATGGGGTCAATACTAGTGGCCAAATTAACCCAAGCCAACCCTAACCCTAAAATGGTCAAAGTGCCCTTCCTAAGGGCCATGTGACCTCCAGGGGGCCAACTCAACTCCAACTAACCCTACCTAGGCCTTAGGGGAGTCCAATGGGTCACTAAAGACCCATTGATGTGGACCCAAAGAGTCAAAATGACCAAGTCAACATTTAACCCAAGTCAAGTCAACTTAGCCCATTTGGGTTAACCCAAGTTCAAGCCACCCTCCCTCTTGGGCTAAGCCTGATGACAAGAATAATGTGAGGTATTAGGGCTGCCAATAACCTAGTTCCTTGACCAGTCAACTAGGTGACTAGGAGAGAGAAAGAGAAGCCTAAATTTGAGAAATAAAAGAGGAGAGAGAAAGAGTAAAAGACCATTCATGGTGGGTCCCCCTCTTTTATTTTCCATTTGAGGTCTCATAATTGGTAGTGGGCTGCCAATAGGGTATAAAGGGAGACATTTCATAGTGGTTTCATTTGGAGGAAGAGAGAGAGAAAGAGAGAGAGAAGAAAATAAAATAGGAGAGAGAAAATGATAAAAGAGAGTATTTATGGTGGACCCCTCTCCCATATTTTCATTTGGGAATTAATAGATTCAAATGGGCTGCCAATAGGGGGTAGGAGGAAGACAATTCAGTTTGGAGGGTGACTAGGAGAGAGAAGAAGAAAGAGAGAAAATAAAGAGGAGAATAATGGAGGAGAGAGAAAAATGGGGGAGAAGAAGAAAGAGTGGGGCTCGGCCATGAAGGGGCTGAGGGGAGCAATAATGGATGCCATTAACCTCCTCTGGGAAAGAGGAGTTCCTCCAGCCGTTTCCCAACCCTCTAGGCGCTGTGCAACCCCCCTCTCTTCAATCCGAGCCGCCCCCATTGAAGCCAATTAATGGCATAATAAACTCCAAGCCCTGCCTCTCCCCCTCCCTCCTCTACCTTTAAAACCCCTCAGTGAGCCAGGGAGAAGGTTTCCGGATCCCTAACAGAAGAGCAAGTGGTGGCCGGAGCAAGAGAAGGAGAAAACGCCGCCGCCGCCATCGCCATGGCCCCTCGCCGATCTACACGTCGCATGGCCGCCGGGAAGGTCCTCCCTCACCTCTCCTCTCTTGCTTAGATCCTAGGATTCTGTAGGGGAAGGTTTCATTCTCAAACGAGGCGGATTCCAAGTTTTAAAATTCAGAAAAATTGCCATTTTAATGGAATTTTTGGGAGCTTTAGGAGCTCTCGGGTAGGGCGGCGCCGCCACCTCCGGCCGCCCTAGCTCCGGCCAAGGGAAGCCCCCACCACCGGGAACACATAGGGGGTGTTTCCCGGTGGTGGCGCCGCCTCAGGCCGCCGGGAACAACCCCGAAAAAGGGGCCTGCTCGGGCTGTTTTTAGGGTTAATCGGAGAAGAAGCACAGCCACCGTTGGATCAAGCTTTAAGATTCGTGCAACCCTATTTGATTTTTAAATGATTTATTATATTTGATTTTCTGTATTCTTTTAACCAGTTCACTGTAATCAGTTTTTAGGCCCCTTAAGTGCTCCTAATGAAAAAGTTTAAAACATAAAAGTTGTAGGTCTTTAAAAGACCTACAATTTGATATGCAGTGGGGAAAATTTGAAGAAAAATACAGCCCTGTAGAGCCTTTTGAATAAGGGTGTGTCCTAACCTTTAGGGCAGAACCTTGTAAATTGTTTTAGGTCCTTTAGATGCATAATCAACAAATATGGCCAACATAAAAGTTGTAGGTATTTTGAATACCTACAATTTGATATGTGGTGGGAAAAATTTGGATGAGTAGGCTGACCTGTAGAGACTTTTTAGTGAAGGCTATACCCTACAAGTTAGGGCAGATCACTGTAGGAGAATTTTAGGGCACCCCTAGGGATTTTCAGGGGATGTGACCAGCAGATAAGTTGTAGGTATTTCAAATACCTACAGTTTGATATGTAATGGAAAAATATAGGACAAGCCTACAGACCTGTAGGGCCATTTTCCTAGGGTAGGTCCTATATGTAGGGCAGATTTTAAGATGGATCCCCACACTTAACCCTTGGTCCAAATCCTCTGAATTTTGGACAGGGGCTTAACATAACATAAACCTAGCTCCTGTAAATATTGGAGGCAATTTGGGATAAGGTAGCTTAGGGTTTTGCCCTAAACCTAGAAAAGCTAGGGTTAGAACATTGAAGGGTCAAATGACCTCCATACCCTCACAACCTTTGGTGAGGTGTCCCTGGTATGCATATCTAGATATGGCTCAAATCTCAACTCATTTGGTTTAGTTTTGAATAGGAAACCACCAAGCCCTAGTTTGGTCCTAGGGAAGGGTAATACGGGAAAAAGGGGACTTGTGGCAATTGGGTGGTCAACTCACCTCAACAGAGGTTGAAGTTGTGACCAATGGGTTAGGATGATCCTAAGAACCTTTGGGGAGCAAAGGAGATGTGTTAGGGTGGATTTACCCTAGGGCCCAGGTACAAACCCAAAGTGAGGACTTTTGGGGGTTTGTGAAGGACATAGGGGCAAATGCTCTTGTATGGCCTTGATATTTGGTGGAGAGGTGGTTAATGAATATTTAACCCTCTGGTTATAATCTTAGAGAATTTTGAGGTAGCTAGGTACCTCAAATCCTAAACCCTAGTTTTAGGGTAGAAGGGCCTTTAGGGTCAAAACAGTAATTTAACTCATCTAAAAGCTATGAAACTTGGGTAGAGTGAGTTTTAGAGTGTTCTAGACACAGGGTAATTTTCCTGGAATTTTATGATTAATAAAAGCTATACTTCATGTGTTAAATGATTATTAGCCGATTTGTTGTTTTCAATTGTTTGGTGGCTTTAATTTAATTAAAATCAGTTAAAATTCTGGATTTAGATCTTGCTGATTAGAACATTGATTCCTGAATTTTTATAGAACTTTATGTTGAGAATTTGTAGAGGTTCATTCACAATCTTTTAATATGGGCTTTAGATTGTAAAAATAAATTAGGGCTTGTTAAATTGCTGGAAAATTATGAGATCTGGAATTTAAGGTTTTTAGGCTCTTGTATAGCACTGAGAATTATTTAAGAATTTTTAGGGTTGCTGTTATAGTACTTGATTCACAAAGCCGGTTAGATTGTTAATTAGTAAATGATTTATTTTAATTCAATTTCCAGCAAGAAAAATATGGAATTCTGTAAATGTTGTTTTTAATATCATACCAGCACCCTGTAATTATTTCAAGATTTTTGGAGGAATATTTTATATAGATGCTTCAATAAACAAGAACTAGATGATTTATTACTAAATTATATTTAGGCCCCTTGGACATCATTGTAAATTATCAAACCTTGGAAAAATAGATATTTAGGCCTACTAGTATTTACCATAGAACTTTGATGTTGTGAATCAACTAAAATGACATACCTCATGTTCAAAATGATGATATTAGGCCCTTAAGAATAAATAAATAAATTATCTGATTTATTAGGAAAATATTTAATGCTTTGGATTTAGGCAAATCCTGTTAGGATAGACCCCCGATAAATAATCTGAGGTATTTGGATGAAAAGTAGGAGTCGAGTTTTCATGAACATCATATAGTACAGGTTGGTCGGTAGATAATAACCATGAGGAAATGTGTAAATAGGGTTAGGTTGTGTTGTCTTAAGGATAGGTCATGTGGGTGGATTCATAGAAGAGAATGGATCACCTAAGGAGGTTTCAAGGTCTGGTGAGAATCGAGTCAGTAAGTGTTAGAAGGTGCGCGGGTCCGACGAAAGATCGTCGTTCCCGTAGGAGCGAAGAGTCAAAAATCACCCTAGGATAGTATACTGTAATATGAAAGGAATGGGTAAGGGAAATCAACCAACCAAAAATAAGTGCCTTGCGAAAGGGAACTTCGGGCCGTAATGCACCGTCTTGGTTCCTAGTGCCCCTTGAGAGCCCTTCACGGGGTATACCGGGGGCAGTCCTGGGCTAACGTAAACTGTAATAACAAACCGACAAGAGTAACTTAGTAACTAGGGCTGCACTCTTCACAACACTGTTGGCACAGGAAGGTTGATGAGAGCTTCGACTCGGTTGATTTTGGAAACGGACAGGACGGTCCGGGGAGCTTCGGCTCGGTTGATTTGGAGACGGACGTTTTGGTCCGGGGAGCTTCGGCTCGGTTTGAGTGCTTACGGTTTAACTTGCATGTGCATAAAATAGGAAAAGTTAAGGTGGTGGGTCTTTCGATATCGGGGAGTTCGATTGCACCGACACCGATATCGTTGACTCGGCGGGGTGATTAGCACTCCGCCAACAGAAGTCCGGTGCGCCAGCCGGCAAGAGTACGCAGGCGTCCGCTTTGTGCACCAAGCGTTGAGGCGTACGATAGGTCAGACCAGTGTGCTTTACTGGTTTTGGAGGTGGGCGAGGCCCAACCCACCGCTTCCGTTTGCCACTACGGAGGTATCCTGGGAGGTAACGGCTCCGAAAGGGGGAACTAAAGGTCTGTGTGCACAGAGTCGGGTGTGTGAGTTGCACTGCATGACATAACATACCCACCATATAGTTGCATATCATATCATTCATAACAACCTCGACACCTAAAGTATAAGTGGAATGGGACGCTTATACCTTAGGACTTGCAGAACGACCCCTTGGTCTATAAGCTTGTGTGGGCAAGTTTATAAATCAAAGGTTAATTTCAATATATATATGTTGCTGTTTGATAACCGACACCCCAACGTATAAGTGGTATGGGACACTTTATACGATGGGAGCCTTGCAAAAGATCCCTTGGCTTATGTGTACTCGCATAAGTGAAGGTTTAAATTACCTTACTTATTTTCCTTCTTGTTTGACCTGTTACAACACTTAAGATTTATATTGCTCCCCTGTTATAACTTGCTAGTTAGGTCCACCGTCATCTGCTTTTGACTACTCTCCACTTTCATGTCCTCCCCTTTCTTCCTCTCCGCCCGGTGCCTTAGAGCGTGGGGGAAGGGGTGGGGGATGATAGGACTTAGTCTTTTAGACTAACGGTTTTCGAACCATATCATTTTAGGGGATCGTGGAGCCCAGCATGGAGGAGCAGCCCCAGAGATCGGTGCGCCTAGAGGTGGGGCAGTCTAGCTCCGGAGTTCACACCGCCGGGACCGTGAGTCTCGATCCTTGAGTAGTTTCTGATTCGCTTCCGCATGAGTGGTTTTGTAGTGAGGATTTGATGTACCGGGCATGAGCCCTTTTATTTCTAGACTATTTATACTCTGATGATATTCTGTGGACACTCCCTTCGTGGAGTTTTACTATATATATATGTGATTTTTATTATGGTGGACTGCATTACTTTTACTTCAATAATTGTGCTACTTCTGTGATCGAATTTGGCCGGCAGAATCGGCGCCTTGTGGTGATGACCCTTCGGGACGTGAAGGAGTCACCGCAAAGCGGCGGTTCTGGGCCTAAGACCCCCGGGTTTGAAAAAGAAAAAAAAAAGGGGGTCTTACAAGTGGTATCAGAGGAAACATCGATCAGAAGGAAGTGGCAGTCCACAAACCCTCGGTCACCCCCGCTCGAGTTTAGTTTGGGGACAAACTAAGCAGCGGAAGCAGTGGTGTGCCCATATGGGGATCACATATAATTTGTCCACCTTTATGTAGTATTTGAACGTTTTCTCAGCGTGTGTTTTTGTTACGCAGCCTCCAGCACGGACTACGCCTCAGGGTGGAGTTCCACAGGCTCAGGATGTTGCACCACCCCCACCGGTCCCCACTCCTTTCCTTCAGTCAGATATGGGACAGACCCTGACTGCCATTCTGGAGGCCTTCAGGGCCCAGCAGGTTCCGGTCCCGCAGCCCAATCTGGGGGCCAACTGGCTCAGCATCTTCCGGGGTCTTTCTCCCCCGTCCTATCTGGGGACAGAGTCGGCTGTTCGGACGGAGGAATGGCTGGATATCATGTACGAGATGCTGACCGGGATTCGGTGTCCATGGGAGGAGAAGGTGGCTCTGGTTGTCTCCTGCCTAGAGTCCCATGCAAAGAGGTGGTGGAAGACGCTGTTGGACACGACATTTGCTAATAGGGAGGTTGCGGAGATCACTTGGGAGGAGTTCAGGGCCGCACTGCTGGAGCATTTCGTTCCGCAGTCGGCTAGGGATGATTTGGAGGAGCGGTTCTTACAGCTGAAGCAGGGTACTCGGACCGTGGTGGAGTACCATCGAGAGTTTGACCACCTGGCTCGATACGCAGATTCCTACCAGCTGGACGAGGCAGGGTATATCAGGAGGTTCTACAAGGGCCTGCGGGAGGACCTGAGGGAGGCCCTCTTGTTTGTATCTGACGGGCCCATCTCCCGGATTTTGGAGATGGCCAAAAGGATCGAGGCAGATTGGCACACCACCCGGGGCCGGAAGCGGCCAGCAGAGGATCAGGGACGGAGAGGTAGGAATGACCAGCGGCGAGGTGCTGTACCAGAGGGGAGGAGGACAGAGGACCAGCCTCGTCAGGACGTGAGGCCGGAGCCGAGGGAACAGGTGGTATTGGCCCCTCCACCTCTTCGGATGCAGGAGATGCCGAGACCAGGGGGAATGGCGTATCCCCCAGAATGCTTCCTTTGCCATCAGATTGGGCACATACGGAGGAACTGCCCCATGAGGGGGGCACCACCTCCAGCACATCAGGGCGGCCCACCAGCTCAGTATTACGGAGGCCGAGGGCGCGGCCGCGGTCGAGGATACCAGGGGGAAGATCGTAGACAGGGGAGAGAGCAGGTATATGCCTTGGACCTTGCACAGCCGCGGAATCCGGAGCAGGTCATCGCAGGTATGCCGAAATGTTTTCTTTGTTTTCATAGAATTTCCCCTTTAAGTTGTTAAACTTAGAACCACACCAGATAGATTAACCAGGAAAGAAAACTCTTTATAGAACCCTGAGATATTTAATCACCCCAGGTATAGTCTTCATCAGTGGCAAGCCTGCCCGCACGCTGTTCGATACTGGAGCTACTCACTCTTTTGTGTCGGAGTCGTTCGTAGAAGGACTGGAAGGTGTGGAGCGGTTCACAGGCTCGAGGATGAGGGTGCGACTACCGGATGGATCAGAGCTCCTTACCACGGATCACTGCAATATGGAGGCAGAGATTGGTGGAAAAGCGTTCGAGGCTCCAGCGACGATTTTGAAGCTGACAGACTACGATCTGATCCTGGGCATGGTATGGCTGCATTGGAACCATGCCCAGATTGACTGCCAGGCAAAGAGGATCACCGTGAGACACGGGGACTCTTTCATTACCATCGAAGGTATAAGACCTGTCTCTCGTATACTCTTATCTTCGGTACAGGCCGTTAAGGCCCATCTGCAGGGAGAGGAGGTCTATCAGATCCTTTTTGAGATGGCGGAAGTCAAGGAGTCGGTGACAGACATCCCGGTGGTGCGAGATTTCGCAGACATCTTTCCGGAGAAACTGCCAGGAATACCTCCACACCGAGAGCAGGATTTTCAGATACAGCTTGTGCCGGGAGCCAAGCCGGCGTCTAGGGCCCCTTATCGGATGGCCCCAAAGGAGTTGGCAGAGTTTCGGACCCAGTTGCAGGAATTGGTGGAGGCAGGTTTTGTTAGACCGAGTTCCTCGCCATGGGGAGCACCGGTCCTGTTCGTGAAGAAGAAGGATGGGACACTCCGCCTGTGCATCGATTATCGAGCACTAAACAGGCTGACCGTCCGGAATACCTATCCGCTCCCACGGATAGACGAATTATTCGACCAGTTGGAGGGGGCCCACTATTTCTCGAAGCTGGATTTGAGATCAGGATACTACCAGCTGCGGATCCAGGAGGAGGACATTCCGAAGACGGCCTTTAGTAGCAGATATGGCCTGTATGAGTTTACCGTGATGCCCTTTGGGCTCACGAATGCTCCGTCGGCGTTCATGAGTCTCATGAACCGGGTTTTCGAAGCCTACTTGGATGTGTTCGTCATAGTATTCATAGACGACATCCTGATCTATTCTAGGACGGAGGAGGAGCACACTCGACATCTGGCACTGACCTTGGAGAGGTTGCGGGAGCATCGCCTTTATGCAAAATTCAGCAAGTGTCAGTTCTGGTTGAAGGAGGTGGCCTTCCTAGGTCACATCATCAGCGGAGCCGGGCTAGCGGTAGATCCAGCGAAGATTCGGGCAGTTCGAGATTGGCCGCAGTTGAAAACGGCCACCGATGTACGCAGTTTCTTGGGACTTGCCGGTTACTACCGGAAGTTCGTAGAGGGGTTCTCTCGGATTGCCCTCCCCCTCACATCGTTGACAAAGAAGGAGGCACCTTTTGTTTGGACCCCGCAGTGCCAGGCGGCTTTCCAGGAGCTGAAGGACCGACTCGTCTCGGCCCCCATTCTGGCCCTTCCATCGGGGAAGGAGGGATTCCAGGTGTATACCGACGCATCATACCAAGGGATGGGAGCGGTGCTGATGCAGAACGGACATGTCATAGCATATGCCTCCCGCCAGCTGAAGACCCATGAGAGGAACTACCCGGTGCACGACCTCGAGATGGGAGCGGTCGTTTTTGCTCTGAAGGTCTGGCGTCATTACCTTTATGGAGTCCACTGCGACATCTTCTCCGATCACAAGAACTTGAAATACGTGGACACTCAGAAGGAGCTGAATATCAGGCAGAGGCGCTGGGTGGAGTTCTTGGCAGATTATCAGTATGAGATGCACTACCACCCAGGGAAGGCAAATGTGGTGGCCGACGCGTTAAGTCGGAGAGCGGCCACTTCCGAAGCCGGGCCCCAGGTTATGTCTATGGAGCTGGTCCAGTCATTCAGAGACATGCAGATATCCCTAGTGTCCGAGGATGACCCAGATCTGTATAGGGAGTATCTGGCATCGATAGTGGCCATAGACGATATCCGGGATCGCATTCGGGACGGACAGAGGACAGATGTGTGGGCAGAGCCGATGTTCCGAGCCTTGGAGGAAGGTTCGACAGGAGATTATTCCCTGAGGGATGGTTTGCTCCACTTCAGAGGCAGAGTATATATACCCGCAGGAGGCCAGATCCGAGAAGACATTTTGGCGGAGGCGCATTGCAGCCGGTACTCCGTACACCCGGGGATCACAAAGATGACCGCTGATTTGAAGAGGACGATGTTTTGGCCGGGCATGAAGAAGGACATTACGTACTTCGTGACCCATTGCGAGGCGTGTCAGTTGGTGAAGGCGGAGTGCAGGAACCCCGCAGGACTATTGCAGCCACTCCCGGTGCCGGAGTGGAAGTTCGACGACATAGCGATGGATTTCATACATGGTCTTCCCCGGTCTCGGACAGGGAACGACTCGATTTGGGTGATTGTCGATCGGCTGACGAAGGTGGCCCGCTTTGTGCCGATCAGGAAGGATGACTCGGTGGGAGTGCTGGTACGGAAGTTTGTGGAGCAGTATGTCCGATATCATGGCGTGCCCCGGACGATAGTGTCGGACCGCGATGGACGGTTTACATCCAGGGAGTGGCGGTCAGTGCAGGCATATTTGGGCACCCGGTTGGCTTTTAGCACGGCCTTCCACCCTCAGACGGACGGGCAGACCGAGCGCACCAACAGGACCTTGGAGGACTTGCTACGGCTGTGTATACTAGACCGAGGGGAGCCGTGGGAGAAGATGTTACCGTTGGTTGAGTTCTCCTACAATAATAGCTACCAGTCCAGCATCAGGATGGCGCCTTATGAGGCCTTATATGGAAGGAGATGTAGGACCCCGCTTTCTTGGGTACAGGACGAGGATCCGAAGCTGCTGGGATCGGATTTCGTTGAAGACACCGAGGCTCAGGTGAGGCTGATCAGAGAAAGGATGCTGGAGGCGCAGAGCAGACAAGCAAAATACTATAACGCTCGGCATCGTCAGGTGGAGTTCCGGGTAGGAGATCGAGTGTTCTTGAAGATCCGGCCCATGCACGGAGTCTCACGGGTGCGCGGTCGGAGGAAGAAACTCAGCCCTAGGTATATGGGCCCTTACCGGATCCTGGAGCGGATCGGACCCTTAGCCTACAGGCTAGAGTTGCCGCCAGAGCTGGCAGCTCTACACGACGTCTTCCACATCTCTTCGCTGAGAAGGGCTCTACTACGCCCGGAGCAGCGAATTTTGACCACAGAAGGGCCGGTAGCTTCAGACCGATCTGTTCACTTGGAGCCGGTTCGGATCGATGACAAAGGAGTGCGGATCTTGCACCGCAAGAAGATTCCCTTAGTCAAGGTTCTGTGGAGAAATCACGGTCAGGAGGAGCACACCTGGGAACCTCAGGACCTGATGCAGGAGAGATACCCGGAGCTGTTTAGTCAGGTAATCCTCCCAACTCCTCAAGTAATTTAAAGTTTTCCTTCCTATTTACAATTATTCGTAGAATAATCTAAGAAGGTATAGGCTAAACTTTTTGTTTATTGGGGACTAGCCCGTAAATGTTGATATCGTAGGCACTGCAAACCATATGGGATGTTACAAGCTTAACTTATGCCGGTAGTGATCTCCCGTAGACTTAACCTTAATTTCGGGGACGAAATTTTTGTTTGTTTATTGGGATTTGTAACATCCCATTTCCAATTAGGCCCCCCCTAAGAATAACTTTGGGCTTGCCTGGGCCATGGCAAGACCATAGGGAACCAAATTTTCCAAATGGGCTTAGGAGTCTAGTAGAGACTCATTTTGGGCTGCAAATAGCAAGTTTCCAAAACACTGAGTTTGGGTGACCTAGTGAGTTCAAACTGACTCTAGGGCATTTCTAGACCCAATGTGGGGCCAATGAGTCACCATAGACTCAATGGGGTCAATACTAGTGGCCAAATTAACCCAAGCCAACCCTAACCCTAAAATGGTCAAAGTGCCCTTCCTAAGGGCCATGTGACCTCCAGGGGGCCAACTCAACTCCAACTAACCCTACCTAGGCCTTAGGGGAGTCCAATGGGTCACTAAAGACCCATTGATGTGGACCCAAAGAGTCAAAATGACCAAGTCAACATTTAACCCAAGTCAAGTCAACTTAGCCCATTTGGGTTAACCCAAGTTCAAGCCACCCTCCCTCTTGGGCTAAGCCTGATGACAAGAATAATGTGAGGTATTAGGGCTGCCAATAACCTAGTTCCTTGACCAGTCAACTAGGTGACTAGGAGAGAGAAAGAGAAGCCTAAATTTGAGAAATAAAAGAGGAGAGAGAAAGAGTAAAAGACCATTCATGGTGGGTCCCCCTCTTTTATTTTCCATTTGAGGTCTCATAATTGGTAGTGGGCTGCCAATAGGGTATAAAGGGAGACATTTCATAGTGGTTTCATTTGGAGGAAGAGAGAGAGAAAGAGAGAGAGAAGAAAATAAAATAGGAGAGAGAAAATGATAAAAGAGAGTATTTATGGTGGACCCCTCTCCCATATTTTCATTTGGGAATTAATAGATTCAAATGGGCTGCCAATAGGGGGTAGGAGGAAGACAATTCAGTTTGGAGGGTGACTAGGAGAGAGAAGAAGAAAGAGAGAAAATAAAGAGGAGAATAATGGAGGAGAGAGAAAAATGGGGGAGAAGAAGAAAGAGTGGGGCTCGGCCATGAAGGGGCTGAGGGGAGCAATAATGGATGCCATTAACCTCCTCTGGGAAAGAGGAGTTCCTCCAGCCGTTTCCCAACCCTCTAGGCGCTGTGCAACCCCCCTCTCTTCAATCCGAGCCGCCCCCATTGAAGCCAATTAATGGCATAATAAACTCCAAGCCCTGCCTCTCCCCCTCCCTCCTCTACCTTTAAAACCCCTCAGTGAGCCAGGGAGAAGGTTTCCAGATCCCTAACAGAAGAGCAAGTGGTGGCCGGAGCAAGAGAAGGAGAAAACGCCGCCGCCGCCATCGCCATGGCCCCTCGCCGATCTACACGTCGCATGGCCGCCGGGAAGGTCCTCCCTCACCTCTCCTCTCTTGCTTAGATCCTAGGATTCTGTAGGGGAAGGTTTCATTCTCAAACGAGGCGGATTCCAAGTTTTAAAATTCAGAAAAATTGCCATTTTAATGGAATTTTTGGGAGCTTTAGGAGCTCTCGGGTAGGGCGGCGCCGCCACCTCCGGCCGCCCTAGCTCCGGCCAAGGGAAGCCCCCACCACCGGGAACACATAGGGGGTGTTTCCCGGTGGTGGCGCCGCCTCAGGCCGCCGGGAACAACCCCGAAAAAGGGGCCTGCTCGGGCTGTTTTTAGGGTTAATCGGAGAAGAAGCACAGCCACCGTTGGATCAAGCTTTAAGATTCGTGCAACCCTATTTGATTTTTAAATGATTTATTATATTTGATTTTCTGTATTCTTTTAACCAGTTCACTGTAATCAGTTTTTAGGCCCCTTAAGTGCTCCTAATGAAAAAGTTTAAAACATAAAAGTTGTAGGTCTTTAAAAGACCTACAATTTGATATGCAGTGGGGAAAATTTGAAGAAAAATACAGCCCTGTAGAGCCTTTTGAATAAGGGTGTGTCCTAACCTTTAGGGCAGAACCTTGTAAATTGTTTTAGGTCCCTTAGATGCATAATCAACAAATATGGCCAACATAAAAGTTGTAGGTATTTTGAATACCTACAATTTGATATGTGGTGGGAAAAATTTGGATGAGTAGGCTGACCTGTAGAGACTTTTTAGTGAAGGCTATACCCTACAAGTTAGGGCAGATCACTGTAGGAGAATTTTAGGGCACCCCTAGGGATTTTCAGGGGATGTGACCAGCAGATAAGTTGTAGGTATTTCAAATACCTACAGTTTGATATGTAATGGAAAAATATAGGACAAGCCTACAGACCTGTAGGGCCATTTTCCTAGGGTAGGTCCTATATGTAGGGCAGATTTTAAGATGGATCCCCACACTTAACCCTTGGTCCAAATCCTCTGAATTTTGGACAGGGGCTTAACATAACATAAACCTAGCTCCTGTAAATATTGGAGGCAATTTGGGATAAGGTAGCTTAGGGTTTTGCCCTAAACCTAGAAAAGCTAGGGTTAGAACATTGAAGGGTCAAATGACCTCCATACCCTCACAACCTTTGGTGAGGTGTCCCTGGTATGCATATCTAGATATGGCTCAAATCTCAACTCATTTGGTTGAGTTTTGAATAGGAAACCACCAAGCCCTAGTTTGGTCCTAGGGAAGGGTAATACGGGAAAAAGGGGACTTGTGGCAATTGGGTGGTCAACTCACCTCAACAGAGGTTGAAGTTGTGACCAATGGGTTAGGATGATCCTAAGAACCTTTGGGGAGCAAAGGAGATGTGTTAGGGTGGATTTACCCTAGGGCCCAGGTACAAACCCAAAGTGAGGACTTTTGGGGGTTTGTGAAGGACATAGGGGCAAATGCTCTTGTATGGCCTTGATATTTGGTGGAGAGGTGGTTAATGAATATTTAACCCTCTGGTTATAATCTTAGAGAATTTTGAGGTAGCTAGGTACCTCAAATCCTAAACCCTAGTTTTAGGGTAGAAGGGCCTTTAGGGTCAAAACAGTAATTTAACTCATCTAAAAGCTATGAAACTTGGGTAGAGTGAGTTTTAGAGTGTTCTAGACACAGGGTAATTTTCCTGGAATTTTATGATTAATAAAAGCTATACTTCATGTGTTAAATGATTATTAGCCGATTTGTTGTTTTCAATTGTTTGGTGGCTTTAATTTAATTAAAATCAGTTAAAATTCTGGATTTAGATCTTGCTGATTAGAACATTGATTCCTGAATTTTTATAGAACTTTATGTTGAGAATTTGTAGAGGTTCATTCACAATCTTTTAATATGGGCTTTAGATTGTAAAAATAAATTAGGGCTTGTTAAATTGCTGGAAAATTATGAGATCTGGAATTTAAGGTTTTTAGGCTCTTGTATAGCACTGAGAATTATTTAAGAATTTTTAGGGTTGCTGTTATAGTACTTGATTCACAAAGCCGGTTAGATTGTTAATTAGTAAATGATTTATTTTAATTCAATTTCCAGCAAGAAAAATATGGAATTCTGTAAATGTTGTTTTTAATATCATACCAGCACCCTGTAATTATTTCAAGATTTTTGGAGGAATATTTTATATAGATGCTTCAATAAACAAGAACTAGATGATTTATTACTAAATTATATTTAGGCCCCTTGGACATCATTGTAAATTATCAAACCTTGGAAAAATAGATATTTAGGCCTACTAGTATTTACCATAGAACTTTGATGTTGTGAATCAACTAAAATGACATACCTCATGTTCAAAATGATGATATTAGGCCCTTAAGAATAAATAAATAAATTATCTGATTTATTAGGAAAATATTTAATGCTTTGGATTTAGGCAAATCCTGTTAGGATAGACCCCCGATAAATAATCTGAGGTATTTGGATGAAAAGTAGGAGTCGAGTTTTCATGAACATCATATAGTACAGGTTGGTCGGTAGATAATAACCATGAGGAAATGTGTAAACAGGGTTAGGTTGTGTTGTCTTAAGGATAGGTCATGTGGGTGGATTCATAGAAGAGAATGGATCACCTAAGGAGGTTTCAAGGTCTGGTGAGAATCGAGTCAGTAAGTGTTAGAAGGTGCGCGGGTCCGACGAAAGATCGTCGTTCCCGTAGGAGCGAAGAGTCAAAAATCACCCTAGGATAGTATACTGTAATATGAAAGGAATGGGTAAGGGAAATCAACCAACCAAAAATAAGTGCCTTGCGAAAGGGAACTTCGGGCCGTAATGCACCGTCTTGGTTCCTAGTGCCCCTTGAGAGCCCTTCACGGGGTATACCGGGGGCAGTCCTGGGCTAACGTAAACTGTAATAACAAACCGACAAGAGTAACTTAGTAACTAGGGCTGCACTCTTCACAACACTGTTGGCACAGGAAGGTTGATGAGAGCTTCGACTCGGTTGATTTTGGAAACGGACAGGACGGTCCGGGGAGCTTCGGCTCGGTTGATTTGGAGACGGACGTTTTGGTCCGGGGAGCTTCGGCTCGGTTTGAGTGCTTACGGTTTAACTTGCATGTGCATAAAATAGGAAAAGTTAAGGTGGTGGGTCTTTCGATATCGGGGAGTTCGATTGCACCGACACCGATATCGTTGACTCGGCGGGGTGATTAGCACTCCGCCAATAGAAGTCCGGTGCGCCAGCCGGCAAGAGTACGCAGGCGTCCGCTTTGTGCACCAAGCGTTGAGGCGTACGATAGGTCAGACCAGTGTGCTTTACTGGTTTTGGAGGTGGGCGAGGCCCAACCCACCGCTTCCGTTTGCCACTACGGAGGTATCTTGGGAGGTAACGGCTCCGAAAGGGGGAACTAAAGGTCTGTGTGCACAGAGTCGGGTGTGTGAGTTGCACTGCATGACATAACATACCCACCATATAGTTGCATATCATATCATTCATAACAACCTCGACACCTAAAGTATAAGTGGAATGAGACGCTTATACCTTAGGACTTGCAGAACGACCCCTTGGTCTATAAGCTTGTGTGGGCAAGTTTATAAATCAAAGGTTAATTTCAATATATATATGTTGCTGTTTGATAACCGACACCCCAACGTATAAGTGGTATGGGACACTTTATACGATGGGAGCCTTGCAAAAGATCCCTTGGCTTATGTGTACTCGCATAAGTGAAGGTTTAAATTACCTTACTTATTTTCCTTCTTGTTTGACCTGTTACAACACTTAAGATTTATATTGCTCCCCTGTTATAACTTGCTAGTTAGGTCCACCGTCATCTGCTTTTGACTACTCTCCACTTTCATGTCCTCCCCTTTCTTCCTCTCCGCCCGGTGCCTTAGAGCGTGGGGGAAGGGGTGGGGGATGATAGGACTTAGTCTTTTAGACTAACGGTTTTCGAACCATATCATTTTAGGGGATCGTGGAGCCCAGCATGGAGGAGCAGCCCCAGAGATCGGTGCGCCTAGAGGTGGGGCAGTCTAGCTCCGGAGTTCACACCGCCGGGACCGTGAGTCTCGATCCTTGAGTAGTTTCTGATTCGCTTCCGCATGAGTGGTTTTGTAGTGAGGATTTGATGTACCGGGCATGAGCCCTTTTATTTCTAGACTATTTATACTCTGATGATATTCTGTGGACACTCCCTTCGTGGAGTTTTACTATATATATATGTGATTTTTATTATGGTGGACTGCATTACTTTTACTTCAATAATTGTGCTACTTCTGTGATCGAATTTGGCCGGCAGAATCGGCGCCTTGTGGTGATGACCCTTCGGGACGTGAAGGAGTCACCGCAAAGCGGCGGTTCTGGGCCTAAGACCCCCGGGTTTGAAAAAGAAAAAAAAAGGGGGTCTTACAGATATTATGGCCTTTCCCGTCACCGGGTTGTAAAATTTGTATGCCTTGCTCTCCGGAGCGTAACCAACAAAAATGCACTTCTCGCTCCTATCATCGAGCTTCTTCCTTTTCTGTTCCGGGATGTGAGCATGAGCTACACACCCGAAGACCCTTAGGTGCTTCACACTCGGCTTCCAGCCGCTCCATGCTTCAAACAGCATCATGAACTTTACACTCTTTGTGGGGAATCTGTTTAGTAGATACACCGCACATTGCACTCCTTCCGCCCAGAACATCTTCGGTAGCCCCTTCTCCTTCACCATGATCCTCGCCATGTTCATGATAGTGAGGTTCTTCCTCTCTGCCACTCCATTCTGCTGCGGTGAGTATGCCACCGTCAGTTGGTGTGATATTCCATTCTCCTTGCAGAAATTATCAAACAGCCTTGAGGTGTACTCCCAACCTCGATCTGTCCTTAGCACCTTCAATGGTTGCCCACTCTCCTTCTCGGCCATCGCCTTGAACTCCCTGAACTTGTTAAGGGCCTCAGACTTCTCTCTTAGAAAATACACCCAACACTTCCGACTATAGTCATCTGTGAAAGTGATGTAGTACTTGCTTCCGCCTATTGAGGTGGTCTCAAATGGACTCGCGATGTCCGAGTGAACCAGTTCAAGTTACCGCCTTGCTCTCTAGGACTTCCCTCCTTCAAATGTCTGCCTCTTCACCTTCCCCTTCGTGCACGCCTCACACACCATTTGTGGAGGGGAGATCATAGGTAGATACGCCACCATCTTGGAGTGGGATATCAGCTTGAACCCTGTGAAGCCCAAATGCCCCATCCTATAGTGTCATAGCCATGCTTCTTCCTCTTTTTTTGTTCTCGCGAGACAAGCCGTCTCATGAGCATCCATCTTCAGCGTGAAGAGACGGTTCGCCGTCATCTTCACCTTCACTACCTCCTTCCCTTGATCATTCTTCATTGCTAGAGACCCATCCTTCATCTGCACGCAGTAGCCTCTCTCCACTAACTGCCCAATGCTCAAGATGTTGGTCTTCAACCCTGGTACGTAGTACACATCATTCAAATGTACTTTCTCCCCGTTCAGTTTCATGACAACAAGACCCTTTCCTTCCAAGGAAATCTTCGAAGCATCACCGAAGCTAACCTAACCCCCACTGGGTTCAAGGTTAGAGAACATCTCCTTATCTCCACACATGTGGTTAATCGCCCTTGTGTCCAGGTACCACACTTCATTCCTTCCTTCTTCTGCACCTCAGTAGGTTAGAAACATCATTGGGTCTCCACCCCCAACATCGTTCCCCTTGTTCCTAGCCTCCACATGATGGTTGGTTTCTTCTGTCTTCCTCGGAGCCCAACAGTCATAGCTCATGTGCCCAAACTTGTTGCAGTTGTAACACTGAACTTGTGCTCTTCCTCCTCGACCTCTTCCTTGGCCCCTTCCACTACCTCTTCCTTCTTGCCACCTTCCTCCTTGAGGTTGCTCCGCCTCTCTCTGGTGGTATTGGTTTCTTCCCTGATCTCTTCCTCCTCTTCTTCCTCTTCCTCTGCCTTGTTGACCTCGGCCATGCTGGCCGCCTCCTCTTCCGGATCTCTCTCTGAAGCTCAACTGGTTCTGGAGTGCTTTTCCCAAGCCACTCGCTTCTTCATCATCTTGCAACATCCTGTACTCATGAGCTTGCAATGAGCCTACAAGCTCGTGAATAGCCATCAAGGTGAGGTCCTTCGATTCTTCGATCGCCACCACCACATGACGGAACTTCCGCGACATCGATCTCAACAGCTTCTCCATGAGGCTCACATCATCTATCGTCTCTCCGTTTCTCTTCATCTCGTTTGTGAGTGTCCGCAGACGGGTCACATAATCTCCTACCTTCTCGGTGCTCTGCATCTTCATTACTTCATACTCCGCACGAAGAGACTGGAGCTTCACCTTCTTTGCCTTGTCAACTCCTTGCATGGAGCGTTGCAACACTTCCCATGCCTCCTTCGAAATTCTCACATCCGAGTTCTTCTCAAAAGTCGCCTCATCGACCCCTTGGTATAATAAGAACAATGCCTTCTTATCTCGCTTCTTCAACTCTCTCAATGCCGTCCTCTGAGCGTTCGTCAAGGCCGCTTCTGCTTCAGCAGTAAGCTCTTCATAGCCGTCCTCGACTACTTCCCATAGCTCCTTCGAGGCGAGCAACACTTTCATTTGGATGCTCCAATTTCCATAGTTCGTCTTTATCAACTTGGGGACTTGCCCCGACATGATACTTCCAAATTCCATCTCGACTTACCACTTAACCTTCCGAGCAAATTTCCTGAGGTCCAACCTCCCTCTGATACCAGTTGTTGGAAGCGTGTGACACCCTCAACCTTCAAACTTTCAACCCAACTCAAACTACAACTTAAAATACACACTAACTTCACGCCCTCTCAACACTATACTGCCAGCAAGATTAACCCGACGGGAACTCCCCTTCTCATCTGCGTCAAAACTCTCCGGCGAGAGCTAACCAAGCGAGACGGCTCCGGCAAGGTGGGGAGAGCAAGACTGCGAGAGCTCCAGTCGGCGCCACCACGTAGCGAGGGCGATTGGGCGAAAGCTCAGCCCGGCGACGGCGAGACTTGGATGAGTCAGCGAGAACGACGGCGAGAACAGCCCCAGCGAGACCTCCTTTGCGAGTTGGCTGGCGGGATGCAGACGGGATCTCTTTCCAAAGCAAGAACACCAGGAGGAGTCCAGTGATAAAAGCTGAGCGGGCACAGTTCTCAAAATAAAACAAAAATTGTTATCTCTCTACCCCTCACTATTTCATGCAAGAAATAAAATTCTCTCTCACTCCTATTCACGGGAGAAGCAAAAATGAAACTGGAAGGGGAAAAGATCACCTTTTTAGAATACTACAAGCCTTTATATAGGCAGTACAAAATCACTAAAAACACTCCACCTGACACCTCATTAAATGCCACTAGAAAAATTCTATCACCTCCACTGTAAAAAAAAACATACATATAACAGTTTAATTTGTTGACATGGTCAACTTAAAACAAAACGCCAACAGGAACCGGGGCGGTCCTTCGGTGTTACCAAACAAAGATGGTGCACGTTGGGGAACCAGCCAGAGGAGACTGTGCGATGACGACTGCAATCCAGCTAAATCCTTTGTCTGAGCCGGAACGGATATGGAAACATCAGGAATACTTGGGGAAGCCATCGAACGCATAAAATTTTGCAGTTCTGTGCGTAGATCTTTGAGTTCTTGATAAAAGGCTTGCTGTGACTCCTTGCTTTGCTCCTGGTTTCTTTGTAATAGTTCTTGATTCTGTGTTGTGATTGATAAAGATTGATGGACTTGGTTCAATTCCTGGGAGAAACGCTCTTGTGTATGTTGAATGGCATCACACACCGATGTATGTTGTTCCATATAAATTGAGTGGCGACGATCCAGATCGGTCCAGGTGATGTTGACCGGTGAATTGGCTAGGGTGGCCGTGATGGAGACGAGGGTGGCTGCGCCGGAGGTTGGTGAAGAAGGTGGTCGGGCGCTGGAAGTGGCGGAGGTCCCCTCCATAGAGAAGAAACTCAACGGAGAGCACCAATTTGTAGCGGCCGGCGGAGCTACGAAGAACGGCCAAGCGGCCGGCAGGAAGAGAGCGGAAGAAACATTTGGGAGAGAGAAAGAAAACTTAAAGGAGAGGGAGAAAAAAAGATGAACTTCATTAATTCCTTAACCAATACTATTCTATTACAGCTATATTTATAGGCACTGCCCATTTATGACTGTTACCTGCTTCCTCTATATTATATTTAGGGCGTTTATATTGGCAGCCCGTATATCGATATTGGCAGCCCAATTATAATGGCAGCCAAGTAAATCGTTATTTGCAGCCCAATGCCTAATGACAATCCCAAAAAATAGGTTTTTAAAAGTCTTTTTTAGAAAAAATGTTCAACATGAAAGTTGTAGATCTGGACGATATCTACAACTTTTATGTTGAACACTTTTTCTAAAAATGTTATATAGTAGGTCTATTTTTAAATGACCGCTAATAGCAGTCCAAAATGCGGGTTCCGCGCCTTTTGATAAACGAGCTGCCAATATAAACGCCCTATATTTATCCAGCTTGTACAAATATTAATGGGCTACATAATCAGCTATATTTCCTATTGGCTACATAGTCAGCTACATACTGCATGCCCTTGGAGATGCCCAGAAGAGGAATCAGTCGACCACCTGTGGGGTGGTTGTACCATTCTCCTTGTGGCCCTTCAAGCTAGATACCCATGGCCAGCTCATGGACTGAACTCCACCCTTCCTTCTCTATAGCTACTAGCACCGCACTGGACTTGGTTAGAGCCCTTGTCCTAGGTAATTGCGGTTTACATCCTTACCTCAATTTACTATGGACATTTTCGCACTTCATAGGGGAACTGGAGCACTAACTAGCTTGCTTGACTGTTCTCATCTGCTACTTGGTTCCCCCCTCCTGGTTGGCTAAAATTCAACATTGATGGAGAGGTGCAACCTAACCAAGGGCACGACTAAGGCTACTTGCCCGACATGATACTAGGAGAGTCCTCTTTGTAGTTGGACAGAGGAAGCTACATTGGGTCCGGGCGGTACTGAGATGCCTGCATTGAAGGCTCTTAAGTTGGTCATACTGCCGGCTATGTTTGAGGCTAAGACCCTTGAAGGGGACTACTACAACCTGATCGAGTACTCCCAGAAGTGTGCTGCTGGCGGGCATTGGACATACGATGTGTGGGATGAGCACGACTTGGACTTCCTACGGGAGTTTGCTATGGTGGTATTCCATCATATCGGGAGAGCGACCAATAGGGCGGCGGACTTTTGTGCTAAATTGACCTTGCATGCTTCTTTTTCTTGGACTGCCCCAGATTGTTATCACCCGGAATTCCTTGAGATTGTCGAGGAAGATCTGGAGGGTATTCATCCCTTTGTTTATTTTCTTGACTTTTTTCCTTTGATTAATGCAAATGCACCAGTTCACGGATCCATCATACAAGGACTGGATTCAACATATAGGGATCCCTTGTTTTTTTTAGTTTTATGAATTCATCTTATTGATAAACCATCATAGCCCTAACTTCTCCTTATTTTCATTTTGTTGGATCCTTCATTTTTTCCATGTCAAAGATGTCCTATTCAATATGTAGGGCATGTATATATCATCGTGTAGTAAGGAATCCGATGAGTAAATTTCATTTCCAACCTAAAGGTATAGGTTGTCTTACATATGTTGTTTTTATTTTATAATATAAACTAAGTTAATTTGTTTGCTTTAGGTTATAGTTGTTTATCTCTATTTTTTTAAAAAAAATTACATCACACAGTTGTTTAGTCAAATAATTTAAACAGCTTCGTTTGAAACACACTACAAATATTGTTCTTCCAAATAGTTTCAGAAATTATGTCACCGCTCTATAAAACATCTAATTATTCCACCACTCCTTCTCACCATTGCTTCTCCGGTCGATGCATGCAGTTGAGCCAAACAAAGTCTAAGTGCTTGATTGAACTAGTACTACTTGCCTCACATAAACATTTTTGCCATCATTATATAGTTTAAATTTTTAATGGTGAAATGATTTTTTATAAGTTGATAGGTGTCACCCTCCAAATAAATCTGATATGCTAGTTTCGTCGGCTAGCCCGAGCGTTCTCCAATCTCCCATCTCATATTTCCAATTTTGATCTTCCAAAGCAACATCAAATAAGCATAGGTGTAGTTAGATCTCCGACTCAAAGTCCAGGCTCCAAGTTTCCTCCACAAGACTACAAGGTGTCAAGAACCCAAGGCAACTTCAATCGACAATTTTTTTTCTTGTTTTCATCCATTTTCAGGTTCCGTTTGGGGAGACTTTTTTCACCGGTCAATCAGTTACGATCGCATGAACCGGGCCTTAATTATGGTCCGGTTCATGCGATCGTAACCGCTTGACCGGTGAAAATAAGTCCCCCCAAACGAAGCCTCAGCCTCCCTATGATCTATAGATTAATGTTCCGATTGGGAAGACTAATTAGGGCCCGATTCATGCAGTCGTAACCGCTTGCCGGTGAAAATAAGGCTTTGTTTGGCGGGACTTATTTTCATCGGTCAGGCTTTGTTTGGCGGGACTAATTAAGGTCCGGTTCATGCGATCGTAACCGCCTGAGCGGTAAAAATAAGTCGCACCAAACAGAGGCTAAGTCCTCCCAAATAGAGCCTAAGAAGGGATAAATTTTGTATACCATTTAGTAATGGTATATGAGGGAAAAAATTGTCCCGTCTTTGTTCTACAGACTAATTTGACAATTGCAGTTTATGTTTAGTTTTTTTATAGCCTATCATGTGTTTGATGAAATGCTAAGCCCAAATTACATGAAATTATTTTTATATTAAGAGCTTCTAATGCTAAATACAATTATTTAAATTTTATTAAATCATTAATATTATCAAACAAAAAAAGTTTCTCAGGGTCTTAATTAAAAGTGATCATATGGAAGGAGGACACAATATTATTGATCGAATAAAAAATAAAAAAATTTCGATTAGTCCAATTTTTTAAAGAATTCTTCAAATAATCTCCACAAGACCACTGATCATTTCGATCTGATATTCGGATCTATAGAAATCAGTTCAGGAACTTTAATTAGTTCAAAAACGAAGCTCCATTTGGGTGGACTATTTTCACTGGTCAAGCGATTACGACGGCATGAATCGGATCTTAATTAAGATCTGGTTCATGCGATCGTTAGCGCTTGACCGGTAAAAATAAGCCCCCCAAACGCAGTGACGGTACTAGGATTTGGAAGCCGCACGGGCACAATATAAGTACTGTCAATTCGGGGGGTTCTGGGGGCAGCGCACCCTGAGCAGGGGTTCGGGGGCAGTGTACCCGATTTTTTTTTTGTGAAAAGAAATCTGGACTGTTTTGATATCTTAGAGTATTATTGGTCAAGATATTGTTGGTCATCTCTATGCTTTTATACTTCATTGTAGTTTGCTATCTCAAAATTCTTGTGTCTAATTGGACTGTTTTGATATCTTAGAGTATTATGAAGTTAAAAACTTTTTCTTAGATTTGATCTGAACTTGGTTTAGTTTTTCTATGATGTTGAATAGAAATACGTCAAAGCATGGCTCTAGATTTTATTATGCTTAAGAGATGTTAAAATAGGCGAAAATGGGGGCATCTTGCTATGAAATTGATTAAAATATATATAAGAAAACAAACACAGAGGAACACAAAATTTAGGTGGTTCAGCTCGAGATGGGTTACGTTCAGGGGCACTGGCAAATGTTTGACTAGATGGAGGAACTGATAGGTACAAAAGAAAGGCGGCATTCAGATTTTCTCCATCTACCTAACCCAAGAAAGAAGAAGAAGACGAAGTTACCAGCAGCCGAGCAGCGATCTGCATGGGAGCAGCCGAGCGGGAGCAGCCGAGCGGGAGCAGCAGTCGTCGACGCCTGGCGAGCTAGGGCACGGGAGCAGCGGGAGCAGCCGAGCGGCGATCTGCAGCGGTGCGAATGTGCGATCGTCGTCGACGCCTGGCGCCTGGCGGGCTAGGGCGCGGGAGCAGCGACGGGCTAGGGCACGGGAGCAGCAGACTTAGCGACGGGATTTCTTCTCCCCCGGTGAAAATCGCGGAAAAAATCGTCGCGCACGTGCCCTATCGTGCCCAGAGCTAGTTCCGCCCATGCCCAAACGGAGCCTTAATGGAATTGATTACTGGGACATAATGATTTTAAACCTCTTGTTGATTTCTGGGAGAAGAAATCCACTATGGTATGTCTTCATCTTCATTAAAGCAGAATAGTAACACTATTTAGGAAAAAGGAGAGCAACGAATTCCTCTTCAGGATTGTCCGCTTGCTATTGGAGAAAATCCATTCCCTGGTAGTGATAAAAAAATTCGTTGTTCTTCTTCAATACCTTTTCCAGCGGGTTCGCACACTCCCGTTATTACTTCAAAGTAGAAGTGTAGAAGTTGAAATCTGAACCACCAGTCTTGATCATCGATCCCTTCATCCTCTGGCTGCTTAGCTTTTATTATTCCTGCATTTAAAATGTATTAGAAACTTATGCTGCATTTAATAATATTTTCCCACCTGTAATCTGCTCTATTAAATGTTTTGTATCCCGCCGTGCTATATAATGTACTCATTACTGTGTAAGAGATATAATATAAACTATTGAAGCTTTGACTCTTCTTCTTGTTTTTGTCCTCTTTCTCCACCCCTGTAAAATCAAAGTAAAACCATTTCATTAGATTAAAATTTTCTATCAGTGGTATCAGAATCAGGTTTCATCCTTGTGCTTAACATCCATGGCCTCATCATCTACCACATCCGCACCCCTCTATACCCACTCCACCATTCCAGTTTTTAATGGAGAACTATATGATTTTTGGAGTGACAAAATGAAGACTTTACTAAGGTCTCAAGATCTTTGGAACATAGTCAAAGATGCCCCCCAGCCAACTGTTCAAGCTGCTACTGGTTCATCCCGAGGAGGTAGTCCCACCTTCAACAAAGAAGAACTTCAGAAAGATGCCCTTTCTCTGCACCTTATACAACAAGGGATTACACCAACTATATATCCCAGAATTATGGGATCAAAATCTGCTCAAGAAGCGTGGCAAAGACTCGAAGCTGAGTACAAGGGTTCTCGAAAGGTAATCAAACTCAAACTATATTCACTAAGGCGCAGTTTTGATTTACTCAACATGATGGAAACAGAGACTGTGCAAGAGTTTTTTTCAAAGTAATTAGTATTGTTAATCAAATTAGAATCCTTGGGGGTGGGGGGGGGGGGTAATAGAAGAACATCAGATAATTGAAAAAGTATTACGGTCACTTCCAAACTCACATAAACATATTGTCTCAGCCATATTAGAAGCCCACGACCTTGAAAACCTGACTGTAATTGACCTCATGGCCTCCCTGCAAACCCATCAAGATCTGCTAAGCCATACTGAACCAGGTCTAGAAAAGGCTTTTCAAACACAGATACAATATCAAAAGAAACAAGAAGTAGAGAAGAAGAGAAATAATGAAAACAAGAGCTACAAAAGCCCACAAAACTCCAAAAACCCAGGCCATGACAAGTACTTCAACGATAAACCCAAGTGCATTATCGGTAAGAAATAAAATCACAAATCCAAAGACTGTTTCTGGAGATGCAAACTGTGCACAGTTCCTAATCACTCTGCTGGCCGCTGTTGGCATAAAGGAAAAAAAGAAGTTAAGGTGTCAGAAACGCAAACTGAGGAGTATTTATTTACCTGTAACACATCCGACGGGTCAACATACCCATCTGTCTGGTATATTGACAGTGGTTTCTCCAACCATATGGTAAACAATAGGGACTACTTCACAAATCTTGATGAAGACTGGAAATAAGTAGTTCTAGGAGATGGAAAAAAGAAGAGAATAGAAGGAAAAGGGACTATTGCTGTAATCACACCACAAGGGGCCACTAAACTCATCTCCAATGTTCAATTTGGGCCCACTCCCTCACAAAACCTCATGAGTGTAGGACAACTAATGAACAAAGGTTTTAAAGTTATCTTTAATCTAAGGAGCTGTGACATCATTGAACCAAAGAATAATACAACTGTTGCCACTGCCCACATGAGTAACAACAACATTTTTCCCTCATTTTGAAACCTGGCAATCACCTAAACTTGGCAAGTATTGCTACTGATTCTCAGTCAAGTCAGGCTTCTTCCCTTTGGCATCGTAGACTTGGTCATATATGTTACCAATCCATTCAGAAAATACAGAATGAAAAACTTGTTGAGGGTCTACCAAAGAAACAACTAAAACCCAAACTTGCTCTGCATGTGCAGAAGGAAAAACCCATAGACACCCTTTTCCAAGAGTATCCCTTCGAAGAAGCTCTGCCCCTCTTGACCTACTTCACCTGGACTTATGGGGGCCTGCTCCTGTTATCTCACTTGGAGGAAAAAGATACTACCTACTGATTGTAGATGATTTCAGCAGATATATGTGGATGTTTCATCTAGTCCAAAAATCTGAAGCATATCAACACTTAACTATATTCTAAAATCAAATAGAAAATCAACTCGCAAAAAGAATAAAAACTGTGATAAATGACAGAGGTGGTGAATTCCTCTCATCTCAATTCAACAAACTTTGTGAAGATGCTGGAATTCGAAGAGAGCTCACAACTCCTCATCCCCCCAAAAAATGGGGTTGTTGAAAGACGCAATAGGACCGTAGTAGAAATGGCCAGAACCATGATGCTGCATGCCTCCTGCCCTAAGATTTTATGGGGGAGAAGCAACTAACACAACCATCTATATCCTAAATAGAACACCTACCAAGGCTCTACCCAACACAACTCCATATGAAATAATTTATAACATAAAGCCAGTAGTGACTCATCTAAGAGTTTTTGGCTGCGTTGCCTATGCACACTGTTGAAGCCAAGAAAATCCCGACCTCAGAATCGGACTAGGCGACCTAAGGCTACCGGTCTCGTAGTGAAGTCAGACGGCCCTCAGATGCGAAAAGGATGAGCTAAAGGAACAAGACCCCAAGCGCTGCGGCAGGAAGGTCCCACTACGTACCTGGTTGCTTAGACGAAGCAACCCCTTCTCAACCAGAATGGCCGAGCTAGATACGAAAGAGATGCGCGAGCTGGAGTTCACGAGTAACTATCCCAGAATTTCCGGTCCTCTCCTTCGTACCCCTGGGGTCCTATTTATAAGGAAATCCAAAGAGAGGGAGGGGTCTTACTTATACCCCCACCCTAGCGATCGGGCGACTTTCTGGGGAGCTCGCACGGGACAGACGAGTATCTCGCCTTAATCGCCACTTGGCGAGTAGGCCTGGGGAGCTCGCCATACTCGCTCGAGTCTACCACGGCCTGGGGCACTGATCTCGACCCCCATCTTGGCTTGTTGACCTTGACTTCTGATGACCTTGTGGTGGTGGGGCCTGCCCTCATCGAATACGGGTTGTACACAATCCCCGCTCTTTTTGGGCGACGTAGGAGCCCTGAAAGAAACATCCAACACTTATTCGACGAGTACACCTACCGAGTATCAGGGTTGCTCGCCTTGTCACGGGCTTGGTGGAGTCTATAAATAGGGGGGGTTGATTTCCGAGGCGGACTTTGAAGCTCGCCGAAAATGTCAGAGGCCAACGCGAAGATGCTTCAGGACGGCCTCGCCGCCTTGTCTAATCTCCTCGGTATCGCAAGACCAAAAAGGCCGCGCGAGGAGGATGCCGCCTCCGAGGTTCCGCCGTCGAAAAGGAAAAAGGCTAAGAAGCCCAAACAGCCCGCCACCACGGTGGTCGACTCGCCTCCACCTTCTGAGCCAGTCGCGACGGCGACTGGGAATCCCACGCCTCTTGCCAGCACCAAGAAACTTCTGAGCGACCTCGGGCTCGATGACATTCCCGATTCGGTCATGAACAGTTCCGCCGGAGAATCCCGAAGTGGCCAAGGAGCCTGCGCCGTCCCAGATCGAAGTCGTCACCGTGGCAGGCCGCCATTCTTCAAAGTTCCATTTCTGCTAGCTCGTCGTCGCATGCTTCTCACTAATTTTCTTTACTGTGTAGATTCACCTCTAAATGTCGCGGATGCGCCTCTTGACGTCGCCCCCTTGCTCGCATTGGCAGCCGACAGGCCGCTCCGGACCGCTCATACGGTTCGGCTGAATTTCGGCTCGAGGAGGTCATCGGGGGCTCCCTTAGCGAAAGACGTCCACCCGACTAGCAAAGAACTGCTGACGAAGGACCTCCCCGCCAGGGAAGTCGCACCAGTAAGCAAGGATCCCCCGGCGAGTAAATTTGCTTCTGCTGCCGTGGGCGACGCGACGCCTCCAGCGACTAGCGTCTCTTTGACGCCACCGCCGCCCTTTGTCGCTGCTCCTAGCCAAGCGCTGGGTATAGTCCTACCTCCGCCGCCGCCTTTGTCTGCTCAACAGAGAGCAGACCTTCCGCGATATCCTCCATCTCCTGCATCGAAGGCCCCGCATCAACCGGCGAGTTCGTCTCAGGCTCCGCCGCCGCTGAAGAAGTCGGATAGGTCGAGACCAGCTTACTTCCCCCTGCGAGTTGGGGATTCCGATTATGGCGGTCACGGATCGGGAGGACCCGAGCAGGGCAGATCTTCCGACAACCCTGGCGGCTCGTCTTCGGGGAGGCGAGATGCTTCTGGTCGTGCTCTTTCGCCGCGCCGGTCCCGATCTCCTCGTCGCGGTGAGTTTTTTCACCTCTGATCATGTCGTCTGCCGTTGTCCTGACGACTTGTCTTCCTGTTTTCCAGATCGCCCGGCGACCCCTGGGGCAGCTTTTATAGATGCCATCGGTCTGTCAGGGAGCGAGTATCGTCATGCAGCAGCCCGCGCCTACATGGAGCTGGAGAGTAAGTTCGATCAGCTCGCCATCTGCGACCCTCATCGACGAATCTCAGCTCTGGAGGCGAGGATGGCCAAGATGGAAGGGCTTCAGGCGACTTTGGAGAGCTACGAGGATCGCTTTCACATTGTGAAAGAGAATGATCGCCAGTTGGAGCTGAACAACCATCGTCTGCAGCTGGTCCTTGATGATCTAGCCGACATCCGGGCGAGTATGGGTTCCGCGGGGCGACTGGCGAGGATGGAGGAGCAGCTGCGGCATGGCGATGACGCAATAACCCTGGCGACGAAGCACTACCAGCGGGCGCGCGAGATGGGCTGGGCCGGGCGACATCCTCTTCCTCCAGAGTGGCCTCCTAGGGCGTAGATTTGCTTTTTGTAGAAGCCGTACTCGCCATTTGGCGATATTGTAACGAATATTTTATTATTTAAATAAAGACGAGCGACTATGCGTATCGCTATTCTTTTTGCCGCGACTTTATATGCTTCCATGGTATCCCGAGTTTACTTGTGCAGGTCTTGGCGAGCGCCGCAGTGCCACTGCGTCGCGCGAGGTAAGTCTGAAGTCGCAGGTGTGCTACCCCATTCCCTCGCGCGACGTCGATCGATGCTCGCTGAAATAACCCCCCCTCCCCCCCCCATCCGCTTTGTCCTGGCCTATAAATATGGGGGGTAGGTAGAACATAAGTACACTGCTGCGAATTTCTCGATTCGCCTGGCGAGTATCTTTCCGGCTCGCTTCGCCTTACTCTCCTCTTCATTCGTCCCTTTTCCCACACTCAGCTCGCAGAGAAGGTGGACGACGACGCTAATGCTCGCCGACAAGCCCACGCCGTCAATTTCGCTGATGCGGCTTTTAAGAAGTCGATCACCACAGAAAGGGATCTGGCGACTTTCAGAGAACGCCTATTGCCGGAGGGATACTCGGCGAGACTCCCTGCTCGCGGCGAGCGACTCAACACGTATGTTGAGGGCGCGCTCGTCTTGTTGCTGCGTCATTTTGACGCCGACTTGCGGCTTCCCTTATGGCCCGAGTTTTGCGAGATCCTACGATATTTTGGGATCGTACTCACGCAGATCAATCCCAACGGAATGACGATAGTCATGGGATTCCTCTGCTTCCTTCGAGAGGGGAGGATTTCCTTTGACCTCTCCGTGTTTCGCCGAGTATTCGCCTTCGGCGCAACTTCGGAGGGGGTCGTCTTTTTCAGCAGCCACGTCTGCACTTTGATGGGGACCGCAAACAAAGTCCACCGCTGGAGCGAGCAGCTGGTGATTGTTCACGACGACTTTGGAGGTACCCTTGGTAGGCCGCACCAACCCGCTGATGTCGCCTTCCTCCCTCCGATCCTAGAGGGTGCTCGCGAGCAGCTCTTTGAATCCTTCCGGGGTCGTCGGTTCGACGTGATCTTCTGACGGCTCAACGTCTACTCGCTGGAGGCGATCCATCCCCACGAGGGTAAGGCGAGAACGAGATGAGACCTACTTACTCGCTCGCTCTCTTTACTGAAGCTCATGCTAACTTATTTGGTGTGCCTCTCGCAGTTCCCAACGAGCTTCTGGAGAAGCCTCTCCCTTTGGCGAAGGAAGTCGCCACCTCGCACCTCGAAGCTCGCCCTCCGGCTGACGTTGGGGAGAAGAAGAGAACGACCAAGGGAAAGGCGAGGGCCGGGTCGCCGGGGCCTGCAAATAAGAAAGCGAAGGTATCGTTGCCTCAGTCTGACGATCGTAAGTCGCCGATGGACGCTCGGGCGCCTCGCTTCCACCCCAATTACAATCTTGGGCACGGGGTGCTGGACTCCCATGGTCGCCCGCTGGTGACCTGGTCGGCGGATGAGAATTTGGTGTCACTGAGCACCAATCTACCGTCCTGGTCGACGGACTGGGAGGACAAGGGGGAGGCCTTCGCAGTTCTCCACGCTCTGTATGGGTGAGTGGACGCGGAGTCGATGCTGGAGTTGACTCCGTCAGAACTCGCCCACCAATCTGCCTGTGCGCTCGCGCGATCCGCCGAGCTAGGGCATTATTCAGCAAGAAAATTGTTGGAGACGACAGAGACTCTGAAGGTCATCTCCAAGAAGGCCATAGACCTTGGCATGCAGTCGGCCCGCTGGAGGGACTTCGAGGTGAGTAGTCTTTGGGTATTGATGTCTGGTTTATCTTGTCAGTAAGGCCTGACGTCTGATATCTCGCAGGCTGCCGAGATCGAGGCCACGAGGAAATTATCCGAGTGTGAGGAGAAGCTTGCCACCTCGCAAGCTGAGCTAGAGGCGGCTCAAGTTCGTGCAATCGAGATAGAGACGCGGCTGATCGCCGCCGAGGGACGTGCGAGCTCCTCTGCTATGCTGCCGGAGGCGTCGCGGCCAGAAGACGATCCGACGTGGGTGGTAAAATGGTCCAGCCTTCTCTGGGAGGAGAGATCGTCTGTTCGCCGCGAGATTGCACAGGCGACGGGGAACGTGATACTCGCGTGGCTCAGGCTCAGTGGTCAGCTCGTTGAAGGGGAGAAGCCGCTCACCGTTGACGAGCTCATCCCTGAGCTGCTTGCCGAGGGGACAATCTCGCCCGATCGCGTCCCATCGCCATCGTATGGCTCTAGTGACTCCAGCAACAGTAGTGGTGGAAGCGGCAGCAGCGAGAGCGGGGATGATGATGAGGAGCAGGTGGATATCGGGGATGAGGAATATCGGCCAGATACTCGCGACGATGAGTCCTAGTTGCTCGCCGATATTCATCCGTGTACTGATTTTTGATGCATGTAATTCATCTCCATATAAATTTATACAAGCATTCTATTCTTCACTGGTCTGATATTGCTCGCTAGGCTCATAGGCTCGGGGAGGAGTGCTCGCTAGACGACTGCTTATCTCGCGTGTATGCTGCTCCGAACACCAATCACATGCTCGTCGTGACGTGCTCGCCCGTACGCCTAAGGAACGTTCGCCCGCCTGCCCGAGAGAAACTCACCTACCCGCTCGGGGCATACTCACCTACCCACGCGGGGCATACTCGCCTACCCGCAAGGGGCATACTCTCCTACCCATGCGGGACATACTCGCCTACTCGCCCGAGGAAAAATCGCTCCTCGATACAAATCCGGGCTTAGTAGGCTCGAGGAGATCTGCCGATTCCCGAGGAGAGGAGCTCGTGGGGATACCGGTCTTACGACGCTGCTCAACTCGAAGTATTGATTTCAATCGAGGAGATCGGCCAATTCCCGAGGAGAGGAGCTCGTGGGGATACCGGTCTTACGATGCTGCTCAACTCGAAGTCTTGATTTCAATCGAGGAGATCGTACGATTCCCGAGGAGAGGAGCTCGTGGAGATATCGGTCTTACGACGCTGCTCAACTCGAATTCTTGATTTCAATCGAGGAGATCGACCGATTCCCGAGGAGAGGAGCTCGTGGGGATACCGGTCTTACGACGCTGCTCAACTCGAATTCTTGATTTCAATCGAGGAGATCGGCTGATTCCTGAGGAGAGGAGCTCGTGGAGATACCGGTCTTACGACGCTGCTCAACTCGATATCTTGATCTCAATCGAGGAGATCTGGCGATTCCCGAGGAGAGGAGCTCGTGGAGATACTAGTCTTACGACGCTGCTCAACTCGAAGTCTTGATCTAAATTGAGGAGATCAGCCGATTCCTGAGGAGAGGAGCTCGAGGGGATACCGGTCTTACGACGCTGCTCAACTCGAAGTCTTGATCTCAATCGAGGAGATCGGTCGATTCCCGAGGAGAGGAGCTCGTGGGGATACTGGTCTTACGACGCTGCTCAACTCGAAGTCTTGATTTCAATCGAGGAGATCGGTCAATTCCCGAGGAGAGGAGCTCGTGGGGATACCGGTCTTACGACGCTGCTCAACTCAAAGTCTTGATCTCAATCGAGGAGATCAGCCGATTCCCGAGGAGAGGAGCTCGTGGGAATACCGGTCTTACGAAGCTGCTCAACTCGAAGTCTTGATCTCAATCGAGGAGATCGGTCGATTCCCGAGGAGAGGAGCTCGTGGGGATACCGGTCTTACGATGCTGCTCAACTCGAAGTCTTGATCTCAATCGAGGAGATCAGACGATTCCCGAGGAGAGGAGCTCGTGAGGATACCGGTCTTACGACGCTGCTCAACTCGGAGTCTTGATCTCAATCGGGAAGATCAGCCGATTCCCGAGGAGAGGAGCTCGTGGGGATACCGGTCTTACGATGCTGCTCAACTCGAAGTCTTGATTTCAATCGAGGAGATCGGCCGATTCCCGAGGAGAGGAGCTTGTGGGGATACCGGTCTTACGACGCTGCTCAACTCGAAGTCTTGATTTCAATCGAGGAGATCGGCCGATTCCCAAGGAGAGGAGCTCGTGGGGATACCGGTCTTACGACGCTGCTCAACTCGAAGTCTTGATTTCAATCGAGGAGATCGGCTGATTCTCGAGGAGAGGAGCTCGTAAGGATACCGGTATTACGTTGCTGCTCAACTCGAAGTCTTGATTTGAATCGAGGAGATCCTGTCACTTGAGAGACGTTGAGAATTAATCGCATGGACATCTCGGTGAGAATGCAATCTTCTCCTTTCGGAGAGACGCTCTTGAACCTGCCAAATCGGGGGGGGGCATCCAGACCTGCTCCTAAGAACTCCTCCAGTCGGAAGAGAGATGCACTCGGGGAGACATAGGCCGACATGCAAGGGGAGAGCTGATCTCGGCCGACAGTGCAGAGGCTCGGTCTTACAAGAGCACTTAAAATCCCGAAGCATCGTCCTATCATCCGTACTGGGCTATTCAGTAAGAACGGGTCGAAGGCACGTCTCTCGATTTGGTAATGAAGATCACTTCCCGCCGCGCTTAATGGCCGCAAGTGCCAGCGTCCGGACGGGGGGTGATGTTCGTCGAGGGTCCTTTTCGAATGCACTCGGAACCAACACACCGCCCTGGGCTCGTCCCTGCCCTTTCCTCGGCTGGTTACCCAGCCTTGCCGATCTCTTGAGATCCTCTTCTGGGTGCTTGACGAAGCCGGCCTCCCCTCGAGTCCGGGTGATTTTGGGGTGCACATTTGTTCCTCGTAGTTCCTCCAGTTTGAAGAGAGATGCACTCGGGGAGACATAGGCCAACATGCAAGGGGGGGGAGCTGATCTCGGCCGACAATGCCGAGGCTCGGTCTTACAAGAGAGCTTAAAATCCCGAAGCATCGTCCTATCATCCATACTGGGCTACGTACAAGGAACAAACCGACCACTGGTTCCCGGAGTCGACGGCGAGGCGGATCCTGGAAGCACTCAGAAGCCTCGAGGAACTTTTAACACAAAAAAGAAGAACAATCCAGTCCACACTGTATATTAAATAACATATTTACAAAATAGATACAAGTGTTACTACTAGGGGTAGAATCTTTTCAGATCGTCCCCACTCCAGGTTCCGTTTAGCTGCGCCCCTGCTTGATCTTGTCGGTAATAGCCTCCCGTGGCCAGGGCTTCTTGGATAATGAAGGGTCCTTCCCAGTTGGGATGCAACTTGCCCACGGTGACTCCCCACCCAGCGGCGTCTACCTTCTTCATGACCAGATCTCCTGCGAGGAAGTTTTTTAGGCGGACATTTTTGTCGAAGTGTTTCGCCATGCGCCTCTTGACTTCCTCTTGGCGTATGGAGGCCAAGTCTCGAAGCTCTTCCACGTAATCCAGGGAGAGCCTCTGGGCATCCTCGTTCTCCAGTCGCCATTCCTCGCTCCCGCCTTCGGCCGCAACTACTCTTGGACTTCGCACCTCGAACTACACTGAGATGAGTGTCTCAGACCCATGGGATAACTTGAAAGGCGTTTCCCCCGTGGCCGAGTTTGGGGTCATTCTCAGAGCCCATAGGATCGAGGGGAGCTGTTCGGCCTAGTTTCCTTTTAGATTGGTGACCTTCTTCTTCAGTAGGTTGACGATGGGCTTGTTGGCAGCTTATACTTGCCCATTGCTCCGAGGATGGTGCACTGAAGCGAACCGAAGGTCTATGCCCAACTGCTTGTAGAAGTCCTCCAGCTCCAAGCTGGAGAACTGCGGCCCATTGTCGGTGACGATGGCCAGCGGGATCCCAAACCTGCACACAATTTTCCCCCAGATAAAACTCTTGACGATCTGGGAGGTGGTCTTGGCCAAGGCTTTGGCCTCGATCCACTTCGAGAAGTAGTCGATCATCACCAGTATGAACTTCCTCTGTCCACTATCTTGAGGGAACGGGCCGACCAGGTCCATCCCCCAGATGGCGAAGGACCACGGAGCAGTGATCGAGAGGAGGTGTTGAGCCGGTTGAAGCTAGAGGGGCGCGAAGAGCTGGCACTGGGAGCACTTTTTGGAGAAAGCCTCCGCGTCCTTTCGGATGGTGGGCCAGAAGTAGCCATGCCTCAGGATTATCTGCTCCAGAGTACGAGTCCCGGAATGGCTGTCGCACTCCCCTGAGTGAATCTCCTCGAGAACTCGGGGGACCTCGATTTCCGACAAGCATCTGGCCAAGGGGACCGAGATGGTCTTGCGATAAAGCTCGGCGTCTTGCAGCAGGTAGTAAGCGGACTTGTATCGGAATTTCCTTCAGTCCTGCCCGTCCGAGGGAAGCTGACCCGTCGTTAAGAACGTAATGAACGAATCCTTCCACGAGGACCGCTGCTCGATCTCCATCATTTCTACTTCTTCGATGGATGGTCGAAACAGCTCGGTGACCGTTCCCCCGGCCCGGGGACCGTACTAGGCAAGGTAGTCAGCTTTGACATTGTCTTCTCGGGGCACATGCTCGACAAAGAAGGACTGGAACCCCCCGATCAGACCCTTAACCTTGACCAGGTATTGCTGCAGGATAGGGTCGTAGACCTCGAACTCTCCCCGAATCTGGGAAGCAACTACAATCAAATCGGTGAAAGCTCGGATGTCCTTGATTGACAACTCCTTGGCGAGATGTAAGCCGGCCACCATGGCTTCGTACTCCGCCTGATTATTCGTAACTGGGAAGAGGATCTCGATGGCATGTTTGATCCTGGTTCCCTGGGGGCTAACCAACACGACTCCGGCTCCCACGGAATACTTGTCGGTTGCCCCGTCCACAAACATCTTCCAAGAGACCGAGCGGGAAGCGCCCACGACTACCTCCACCTTGGCCGAGAAGTCGGCCAAGAAGTCTGCTACCGCCTGGGCCTTGATTGCTACCCTTGGAGAGTACGAGATGTCGAACTCGCTTAGCTGCACCGCCCACTTGGCCAACCTACCAGAATGCTCCACCCCATCAAAGATACTCCTTAAGGGATGATCGGAGACCACCTTGATGGAATGAGCCTGAAAATATGTGCGGAGCCGCCAAGCCGAAACTACCAAAGCGAAAACCAGCTTCTCTAGGATAGGGTACCTCGTCTCTGCTTTCCGCAACACCCGGCTCACGTAATAGATGGGGAGCTGTTTCCTTCCTTCTTCTCGAACCAACACCGAACTAACCGCCTCAGCTCCCACTCCCAGATAAATTAAGAGGTCATCGTCGCCCTGCGGACCTTGGAGGAGAGGAGCTCGGGTTAGTTGTTGCTTAAGCTTTTCGAAAGCCTCCTCGCACTCCGCGGTCCACTCGAATTTCTGGTTACCCCGAAGGGCTTTGAAGAATGGGGAGCACTTCTCTCCGGCCTTGGTGAGAAAACGGCTAAGGCCTGCCAGCCTTCTAGTCAGCCTCTGGACCTCCTTGGAATCTCTTGGGGAGGCCATCTCCATGATGGCTTTCACCTTGTCGGGGTTAGGCTCCACCCCCCGAGGAGTAAGGAGGTGACCCATGAACTTTCCCCTTCCCGCGCCGAAGAAACACTTGGCCGGGTTAAGCCGCATCTTGTACTTCCTCAGGGTGGCGAAGGTCTCCGCCAGATCCGCTACGTGCTCCGTGATGCTCTTGCTTTTGACGAGAAGGTCGTCCACATAAACCTCCAAATTCCACCCCTTTTGCTCTTTGAACACCTGGTCCATCATTCTTTGATAAGTTGCGCCAGCGTTTTTGAGCCCGAAGGGCATCATCTTGTAGCTATAGCACCTGTTGCCGGTGATGAAGGAGACGTCGCGGCAATCGGGGGGATGCATCCGGATCTGGTGATACCCTGAAAAAGCATCAAGGAAACTCATCACAAGAAATCCGACGGCGGAATCAACCAGCGCGTCGATCTGAGGCAAGGGATAACAATCCTTCGGGCAAGCTTTATTCAACATGGAAAAGTCAATACACAACCTCCAACCCCCTCCGGACTTCTTTACCATTATAACATTGGAGACCCAGCCTGGATACTGGATCTCCGAGACAAACCCCGCCTCCAGCAGCTTCCTCACTTCCTCCCTGATCGGATCGGCCAGCGCGGTGGCGCTCTTCCTCTTCCTTTGACGAACCCGAGCTACCGCGGGATCCAGGTTGAGGCGATGACAGGCAACATCGGCATCAATCCCTTGCATCTCGGCGGCACTCCAGGCAAAGATGTCAGCATTCTCCTGCAGGCAAGCAGCTATCTCTGCCTTCCCTTCCTGTGGCAAGGCTCCTCCGACCTTCAGCAGCTCAGGCCCTCCTCTCGGGGAGATCACCTCCACTTCCTCTAGCTCTTCGGCAGCTTGCAGGCCCTCCTCTTGCTCCATCATCTTCTCCAGCCTTTCCGCGTCACCCATCCAGCTGATGGTGTTGATAGCATTCAGGTAACACTCCTGTTGGGTCCGGCGTTCCTTCACTTGACCCGTGGCGCTCTGCTACTTATATAAAAAATTAAGTAGCGCCCTCTCCAACAGTCCGGGCTTTTGGTGCAGTTGGGTATGCGCTTGATCCTTCAATTGGTATCAGAGGAGGTCACGGGTTCAAGACCGGGGGGGCGCTATTAAATCCTGATTTTTCCCTTCTACCTGTGTGGGTCCGGTGGGTCAGGCAACCGTGGACATGTGGTAACCCCACCTCTGAGCCGTGTGGGCCATGTGGTAACCCCACCTCTGAGCCGACGGGTTGTGCTGGACGCCGGGGGGGGATTGTTGGGTCCGGCGTTCCTTCACTTGACCCGTGGCGCTCTGCTACTTATATAAAAAATTAAGTAGCGCCCTCTCCAACAGTCCGGGCTTTTGGTGCAGTTGGGTATGCGCTTGATCCTTCAATTGGTATCAGAGGGAGGTCACGGGTTCAAGACCGAGGGGGCGCTATTAAATCATGATTTTTCCCTTCTACCTGTGTGGGTCCGGTGGGTCGGGCAACTGTGGACATGTGGTAACCCCACCTCTGAGCCGTGTGGGCCATGTGGTAACCCCACCTCTGAGCCGACGGGTTGTGCTGGACGCCGGGGGGGGGGGGGGGATTGTTGGGTCCGGCGTTCCTTCACTTGACCCGTGGCGCTCTGCTACTTATATAAAAAATTAAGTAGCGCCCTCTCCAACAGTCCGGGCTTTTGGTGCAGTTGGGTATGCGCTTGATCCTTCAACTCCCTTGAGGTCTTCAGATCCCCCCTGATCCGGATTTTTACGTCATCCCGGCAGTACTTCAGGCACTAATGGTACGACGACGGGACGACCTTGAAGAAGTTGATGAGAGGCCGTCTAAAAATGGCGTTGTAGCCGCTGGGTGCATCGACGATGATGAATCGGCACCGGATTGAAGTACCCCCGAAGGTGACCAGCAGCTCCACTCCCCCTTCCAGCTCTTTCTTCTCGCCCGAGAAGCCAAAGAGAGTCCCATCCGCGGCCTGGACCCTGGATGCTTCCACCTAAAGCCCCACAAAGGTTCTTTTGAAAATGACATTTACCGAGCTCCCGTTGTCCGCGAGGATTCGGTCGACGGTGAAGTCTTCGATGACCGCTTGTATCACCAACGCGTCGTGGAAGGGGTTCTCATTCCACAGCATATCCTCCTCTGAGAAGATTATCTCGTTCAGCCACGGACGAGTCTGCGACGTCGAGGCGACGCTCCTCTTATAGATCTGGTGGAGACTACCCTTGTGGGAAGCTCCAAGCCCTGCGCCCCCATTGATCACCCCGACGTGTCCGCCTCCCGGACCGGGAATAACATTTCCCCGACCCCCTGGTCAACCCTGTCCTCATTCCTCCTCCTCTGCGGAGCTTGGAAGGCTACCTGTCCGACTGGGGCCTCCTGCCTTGGCTGCTCTCTCTGCCTCTGTCGCCTCCAACCTCCTCCTTGACTCCCAAAACTCGGGGCAGGCCAAGGTCCCATGCCCCTCTACTCGATGGATATCGCAGTAGAGGGGAATTTCCGCTTCCTGCTGCCTTTCCTGTCGCTTCTCCTTTCGCCGGCGTTTAGCGGCCCGTTGCGTTATGGTCATCGTCTCCCTTCCTCCTCCTCCCTGCTCCCTAAGGTTGTTGTTTCTCCTCTCTTCCTGGCGGATCGGTCGCCTCCACTGGGGACGATCTCTCGGATACTGGAACCTTCTTTCTTCCCTTCTTCCTTCTGGGGCCTCGACGGGCCTCCTTTCTTCTTGCCATCGAGGCCTCTCCTGCCTCAACTCTTCCGCCCTCCTGGGCTCCTCTCTTCTCTTCCTCTTCGGCTCCTCTCTTCTCTTCCTCTTCGGCTCCTCGTGCCTTTCGCCATCGTTTCTCTCTAGATGCCTCTCCCTTTCCAACAGTCTTCCCATGTTCCCCCCTAGTGGCTTATCCCCGTCCAGCCTTGCCAGGAACTCCTTATTCCTCTTCTTCCCCTGAATGAAGACATTCGCCCTCTCCACTATTTCTTCAAACGACCTCGGCGGCCTATGCCCCAGCTCCATGTTGAAAAATCCCTGCTTCAGGCCAAACTTGAGGGCAACCATCAAGGTAAACCCATCCACCTCCTCCACCTCCAAAACCTCTTCCTGGAACCGGTCGATGTAACGACTCAAACTCTCGTGCTGCCCCTGCACGATCTTAAAAAGGGTCGTCGCCTCCTTCTTTCTCTTCTTGGATGTCGCAAATCTCGCTATGAGACCTCGACGAAGGTCAGAGAAGCAGTAGATGGAACCTACCGGCAGTTGGTGGAACCAGTCTCTTGCACTTCCCTTGAAGGTGATGGAGAAAAGCGGCACTTGAAGGCGTCAGACATGTTGTGAATCGAGACCACGTCCTCAAACCACTGAAGATGCCTTACCGGGTCATCTCTGCCGGAGTAGTAGGTGAGGGCGGCTCTCGGAAATTGTCGGGGACGGGGGCCGCGAGGATCTCAGCGCAGAAGAGGCTCCTCCCTTCCTGGCGGTGGCGATTATCCTCCTCACTCAAATACTCGTACTCGCTCCATCGGCGAGTATTCCCATACCTCGCCGAGAGTTCAGGATCTCGGAACCTGATGCCCTGGCTGCTCGCTAGGTGATGACGCGGCGGCATCGGTTGCTCCTCTCTCGCCCAGGCGGGCTCCTTTCCTGCTCGCCGGGTTGGCTCCTCCTTGCCCGGTGGGGTCAGGCGACGGGGATAAGTCGCCATGACCTTAGGGGGGTTGGCGAATCCGACGAGTATCGCCTTCTCCATTCTCTTCGCGAACTCCTCGAAAGCTGCTACCGTCACAAACCCGCCACCTCGCTCCGAGGTGCCTACTCCTGCCGAGTTGTCCGCCAACTCGCCTTGATCGCCACCATTGACCATCTTTCGCCACCACGAAACTTTCCTCCTTGGCTGCTATCCACGCTCACAACAGCAAGTGTTGAAGCCAAGAAAATCCCGACCTCAGAATCGGACTAGGCGACCTAAGGTTACCGGTCTCGCAGTGAAGTCGGACTGCCCTCAGATGCGAAAAGGATGAGCTAAAGGAACAAGACCCCAGGCGCTGCGACAGGAAAGTCCCACCACGTACCCGGTTGCTTAGACGAAGCAACCTCTTCTCAACCAGAATGACCGAGCTAGATACGAAAGAGATGCGCGAGCTGGAGTTTGCGAGTAACTATCCGAGAATTTCCGGTCCTCTCCTTCGTTCCCCTGGGGTCCTATTTATAGGGAAATCCAAAGAGATGTGGGGGGGGGGCTTACTTAAACCCCCACCCTGGCGATCGGGCGACTTTCTGGGGAGCTCGCACGGGACAGGCGAGTATCTCGCCTTAATCGCCACTTGGCGAGTAGGCCTGGGGAGCTCGCCATACTCGCTCGAGTCTACCACGGCCTGGGGCGCTGATCTCGACCCCCATCTTGACTTGTTGACCTTGACTTCTGATGACCTAGCGGTGGTGGGGCCTACCCTCGTCGAATACGGGTTGTACACACACAAAAGCAAAGAATGAAGAAACAAGCTGGAAGCAAGTGTACAAAAATGTGTGTTCCTTGGTTATAGCAGTGAAAGCAAAGAATATAGATTACTTGAACCAACCAATAACAAAATAATCATCTCAAGGGATGTCACATTTCATGAACAATCCAGCTGGAATTAGGCATCAGATTCAGAAATACACCATTTCTCCCCCTTGCTGTCGGTTGAGCTAAAGGTTTCCCCCATCCCTCTCCATGACAACATACAAATAACTGCTTCAGAACAAGAAAGCTCAGAGGATGAATCATCACAGCCCATTAAAACCAAAACACTTGAAGATATATATAAGGCAATCGAGGAAGCATGCTTTGCAACAACACCCACTACCTTTAAATAAGCACTTGAAGAAGAAGAATGGAGAACTGCCATGCAGGAAGAGCTAGATGCAATTGAAAAAAATCACACATGGTCACTGGTGGACAGACCCTCCAATTGCAGCATAATCGGCCTCAAATGGATCTTCAAAACAAAACTCAATTAAGATGGGAATTTGCACAAATATAAAGCACGATTGGTAGCAAAAGGATTTACACAGAAACCTGGTACAGACTTTGAGAGGTCTAAGTTGTTAGCCTAAATCACCTAGAGGGGGGTGAATAGGTGAGTTGCGTGTCAAATGCGGAATTAAAAACTAACACAGCAAATATCAAGCAATCACAGAAGACAAGAGATTTATAGTGGTTCCCCAATCTTGGGTACGTCCACTTTCCTCACCGATCTAGCAAATTACTAGACTCGGCTACTCCACTATCTCGGATTGAGAACAATCCTACACCTCGGAACCACGTTCCTACAAATCTCGATCCCAAAACGGATCTACAAAAACTCGGAAGACAAAACTTCCTACAAGTCTCGGAGAAGAATCTCCTACAATGAAATTTGGTTTGAAAATAAAAATCAAAACAACAATCTCAGATCTGGATCTTTGACGGTCTTCTTCTTCAGGAACTTCGGCTTGATCAGAAAAAGGTTGAAGATGACCTGAGAGAGATCCACGAGTCTGAAAACTAGAACCACCTCGATCGAGAAGAGAGATCTGAAATATTTGAGGCTCGGCGAGATCGAGTGATTCACTTTGTCTGGATCGCTGGAGAGAAAGTCGTTGAAGACGAAGATCGGCGATCCAAAGTTTTTCCCGTGAGCAACACTGGCGGCGGCGTGAGAATTAGGGTTCACGGAATTTTCTCTTTCCTTAAAAATATATCTCTGTAATCTCTTGATCATAAGTCAATTCTGAAAAGACTATATATAGGTGGGTTCCAACGGTCATAACGTTGATTAATGATGACACGTGGACCAATCAGATTTGACAGATTCAAAATACTTATGATGAAAAAGGACTTAGAATAATTCTGGAGAAGTTGACTGCGATACTCGAGTAATAGAGGATATACACGAGTATGGAGAGATGGATTACTCGAGTAGCAAGAGGCAGTATACTCGAGTATAGAAAGAGAGAATTACAGGAGAGAAGAAAGAATTACTCGAGTATCAAGAATGGTATACTCGAGTATCAGAAGTGTATACTCGAGTAATAGAAAAGTATACTCGAGTATCAAGACGATATACCTGAGAAACGTTTATATCAGAGTCAATTACTCGAGTATGGAAGAAAGTACTCGAGTATCAAAGATCAATTACTCGAGTATGAACATACTTACTCGAGTATCAGAAGATATACTCGAGTATCAACAGACTTACTCGAGTATCAGAAAACACTTACTCGAGTATAGACAGACTTACTCGAGTATCAGAAGATATACTCGAGTATCAACAGACTTACTCGAGTATCAGAAAATATTTACTCGAGTATAGACAGACTTACTCGAGTATCAGAAGATATACTCGAGTATCAACAGACTTACTCGAGTATCAGAAAATATTTACTCGAGTATAAACAGACTTACTCGAGTATCAGAGTATATACTCGAGTATCATAAAGCACTTACTCGAGTATCAATATACTTACTCGAGTATCAGGAGATATACTTGAGTATCAGAGTATATACTCGAGTATCATAAAGCACTTACTCGAGTATCAATATACTTACTCGTGTATTACAAGGAAATACTCGAGTATAAAAGACTTAGGAAAATTCTAAGAGGAAATTTGCTCCAATGCTTCTGTCCATCAATCCAAGTGCATGAAGGAAGTGTATCCCAATAGAGAGGCTATACATGGGCCAACACTTTGGATCACACAATGAGGAATTACATTGTATGGTCCTGTGTTTGGTGACCCATTATAGACTGACATTGGTCTACACTTGGCAATTAGAACCTGCACACATACAACTTAAACACAGCATCAAATACACCTTAATTCATCTTAGTTCAAGGTCTGACCTCCTACAAATCTGAGGCATTGTGGAGACAAATCCCAACAATCTCCCCCTATTTGTAGATGTCAGCACTCTCTATACTAAGGTGAATTACTTAAGAGTAAAAGAACAGCAAGCATATAACAGGAGAATAAGCTTAACTAAAGCAGAGTAAACAAAATATGGCCATAATCAGAATTAAATATATATATATGAGGCAATGTTTTTAAAACACATAAACAAAATAGTCCAAGTCCACTTTCTCAGATCCACTCAAGAAGGAGCATCCTTGTGTATCCTTTCCCTCTTGAGCTGTTGCCTCTCCAGATAGCTGTAAGGCTTTGGGAAATAGGTTCTGGGCCTGGGAGGAGCAGCAGGGTTGTTGTGTCCCCAGTTTCTGTCATGGAGTCTGATTTTAATCTGAGAAGCTTCATATGCTTTCCACTCTGAATAGCTGTAATGATTGTCTCTGTTTTCCCCAAGATCTGTCACTAATTTCAGGGTATCAAGAATAAGGGATTTGGAGGTTGGACTCCAGACCTCTGAGTGAACAACTGCTGGATCTCTTCTGGGTTCAGAACGACTTGCAGAAGCACCTTCACCATACTTTCTTTTCCTTTTAGATGGACCTTGAGAACTGGAAACAAAATCATCTTGCCACAAGTCAGAGTAGTTAAGAGGAGGCTCAGTCAGATCACCTTCAGGTCTAGGAGAGAAGACTGGCACACCACTTTCTGGAATGGTAGCTTGGACAGGGGCATCTGCAGAGGGTTGCTCTTCAAGAGGATTTAGGTAATGAGGAATGATGGCTGGGTTGAGCTGAGCATTGGGGAAGTTCATATTATGCAGCCACACAGCAGTATCATATGTATAAAACTTTACAGATTGTAGTTGAGAGAGAATGTCTGCTTTCATTTCCTTCACAATTCCATCCACTGTTGTTTGAGCCTGTTTAGAGAGAGTTTCAACTTGTTCCTTTACAGCTATTTGAGCTTGCTCATTTAGTTTGTCCACTTGTTCTTTTACAACTTTCTCCCCCTTGCTGATATCTATGTTTAGCTTTGCAATCGCTTCATCTTTGAAGGTGCTCACTTCATTACACACTTTCACAACATTCAGTTCAGCTCTCTCATCTAGCTTGAGCTGGTTATGAGCTACTGTCTCAGCCTGATTTCTTAGCTCACCAATGCTTGTAATGGTGTGGTCTATGGCCTTGCCTCCAATTTGAAACAGCCTTTTTAACTCATCAGTATTTGCTTGAATCTCAGCAAAGCCTCTGCTCATCTCTGTTTCAAGAGCAGAGACCTTGGATGTTACTGATTGCAGAGAGGCATCAAAGTATTCTCTCTGTTCTTTTAGCATAAGCTCTATCTTGCTGATAATATCTGAGGATGAAGAGGAGGGAGCTGAGGTTGGTTCAGGAGCTGAAGCAGCAGGAGCAAGGGCAGAGGTAGAAGCAGAAGCAGTCCAAGGAGGGATTTCTGTGATTATCACTGAGCTGACTGCTCTCTTGAATGGAACTGGTTCAACATCTGCTTCTGAGGGTAGGAGAGAGGGCATGGAGAAATCCAAATTCTTCAGAGGTGCCTCCACAGGATCTGGAGACATCTCATCATCAGACAGGAGAATATGAGCTGATGTACTAGGCTCATTCTCAGGAGAATGGACTGGAGATCTTGCAGGAGATGGAGCTGGGGTTCTAGCAGGAGACTGAACTGGAGTTCTAGCAGGAGAGTCATTCTGGAAGAGAGGGGCATCTGAGCTGAGCTCATCAATGAATTTGTTGATATCCTCAGCTGTAGACAGAAGTGTTGCTGAGTCTGGAATCTCTGAGTCTGCATTTGCTGATTGAATATCTGCTGGAGGAGGAGAGATTGGAGGAGTGGGAATTCTTACTTCTTCTGTTTCTGGAATTACTGATGCTGAAGAGACCTGATTCTGAGGAAGAGAAGAGGCAGGCTCCCCCTCAATTGCTGCACCCAGAGTGTCAGCAATTTGATGTTGAGGAGGAGATGGGGTCCTGATGACAGCTTGCTGTCTGGAGGTTTGGGCAGGGTTCATGATCTTTAGGTCATACCTCTGAATGGATGATATTGAGACTTTCTTCATGTGGTGAAGAGGAGTCCCTTTAGAGAAGTCAAATACTGTAGGATTTATCTCATGGAGGAGGAGGGAGATAATCCTGGCAAAGCTGGGATGTTTGACGCTTTCTTTGATCTTATCTAGTATCATCATTCCAAACTGAAACTTCTTCCTGCAGATAATAGCTTGCATAACATCAAAAAGATTTTGTGATACATCTCGAATGGAGTAAGTCTTGCACCAGAGGATTTTGGCAATGATGTCAACTAGAAACTTCCCTTCCGGATTGAACAGAGAGCGGTTCAGGGTTTCACCTCCACCTTCTGGATCTCGGCCACAGAATAAGGAGGTGCGGTCGGCATCTGCCTTGTCTAAATCATCTTCTTCGTCGACCACCGGCATCCGAAGCAGAGTGGCGACAGAGGTTTTATCTAACCGAATATCAACTCCCCTTACCCTTGATTTCAGAACTGTACCATTGTGCCTAATCTTCAAGTTTTTGTAGAACTCTTCAACATCAGAAAGCAAAAGGCGGCAAGGTTCTTGAAGAACGAAGGTTAATCCGGCCGTATCCAGGAGAATCAGAAGGTTCTTGAAATCATCGGAGATATCTTCTATGCCATCAGTTACTAATTCCGAGCCGATTCCAAACTTAGAGGAGGGAGGAGCCATCAGCGATTCTGCACTGAGGAAGACGGAAATCTGCGGCGACGGAAGATGAAGAACAGGGTTTCGGGAATACGAACAGCCGATGGCTACTCGAGTGAATGAGAAGTGGAAAGGACTTTGTCGTTTTGAATATATATATAAATAATTCTAATTAGGTTTAAAAACGAATTAAGGAAAAGACATACCTGAAGAGGCGGCAAATTAGTTGTGCGAATAGAGATTTTGAAAAATTCCAGAGAAATTCGATTACACGAGAGGAGTTTACGGCATACACGAGTAATCCTTAACATATACTCGAGTATGGACTGAGTATACACGAGTATTAAGTCTAGACGGATTTTTCCATACTCGAGTATAAGAAATTCATACTCGAGTATCAATCTGATTACTCGAGTATATGAAGTTCAATACACGAGTATTAAATTCTGAAGACTTTTCATACTCGAGTATAAGGAGTGCATACACGAGTATTGATTTGATTACTCGAGTATATTTGACTTGTTACTCGAGTATCCACTATTTCACTCGTGTAAATGTAACTATTCTCGAGTCTCAAATTTCTTGAAGGAATTTTCACTAAACAAAAGAAAAATGTACCTCAGAGTATCCAACATGTCTGACCTCTTCTAAATTTCTGAGTCCATCATTGGTCTTCTTTGTTAAGCAGTCCAAGCTCAGTTTTGAAGAATGAAAACTTGGACTCATCCAGCGGCTTGGTGAATATATCTGCAACTTGCCTGTCTGTGGAGACATACTGTAGATCTATATCTCCATTTTCCACATGCTCCCGGATGAAATGGTAGCGAAGCTCTATGTGCTTGGTCCTGCTGTGGGAGACTGGGTTGTTGGCTATTGCAATTGCGCTGGAAGAATCACAGAACAGTGGAATGTTCTGGAACTTCATGTTATAATCTTCAAACTGATTCTTGATCCACAAAAGCTGTGCACAACAGCTCCCTGCAGAGATGTACTCTGATTCAGCCGTTGAGATGGCTACACAGTTTTGCTTCTTACTGCTCCAGGAAATGAGTCTCCTTCCGAGGAATTGGCAAGTCCCGGAGGTGCTTTTCCTGTCGTCTTTGCTTCCAGCAAAATCTGCATCTGAAAATCCAATTAGTTCACTATCATTACTTCTTGGGTACCATAAGCCAAGATTTGGTGTTCCTTTGAGGTATCTCAAGATTCGCTTTGCAGCGATGTAGTGAGATTCCTTAGAGTTCACCTGAAATCTAGCACATACACATGTCGAGAACATGATGTCCGGCCTACTTGCAGTAAGGTAGAGCAAGGACCCAATTATGCTTCTGTACTTGGTTTCATCAAAAGGTTTCCCTTTCTCATCCTTGTCCAGAGACATAGCTGAGGCCATTGGAGTCCTCATAGAGGTTGCATTCTCCATTCCGAATTTCTTAAGCAGCTCTTTGGTGAACTTGGTCTGAGAGATGAAGATTCCATCCTCAGATTGTTTCACTTGTAGCCCTAAGAAATACTTCAGCTCTCCCATACTGCTCATTTCAAACTTCCCTTGCATAAGTTTAGAAAACTTCTTGCAGAGGTTGTTATCTGTAGAGCCAAAAATGATGTCGTCGACATAGATTTGCACTAGCAAAATCTTGCCTTTTATTTCCCTAAGAAATAATGTCTTGTCTATCTTTCCTCTTGTGAACTTGTTCTCAAGAAGAAAGGTAGACAGCGTCTCATACCAAGCCCGAGGGGCTTGCTTGAGACCATATAGTGCTTTTTGTAATAAATACACATAGTTAGGAAGGGTTGGATCAACAAAACCTGGGGGTTGCTCTACGTACACTTCTTCCTTAATGTTACCATTTAGGAAGGCGGACTTCACGTCCATTTGATAGACGGTAAAGCCCTTAAGTGCAGCGTAGGCAAGAAATAACCTGATTGCCTCCAGTCTTGCTACTGGAGCATAAGTTTGGTCGAAGTCGATCCCTTCCTCTTGACGATATCCCTTGGCGACAAGTCTAGCTTTATTCTTTATAATTGTTCCGTCTTCATCCATCTTGTTCCGGTAGACCCACTTTGTCCCGATGACGTTCTTATGCTTGGGTCTAGGAACAAGTGTCCAGACTTTGCATCTTTTGAACTGATTTAATTCTTCTTCCATGGCTAGAATCCAGGATGCGTCGGAGTTGGCTTCCTCAAATTTCTTTGGTTCAACCTGTGAGAGAAAGCTTAAGTGTAAATTCTCGTTAGTTGTACCTCGACGAGTTCTGACACCATCCCGAGGATCTCCTATGATTTGGTCAGCAGGATGATCCTTCAAGTGTCTGAACTCTAAAGTCCTTGCATCTGGGATCTCTTCAGCCACTGGAGTTATATCTTCAGCTGGGATGTCTTCTTCATCTTGATCATCTCCCTCTCCAAAGGTGGTTGTAGAGGGGATCTTGATGAACGTCTCATCTTTATCTTTAATAGGTTCATCCAAGCTGAGTTCTTTCAACTTTGTACCTGCATCTACAATAGGCACACTAGACGAGTTGCTTTGCAACAGACTCGTCTCATCAAATACAAGATGTATCGACTCTTCCACAACCAGAGTTTTTCTATTGAAAACTCTATAGGCCTTACTATGGCTACTATAACCTACGAAAATACCTTCAAAGCTTTTCTCGCTAAACTTTGTAGTGTGATACTTGCCATTGTTAAGTACGAAGCACTTACAACCAAAGATTCTAAAGTATGAAATGGTTGGTTGCCTGCCTTTTAGAAGTTCGTAAGGAGTCTTATCATGGTCTTTGTTGATGAGTGCTCGATTTTGCACGTGACAAGCGGTGTTGACGGCTTCAGCCCAGAAATACTCCGGAAGTGAGGCATCACTCAACATGGTCCGACAAGCCTCTATGAGTGTTCTGTTCCTTCTCTCAGCTACTCCATTTTGCTGTGGAGTGCGGGGAGAGGAAAACTCATGAAAGATACCTTGACTTTCACAAAATTCTGTCATGGCTCCAGACTTGAATTCCGTTCCATTGTCACTTCTGATTTTGACTACGGAACAGTTGTATTCATTCTGGATTTGCCTGACAAAGTTAGTGAAAATACCGAAGGTATCTGACTTGTGTTTCAGAAAGAACACCCACGCAAAGCGCGAGTAATCATCCACAATAACCAACGTATATTCCTTACCTCCCAAACTTCTAACTTGCAGTGGACCAAACAAGTCCATATGAAGAAGCTGTAAACTTCTATTGGAATCCTTGCCTATTATGCTTTTGAACGAGCTTCTTGTTTGCTTGCCTTTGATACAAGCGTGACAAGGACTGTCTGTAACGCACTTGACCTTGGGTGCATCACGCACTAAGTTTTGAGAGAATAATTTATTAATAGTTTTGAAATTAATATGTGCTAGTCTCTTGTGCCATTGGTCAGCGAGAGATGCACTACTTTTTGCCAAAAGACACACTGGTGTCGAAGAGTCTATACAAATAAAATTTAAACAGAAAATATTTCTGCTTCGAGTGCCTGATAAAATAGTTTCCATATTGTTAACCGATTTTATCAAACACTTGTCAGCATGAAATTCAACTACGTATCCTTTGTCGCATAGTTGGCTTATGCTGATGAGATTGTGCTCCAATCCTTCAACATAGGCTACATTCGAGAAGGATACGCTACCGTTAGAAATCATACCATAGCCTTTAGTGATTCCTCGATCTGAACCTCCAAAGATGACCTTTGGTCCGTCGCAGACTGAGGTGTAGTTCAGTAGTAGGCTCCTTGTCCCGGTCATATGCCGAGAACATCCACTGTCCAAGTACCAGATTGGCATTTTGGTGGCCTTTGGACATACCTGCAATTACAATCATTTAGCCTTAGGAACCCAAACAAGTTTGGGTCCTTGGTCTCGAGTTAGAATACTCCCCCTACGAGTATTAGCCTTATGAGTGGTCACTCTCACGTTGCTAACCTTAGGGGTTGCAGCATTTTCAGGATTGAACCAACAATCACTGGCAAAATGACCAATTCTGCCACAACACCAACAGTTGAACCTGTTGTATCTTTGCCTTGTGTAGTCCTGCTTGACTTTCTGGAATGAAGGTCTGGCAGGACCCTTACTTTTGGAGGAAGAGGCTTCATGATGATTGCAGTTGCATGAAGTCTTCTCTTTCATAGGCTTTTCTACAACGGGTTTTACTTTTGGTGTCTTCTTAAAGTTATGACCATGAGCATAAGGTCCATAGCTTTGAAGCTGAATCTCCTCATAAGGTGCCTTGAAGACACTCTCGCCAAAGTTACGAGGACGAGTCCAACCTTGGTATCTTGACTTAGGCTTCTCAGGGATCGGCCTAGAAAAGTGTCCATAGGTGGACTCATAATCGAGTTCGTTCGTGGGAAAGATAACTTTCTTGAACACAACAGGTTCCAAGGGAGCTTTCCCTTTTTCCTCAGTTAGAGCCTTCCGGGCAGCTTTATTCTTCCTCTTGGCCTTGTTTCTCCTAGAGGATTTACTAGAAGATCCAATGTGGCCTAAACCAGCACCCTTGGCCTTAGCAGAGAATTCAGCAACGATTGGAAGAACTGTCTTAGGCTTAGAGAAACTCTCAACAAGCTTCTTTTCAGCCTCGAGTTGTTTTTCCAGTTCTTTGATGATTTCCTCTTTAAGGTCGAGGTGCTTGAGAGCTTTATTGTATTCCTCCATAGCTTCATTTAGGTTCTCTTGAAGAGAGTTAGTCCTATTGACTTCTTCTCTCAAGTTGCTCTCACTAGCCTGTAGATAATTGATCTCTTTGGCTTGACTTCTCACCATTCTACGACATTTCTCGTAAGCGGTGAGTAGTTCCTTATACTGTCCCATGAGTTCAGATTCATCTTCAGAGGAATATCCCTCTTGCTCATTGTCATTTTCAGAATCAGAGAGAGGAGTGTGAGATTTTACCTCCCCAGTAAACTGGGGGACTTGTTCATCATCCGAATGAGCCATGAGCCCAAAGTAAGCTTCCTCTTCTTCACTCGACTCAGATGAGTCAGAGTCGCTGAGAGTTTTGCTCTTCTTGGCTACTAGGCTTCTCTCTGTCCTCTTCTTGGGGTGTGAGGATTTCTTTTCCTCTCTTCTTCCACCCTCTTTCTTTTTGTGAGGGCAATCGGCGATGACGTGACCTGGCTTATTGCAACAGTAACAAATGATGTCAGTAGAAACCTGTTTGTTCGGTTTAGGATTATACCTGTCATGGCTACTTGAGCCTTTCTTCCGATGGTCACTGTCATGTCGTGATCTTCTATATGAGGCATCCTTGCCTCTCCATTGCTTCTTCTTGTTCAAGAATTTCTTGAACTGCCTTGAGAGTAGGGAGAACTCTCCATCAGATAGTTCTGAGCCAGATGAGCTAGGCTCAGATGATTCTTCTTCATCAGCTTCAGGAACTGGGGCAGGAGAGCTAGCCTTTATCTTCCTTGAGCTATCTGCCTTTAGAGCGACAGATTTCTCCTTGGATGCAGACCTGCTCGTCTCTTCTTCAGCTTTTCTTGAGTTGATTTGCAGCTCGTAAGACATAAGCTTTCCGAACAGATTCTGCGGGTCTGTCTCAGCTAACCTTCCAAACTCCCGAATGGCACATACCTTATTATCCCATTCCTTGGTTAGGGATCTTAAGAATTTGTCATTGAGTTCCCCGTTGGTGAAGACACGGCCATACACTCTTAGGCCATTTACTATTTTGAAGAAGTTCTCAAAGGTGTCAGCTATGGCTTCCTTATGACCTTGCCGGAAGGCTTCATACTTTTGATTCAGAAGGGATCTCCGATCATCCCTCACTTCTTCTGTACCTTCCATTAGAGTCACAAGGGATTGCCACATCTCCTTGGCAGACTGGCAATGAATTAGATTCTGCAGCATTGAGTCGTCGACTGCACTTGCTATAATATTTTTAGCCTTCTTGTCCAGAGAGACAAGTGCAATCTCATCCTTGTCTAGATCCATCAGCTTCTTGGGAACTTGCTTGGTGGGATCTATGGTGGATGCAGTCATAGGAATGTGGGGACCTTCTTCAACAATCATGAAGATCCGGGGATCTACTGCTTCCATGAAGAACTTTACTCTTTCCTTCCACATAGGAAAGTTGTTCTTGGTGCAGATAGGGAGTTTAGCAAAATCCTTGGTCTTACTCATGCTTGATACTTTTCAGAAAACAACTTAGAAGGATAAGATCAAGGTGTTAACCTTTTAACGATCAACCTCCCTCTGATACCAATTGAGAGGTCTAAGTTGTTAGCCTAAATCACCTAGAGGGGGGTGAATAGGTGAGTTGCGTGTCAAATGCGGAATTAAAAACTAACACAGCAAATATCAAGCAATCACAGAAGACAAGAGATTTATAGTGGTTCCCCAATCTTGGGTACGTCCACTTTCCTCACCGATCTAGCAAATTACTAGACTCGGCTACTCCACTATCTCGGATTGAGAACAATCCTACACCTCGGAACCACGTTCCTACAAATCTCGATCCCAAAACGGATCTACAAAAACTCGGAAGACAAAACTTCCTACAAGTCTCGGAGAAGAATCTCCTACAATGAAATTTGGTTTGAAAATAAAAATCAAAACAACAATCTCAGATCTGGATCTTTGACGGTCTTCTTCTTCAGGAACTTCGGCTTGATCAGAAAAAGGTTGAAGATGACCTGAGAGAGATCCACGAGTCTGAAAACTAGAACCACCTCGATCGAGAAGAGAGATCTGAAATATTTGAGGCTCGGCGAGATCGAGTGATTCACTTTGTCTGGATCGCTGGAGAGAAAGTCGTTGAAGACGAAGATCGGCGATCCAAAGTTTTTCCCGTGAGCAACACTGGCGGCGGCGTGAGAATTAGGGTTCACGGAATTTTCTCTTTCCTTAAAAATATATCTCTGTAATCTCTTGATCATAAGTCAATTCTGAAAAGACTATATATAGGTGGGTTCCAACGGTCATAACGTTGATTAATGATGACACGTGGACCAATCAGATTTGACAGATTCAAAATACTTATGATGAAAAAGGACTTAGAATAATTCTGGAGAAGTTGACTGCGATACTCGAGTAATAGAGGATATACACGAGTATGGAGAGATGGATTACTCGAGTAGCAAGAGGCAGTATACTCGAGTATAGAAAGAGAGAATTACAGGAGAGAAGAAAGAATTACTCGAGTATCAAGAATGGTATACTCGAGTATCAGAAGTGTATACTCGAGTAATAGAAAAGTATACTCGAGTATCAAGACGATATACCTGAGAAACGTTTATATCAGAGTCAATTACTCGAGTATGGAAGAAAGTACTCGAGTATCAAAGATCAATTACTCGAGTATGAACATACTTACTCGAGTATCAGAAGATATACTCGAGTATCAACAGACTTACTCGAGTATCAGAAAACACTTACTCGAGTATAGACAGACTTACTCGAGTATCAGAAGATATACTCGAGTATCAACAGACTTACTCGAGTATCAGAAAATATTTACTCGAGTATAGACAGACTTACTCGAGTATCAGAAGATATACTCGAGTATCAACAGACTTACTCGAGTATCAGAAAATATTTACTCGAGTATAAACAGACTTACTCGAGTATCAGAGTATATACTCGAGTATCATAAAGCACTTACTCGAGTATCAGGAGATATACTTGAGTATCAGAGTATATACTCGAGTATCATAAAGCACTTACTCGAGTATCAATATACTTACTCGTGTATTACAAGGAAATACTCGAGTATAAAAGACTTAGGAAAATTCTAAGAGGAAATTTGCTCCAATGCTTCTGTCCATCAATCCAAGTGCATGAAGGAAGTGTATCCCAATAGAGAGGCTATACATGGGCCAACACTTTGGATCACACAATGAGGAATTACATTGTATGGTCCTGTGTTTGGTGACCCATTATAGACTGACATTGGTCTACACTTGGCAATTAGAACCTGCACACATACAACTTAAACACAGCATCAAATACACCTTAATTCATCTTAGTTCAAGGTCTGACCTCCTACAAATCTGAGGCATTGTGGAGACAAATCCCAACAGACTTTGAAGAAACATTTGCGCCCGTAGCAAGAATGACTACAATTTGCCTGCTATTAGCCTTTGCAGCCCAAAATAATTTACCAATTTTTCAACTGGATGTAAAATCAGCGTTTCTTAATGATGAATTAGCCGAAGATGTGTATGTATGTCAACCACCTGGTTTTGAAATAAAGGGCAAGAAGACAAAAATTTCAAACTACACAAATCCCTCTACGGGTTAAAACAAGCCCCCCGTGCATGGTACCATAATATCAACACCTACTTCATCAGTGAAAGATTTGTTCCTTGCCCTAACGAGCCTACCTTATACATAAAGAATGAACAACAGGGGAGCATTTTTGTGAGTCTTTATGTAGATGACCTTGTTGTCACCGGTACCAACCTCGAACTTGTTGTTCAGTTCAGAGAAAAGATGAAGGAGAAATATGAAATGACGGATCTTGGACACTTAAAATATTTTCTGGGACTACAAATCAAACACCTTGGCTGCAGACTTTTTATATCACAAGAATTGTATACTCAATCTCTTCTAAATAAGTTTCATATGGAGGAATGCAATTCCTCAGTTACCCCCATGTCATGCGCAGAAAAGCTCACTGTTAAGAAGGAGGAAGAAGAACCAGCAGATAAAGAAGACTACAGAAGTTTAATCGGCTCTCTCATATATCTGACGAACTCAAGGCCGGATATAAAAAATTCTGTCAACATCCTTGCCAGGTTCATCAACAATCCTTCAAAAACACACTTTAATGCCACAAAAAGAATTCTACGTTACTTGCAGGGGACGAAGACCTTTGGTCTCCTCTTTAAGAAAGAAGAAAAAGGAATACTTCTGGGCTACACCGACTCAGATTGGGCTGGAAATCTGGAAGATAGGCGAAGCACATGAGGGTTTATTTTCTTCCTCGGATCTAGCCCTATCTCCTGGAAATCAAGGAAGCAGCAAACCGTGGCGTTATCCACAACAGAAGCCGAGTTTATGGCCCTCAACGCTGGAGCATGCGAAGCCATCTAGCTTAATAACCTAAGGAAGGAAATGTGCAAGAACAAAAGTAAAGCAGAAGAAGACGAAGACAAGAAGGGCGTAAAAATCCTCTGTGACAACACCTCAGCAATCGCCTTGGCAAAAAATCCCGTGTTTCATGCTCGCAGTAAGCATATCGACATTCGATTTCACTTCATCAGGGAAGTAGTAGAGAAGAAGATTATTGAGCTGGAGTACTGTCCCTCACAACTCCAACTAGCTGATATAATGACCAAGCCATTGCCAAGACATCTTTTTATAGAATTGCGTGAAAGGCTTGGAGTTAAGAACGGTCCAGATTTAGAGGGGGTGTAGAAGTTGAAATCTGAACTGCCAGTCTTGATCATCGATCCCTTCATCCTCTGGCTGCTTAGCTTTTATTATTCCTGCATTTAAAATGTATTAGAAACTTGTGCTGCATTTAATAATATTTCCCTACCTGTAATCTGCTCTATTAAATGTTTTGTATCCCGTCGTGCTATATAATGTACTCATTGCTGTGTAAGAGATATAATATAAACTATTGAAGCTTTGACTCTTCTTCTTGTTTTTGTCCTCTTTCTCCACCCCTGTAAAATCAAAGTAAAACCATTTCATTAGAATAAAATTTTCTATCAAGAAGATCACCCTTCAGCCTCTGAACGAGCGAGTTTCCTTAACACGGGGCTCCTGAACGAAAATGGCGAACAGTAACCAAATCGCCTACTTCGGCTTTGATCTTCCGACGATAGAAAAACAACTCGCCTCTTTTCACACTTGTTCACGAATGGACACTTACCAAAATAACCAGCTCTTAATCCCTTAATAGGGGAGGGATAGATTGAGTGGAGGTAAATTACTAAAAGCACCCCACTTTTCTCAATGTAAATTTTTGCGTACGTGAAATAAATCGAACACACAAATTAGAATCGATCGATTAGAATGTACCATGGGAAGACCAGGATTGTATAATGAAAGTCTGAATTAGTCTATCACACCTATCACGGGTTTTGACAATTTGTGCAAACTAATTTTGATACACACTCGCGGGAGATCTAAATAAACTCGTACTGACGCATACGCTTGATCGAGATGACTCGATTGAATTAGTCTATTCTTAATTAGGAAAACTTACATTCTCCGACCACTTGAACCATTTCAATCATAATTTAGGTCAATCATAGATCAAATCACTCCACTTAATTAAGGGTACTATACTGAAGCTTGCATTTGAGTTCTCTCCACGCGTCACTCCGGTCCAACTGGAACTTTCACTCTAAATCATGGCGACAACCACATCATTATGCGACACAAGACATTCCATGATTACAAAAGCTTATAGATTCAATTGGCATGGACACAGTGTGGTCTTAAAGAGTCAACACAACATACTTAAATGTGATCACAATTTGTTGTTTTTTATTTATTTTGTAGTTAATTAATTTATCTACTGAATGTTCTGAATATGCTTTGAAAAACTCTTAATGCTTAAAAGAGTATGCATGTCTCCATTAAATGAATATTTTAAGATATTATTAATGAGTCATGAGACATACGATCAAGACTTTATGAATTAAATGAATGCCCTAAATCTTATACTTGAAATTGACACATGTTCAAGACTTATTTATGAATTGTGACGTGTCACAAATGAGTGAGTATCGTATATGAATATATAATTTATGTTTGAATTCAAACTATATTCATTTGCCAAATTAATACATAATTAAAATTTGAAGTGTAAAATGAAATGATAGTATTTATAAGTTCTTAAATAAATCTTTATACTAAAAATCTTTATGGAGGGAAAGATTTATAAATTTTAAATTAAATAATTATGGAGGGAAAGATTTATATATTTCCCTCCAAATATTTTCAATTCACTTTTACTAAATAAATAGTATTTATAAGTTCTTAAATAAATAAATAAAGCATGCCCTAGCTACACCATTTTGGCTCCCTGCCCAGTTCATCCCTCTCCTGCGCGATCTCCCCGCCGAGCTTGTCGCACTCCCACGTCATCTCCCTGCCCTGCTCCAGCGTGACCATGTCTCCTCTTCGGACGCCATCCTCCCAGTCCCGGTGAATTGGGATCCACATCCCGCAGTACTAGACTTTTCAGACACTCACCGAGCCTCCACATGACCCGTCTCGATGTCTCCGTCTTCCCCATTCAGCGGTTTACGAACTCGTGGAGGTTCGTCCTTCGCATTCCGAGCAGCTGTGATTGCTCTTCCTATCCCAAGCAGCAGAGCAAAACATCAAGGTAATATTCATCTGTTACGATCCTAATTCTAAAGTAATAAAAGAAACGGAGAAATGACCAAGATAGGTGGCCGGAGGTGAGGGGGGAAGAAGAATGGCCGGAGAGAGGGCCGGAGTTGGGAGAGAAGAAGAGGAGAAACTGAGCAGAACACTTTATTTTTGATTTTCCATGATCTGTATTACATCCATATGGGTATATATATAGCCCAACCTCTAAGCATTACAACCAAAGACACTTGTCACAATCCTATTTCATGTAACATATTAGACTCGTTACATTGTCTTCTTCTTTTAAAAACGACGTCCTCGTCGTTTGTTCATCTTAAAGAAATTTCTGTAATGCGGTCCTCAATTTGAGTTGCCTCACTTAATTCCGTCAGGATCGAAGACTAGTATTAATGCTTTGTCTTGAGCTTCCAAATGAAACTTTTCAGGAATCAACACCGGCAATGGTTTCAAAGTACAACGTTTCAAGTATTTTTCTTCAAGGAAGACTTCCCTAACGGTGGCCAAACAATATCGCATTATAATCATTGTTTCAACAGTCCTTGTACGATCTCCGCTAGTAAAGACATCTTCAACAGTTGAATTTAATTGTGTCAAGTCTGCCCCATTTTGATATGTTTCATCAACGACGTTCATATGTTGCTTTGTCGTATCAAACCTTGCAAGCACAGTCATATTGCTCAGCTGATGTGTCTTCTGTCTCATAGTAGTCCTTCATATTGGCGGTACTATACGAAAACACAAATTCATTTTCAACCTGCATTGTTGAGTTGGGGGCTATGTTGACTTGTTCAAGAATTGTATCATGAACATCTTTTATTGTTGGCGACAAGTCCATTCGTGTTGAAGGGTGTTCTTCAAAAATCATGGAAGAGAATTCTCGTCTCTCTTCAAATGCGTGATTTATTTCATCGAACTTTTGCAAAAATTGTCCGTATTGTTTAATGATGGCATCGACAAACATCAGAAATGTTAAAGCTGGATGAACGATTAATATAGCCCGATACCAAAGAGACGCTGGTCTATCTAAGTGTAGAGCTGCATGGATCATGAAATCTGCGGGGCAGATGCTGTTGTGCGAAAAGTATAACTGTAATTTGTAAAGCCAATCTACGGGATCCCCGTCAGAAAAACACGGACAAGAGTCATGTCTTACTCATAAATTACTTTTCAAGCGCTCCTGAAAAGCATCAAAACTGCCTAATATATTTTTCTTGCAAGCTTCAATAGAAGCCTATACATTGTTGGACATTGTAGAAGACTGAGAAATTTCCGGATAAAATTTCTACAATTTTTTTTTGTTAAACCCATTTTTCTAAGTGTTCTGTGTTTTTTTCCATCCTTCCTTTAAAACACTAAGCAAGGGCTTGGTTGTGTATGATGGCGGGGGACTCAAAATGTCCAAGAAACTGGTGGTGGACTGATCTATACCGGTGGCGGCTTAGGGGGTGGGGCGCAGCAGCGGTGGCGGCGTAGCAGCGGCTGAGGCGGCACGGATGCGGTGGCGGCGCGGCGGCGGTGGTGGCGCAGCGACAGTGGCGGCGCAGCGGCGGTGGGGGCGCAGCAGTGATGACGGTGCAGCGAGGGTGGCGGCGCAGCGGCGGTGGCTGTGCAGCGGCGAAGCGGCGGTGGCTGATCTCCTGTAAAATAGGGGTGGCTCTGTTTCAAGATCGCGGAAGACGTTGTTGATCGCAGGTTTGGAATGGAGTCCTTGAGCGCCGGAGATGTTCGCCGGAGTTCTTGATTTCAGCCAAGTTCTTGATCGTCGGTGGGGGAGGGAAGTTCTTGATCGCCGGAGACGGTGTTCGCCGGCGTTCTTCTCTCAACGAGAGCACCAACATGTTATGATCCTAAATCTAAAGTAATAAAAGGAACGGAGAAATGACCAAGATAGGTGGCCGGAGGTGAGGGGGGAAGAAGAATGGCCGGAGAGAGGGCTGGAGTTGGGAGAGAAGAAGGGATTGAGAAACTGAGCAAAACACTTTATTATTGATTTTCCATGATCTGTATTACATCCATATGGGTATATATATAGCCCAAGCTCTAAGCATTACAACCAAAGACACTTGTCACAATCCTATTCCATCTAACATATTAGACTCGTTATATTCATCCCCTCCACTCATTGACTACGATGTGATTTAATAACCACATGGTTCTTTAAGAGGTCATATTAAGCCCAAATATGATTACAATTTTCATTTTAATTGATTCCTGTGTCACTCCTGATGCTCATTCACGTAGATAGAGAACTCATCATTTCTCTCCTTCCAAATGATTACCCTAAACTTCCAATTTTTATTATGCATATGACATATTTGATGAAATGCTCAAATGAATTTTTTTGCCTCATACGTGTTTGGAATCTTAAGTTGGGGAATCGGGATTGTCCATCTCTCGTAGCAGTGACAACAGGCATATCAGGTAGCTGGCCATGGACATGCATTATCTGATATCATGTTTGTTCATGGTCCTTATTGATATTTAAAGCTGGCATGTTATTAAGGATTTATATTTGTACCACTTTAAGTGAACCTAATTGAATTTAATAAGCCCAATTGTGTCCCTAGGCATTTTAGCTGGCTTGGGGGCTAGGCCAATCTTGCTTAAACTGAAAATAACTAGTTTGATATGGCCTAAACATGCTTAATTTTCATGATAATTAGAAAGTCAACATGTCCAAAAAAAGATAATGCTATAGATTTTATGATGAACAACATATGGATGAATGTGCATGCTGCTTCGATATTCTCAACGAATTTTACATTTGCTACTTCATTAATTTACTCACTCAAAATACACTGCAGACCAACTTTGATGATCAGAATATTAATATAGAAGGAAAATGTGTGACTTTTTTCATTTAGTTGAAATGTAAAGTGGAATATCGGGCGGGTCCTTTTCCTATAAAAGCCTATATAATCACTTGGTTGTTTTACTAAAAGTTCCTTTTTGAAATTCATAAGCATGGAGTGCATCTCATATTTAAATTATTTTTTGATGATTCATTAGGAAACTTCATAGTTTTAATTGTTTTCATAATAAATGTATATTATTGAATTGATTATAAGTTTCTTGCTTTAATTTACAAAAATGATACTATGACAATGCATTATTGGTGATCTTACCGGACTTTGATTTAACAAGAGGAAAAATATATATTAATGTTGATGGACCCATCCTTAGAAGGCAGTAAACCAATGAAGATATCAAAAAATTGGTAGAACTTGCTTCCAAGTGCCCACAATTTGGGTCGTATGATCGATCAAATTCTAAATTTTGCTCTCTGTTGTTGAACCTCTGCAGGAACAGAATGAGGTAATTAATTAAACATCAGAATTTTTCTTCTTGATTTGCATCATATTGAATGATTTACTTATTAATCTGTTCTATTTGACGATTATATCATGATTTTAATTTGTTGCGCATGGTTTAATGGGTATATCAAAAGTCACGGTTGTATATCTTGGGAATAATGCTATAGTATATACATATTGAGAATATAATCCCATGTTTATATATATATATATATACTATGAAGCACGAATACTTCCCCGAAGGCAGCGTACCCGTACCGGATACGTACCCGGTACCGGTACGTGCCCGATACTCGACGGATACACCTATGCGGACACACTTGGACTTATCACATCATTTTACATATTGTAATAGGCTAGGAAGCACCAATACGGGTACGAGTACCGGGTACAATACGTGCCCGGCACGGTGGTACGACAAAATTTAAAAACAGGAATACGGGTACGTCATGATACGTTATAAAAAATATTATAAATGTATATATATATATACTATCTATAAGGGAAAACACCCTTTGGTGCAACATTGGGATTTCCAATTTTGCCCTAGCACCAAAGGGTGTTTTACCCTTATAGATAGTATATTTATATATATATTTATAAATGCTCATGTATATATATATATATATATCTTTATACTATAAGGGAAGACAAAAGAACCCATGGTGTAATATTTTGTTACCCAAAATACCCTCCAAAAGCAATGGAGTAGCCCACAACCAATGTCGTCGCCCCCGCCGAATGTCGTCACCCCGCACGGGGTCCCCGTGCACATATAAAGATGTGTGTGTGTATATATACACAATGTACTATTTCAAAAGAAGATGAATATTTGGAGTAACATTAATTATATCTTTATACTATAAGGGAAGACAAAAACACCCATGGTGTAACATTTTGTTACCCAAAATACCCTCCAAAAGCAAAGGTGTAGCCCAAAACCAATGTCACCGCCCACGACCAATGTCATCGCCGCCGCCGAATGTCGTCGCCCCGCACGGGATCCCCGTGCACGACTGCTTGTATATATATAGATATATTTATTTATTTATTTATGAGCTGGGTATTGTCGTCGGGAGCGGGCGAAGCCCGCCGCCACGAGCTGGGCATTGTCGCGCGGGGCATAGGGGCGGAGCCCCGTGTCTGTCACTTGTGTGTATAGATAGTATAGATTATCATAAGTGCAATAAATGATTCTCAAAATATCGAAACATCAAACATAAATCATAACTTGAAGTACAAGCCAACAAATCAAGGCAACATAACATGAAATTTTCAAACATTAAGCATTCATAAATATTACAAAATTTAACATCTTATATGTTTAACCAAAAGAGATAAAATTAAACTTAAGTCTACTTATCAGTAATTTTTTCTTCTTCACTGTTGGAGATCAACATCTTCAATCTTCAGTTAGTCTAGAGACAAGTTAGCCGTTTTGTTAATAACTTGCGTCGTATTAACATGTTCAATACATGTACTTATAACAGGAACGTACCAGTGCCAGAAACATGCTCGGTATAAATAGTTAAATACTCAACTTAATTTGAAGTACCAACACCTTTTGTTTACTCTAGAAAAACATACTCGTATCGCAATATGCAGAATGATGTGTTAAGTTCAAGTGTGTCCACATAGGTGTATCCGTCGAGTATCGGGTATGTATCCGGTACAGGTACGCTGCCTTCTGGGAAGTATCTGTGCTTTATAGGTGATAGGTGCCTCTTTTTCTAGAATAAATAAAAGTTGGCTCTATGCTGGGAAGTGTTGGTACGTCCAATTAAGTTGTCTGTCTGTACCAAGTATGTTCCTGATACTGGTATGCTTTTGTTACAAATACTTGTATTGAACGTGTTGAAACGACGCAAGTTATTAACAGAACGACTAACTTGTCTCTAGACTAACCGGAGGTTGAAGATGTTGATCTCCAACAATGAAGTTGATCTCCAACAATAAAGAAGAAGAAAAAAAAAACTGATGTGTAGACTTAAGTTTAATTTTATCTCTTTTGGTTAAACATATAAGATGTTAAATTTTGTAATATTTATGAATGCTTAATGTTTGAAAACTTATATGTTATTTATCATTGATTTGTGGACTTGTACTTCAAGTTATGATTTATGTTTGATGTTTCGATATTTTGAGAACTATTTATTGCACTTGTAATTTATATAAATTATATTTGTTATAACGTTTCATGTCGTACCCGTATCTTTGTTTTTTAAATTTTGGTGTACCGCCGTACCGGATATGTATCGTACCCGGTACTCGTACCCGTACTGGTGCTTCCTAGTATATATATATATATCTTGGGCCTCTTTACCTACTTTCAGTTGTTTGTGGGTTGGATGTGTTGTTTATAAGATGTCATCAGAGTATGTTAAAGGCTATATTAATTAGAATAAGAAACTCATAAAATTGTGCACTTATTTAAATCCTTGTGGTTTTTGATTAGTTGTTTTTTTCTAAACTTGTGCTGGAGTTTATGCCGAGCTTGAACCTTTTTCGGTGCTCGGTCCTAAGTCTAATTTGTTGTCCAAGCTTGAGCCAGATGTACTACTTGAGCTCGAGCTTAACCTAGTAATTGCCCTTTTGGTAAAACAAGTTTTGGAGCGTGTGTCTGACCCAGAGAAGAAGTTCAAGTATGAATGATATCATGCCAAAACTCTTTTGTTAATGTTATTCCATTACACATTGTGATGTGATGCAGTATGTTAGGGAGTATGATATCAAATGGTACAGCGTGTTAGAGACTCGATAGATATGGAAGAGGGGGAAACGTAGGTGGATGAAGCTTGTGGGCGTGAATATGAGGTGGAATATACGTTCACGGTCGCCTTCACCATGCCAAACGAAGCCTAAGTATCAAGGTCTCCTTATAATTTTTGAATTTGCTTTCCTTTTTATGATTAGGTTGTTAATATGGAATGAGGGATTTCAATTCTAAACAAACAATGTGTAATGCCTGGAGGCTTTGTACCATTTGGTCCAGTGCTTTTCACAGTATGCTTGCTCATCATCAATATCTACTGCTAAACAACATGAATTTAGCAGTGATAAAGAGGACAATAAACATCAAAATAAAAAACAGAGTAAAGTGGTATCAACAGAGGAGTGTGATCAGGCTACTACGTTTACTTAATTTTATTTGTTCTTTTTTAAGATAGGTGCCACATTTATATATTGGGCAATTGAATATGAATAGTGTGCTGGCCAGACATTTAACAAGAACCATTTAGATTTCTTGATGTTCATCGATAACTGCAATGTAATTTTAAGGTTATAATCCATATAATCATGTATCATCTCTTAAAAATAAGCATGTTCATGCACATCCATAAAGAGTTTGAAGTTCATGGGCATAATTTTGAGAAAATTGTTGATTTGTTGATATGTATAATGCCATCATGGAGAAGTGTAGTGATACAGTTGATTGCATCTCAACTTCTAAGGCTGCAGAATTGGCAGCCAAGCTTGATAAAAAAGACATAAATATCTTCTGATGCCTGGCCAAGTAGATTTCATCAATGGAGGACCTCCTTGTTAGGTTTCTCTCTCTTTCTATCCCTCCCCAGGTACTCTTAAATTGCATTTAGAGTTTTAACTTGTAAAAAAAAAAACTTTAAATTAAATTTCGATATTTTACCTGGTTCAATGAACTTTATATTCCAGTGGAGGGTTATGGTCGCATTAAGTCTTCGTATCGGTGCGAAGGTATGGAAACTGATACGAAGACTTAAATATTCCATTTGGTAGATATTAGATAGTCGTTTCCACAAATCTTTGACATATTTTTGTTGGGATTATGGAACACTTCCGGTCCTCTTGTTTCTCACACCGGGTTAGCCCACGTGAGCTTAGAGGAATCGAAGTGTGATCCTCCATTTCGACATCTCCAGGACCGGCCACATCTCCAGGAAAATTTTTCCTGCAGTAGTCGAACTGGGTTCGACCATCGTCGAACCCAGCTCGACGATAGTCGAACCCTGTTCGACGTCGAACGTCGAACCCTGCTCGACGTTAGACGTGACGAATACAGCTCGGCGTTTGGCCGAGCTCGACGTTCGACTATGCTCGACGATCGTCGATTGATCGTCGAACCCTGCTCGACGTTTGTCGTGACGATCACTGCTCGATGATTGGCCGAGCTCGACGCTCGGCCAAGCCCGACGATCGTCGACCATCGCTCGACGATGCGGCCTAGCTCGACGATCTGTTTTGCGGAAGTCTATTTAAGGCGGATTCCGCCTCTGTTTAGGTTAAGGACTTTTTACGGTACGATTGAGGCGACATTGCCGCGGCGTATTCTTTTGGAGACGGAGTACGAGGTTCTCGTTGGCGTCGGTCCAGAAGGGCTTTTCTCTTCAGTTTCTTGTTCAGAAGTGTGAGTTAAGGAAGGATCGGATTAGATCCTTGACACCTTTTCTAATCTGTAACTTTTTCTGGTGAATACAAGAAGGGGAGAAGAAGGGGAGAGAGGACGTAACCCGGTTTTGGGTGAACCTCTGTAATCGCTGTGTTTTGTGTTTGCTCTGTTCTGTTCCGTTGTGGTTTGTTATTCGTTTCGGATTTCTGCTTCTCGGCACGCACGGTTTCTTACATTTGGTATCAGAGGGAGGTTCTCTCGATTCTCGGATATGAGTTCAGGAGGAGTGCGGATCGAGATAGAGAAATTTGATGGCAGCCGATTTGATCTGTGGAAGATGAAGATGGAGGATCTGTTGGTTGATCGTGATTTGTGGGATGCAATAGTGGATACTCCTCCAACAGAGAAGTCTGATGCGGAGGCTTTTGCAACCTGGACAAAGGCCGATCGGAAAACCAAAGGTCTGATCCGGCTGTTTCTCACAGATTCAATTTTAACAAATGTCATGGAGGAAACTTCCAGCCAAGGCCTATGGTGGAAGTTGGAAACCCTATATCAGAACAAGTCCCTTGTGAACAAGCTGTTATTGAGGAAGAAGTGGTACAATCTGAAGATGCAGGAGGGTGGTTCCTTCTCGGAACACCTGACCAATTTCAACATGGTTGTGGGTCAGTTGATCTCTATTGATGAGAAGATCTCGGATGAAGACAGGGCGATCACACTACTTTGTTCATTGCCGGATTCTTGGGACAACGTTATTGTTGCCATTGGGGGTAATGGAGACAGGGCACTCACTTGTGAGTCGGTGTGTGCTACTCTTCTTTCTGAGGAGACCAGGAGAGCAGGTTCTGAGAAGACCAACAAGGGTGCATTGAGCGTATCCAGATCTCGCCCTCAATGGAGGGACACAAAGCAAGGTGGATCTCGAGATAAATCTCGGGGTAGATCCAAGAGCAGAGAAAGAGAGAAATAAAAGAAGCCCATCAAGTGCTGGAAGTGTAATCAGGTTGGGCATGTGAAGTCCCAATGCCCCAACAAGCCCATTCAGAAGGATGGAGGGTCAACTTCGGGTGCCAAGAAGGAGGCTGACGGTGGTGACATGTACATCGCAGCTGTATGTGTTGCTCATCAGGATGCGGATGTGTGGTATGTTGATACTGGAGCCTCTTACCACATGACCCCTCACAGGCACTGGTTTTGTGAGTATGAGGAGTTTGCGGGTGGTGATGTCATGCTTGGGGATGATACTGCAGTGCAGATCATTGGTCGTGGCAAGGTGATGCTGAAGATGGCCGACGGGACCATGAAGACCCTTCCGGGGGTGATGCACATTCCTGGGATGAGCAGGAATCTGATCTCGGTGGGATCTATGGCTGATGCGGGAGTTTGCTTCAGCTGTGACATGCACTCATGCAGGATGACCAGAGGGGCGATGGTGATCGCCAAAGGTGTTAGGCATGGAACACTGTACAAGCTACTTGCTGATATAGTGGTGTCTAGTGGGGCCTTCATCTCTGAAGGCCAAGAGGAGGACCAGGAGTAGCAGTCCAGGCTGTGACACCAGCGGCTTGGACACATCAGTGAGAAGGGGATGTCGGCTGTGGCATCTTGTCAGATGGTGGAGGGTGTGCCCATGTGCACCTCGAGCTTTGGATTCTGCGAGCATTGCCTACTCGGCAAGCAGAACCGGGTTAGCTTTCAGGGAGCAGGGACTAGGGCCACTGGCCCTCTTGATTTGATCCATTCTGATGTATTCGGACCTACTCCAGTTCCATCCCTTGGTGGAGCTAGGTATTATGTATCTTTCATTGATGATTATTCCAGGTTTTCTTGGCTTTACTTTCTCAGGTCCAAGGCGGAGGTTCTAGATAGGTTCAAGGAGTTTAAGAACCTGGTGGAGAACCAGTTGGAGAGAAATGTGAAGGTTCTCCGTTCTGATAACGGAGGGGAGTATTGCTCGGACGCTTTCGAGCAGTACTGTACTGAGCAGGGGATTGCACGGCAGAAGACCACGTCGTATACTCCAGAGCAGAATGGAGTGTCGGAAAGGCTCAATCGGACATTGATGGAGAAAGCCAGGTGCATGCTCAGTTGGGCTGGTTTGGGGAAGGAGTTCTGGGCTGAAGCAGCGGCTACCGCTAATTATTTGAAGAACAGGTCCCCCACATCTGCAGTGAAGGGGTGTACCCCCTTTGAGGCCATATTCAAGAAGAAGCCAAATTTGGCTTATGCTCGTGTGTTTGGGTGTGATGCTTACGTGCACATTCCAAAGGAGAAAAGGGGGAAGCGGGATATGAAATCCGAGAGATGCATCTTTGTGGGCTACAAAGAGGGCATCAAGGGATACAAGCTTTGGAACCCGGTGACGAGGACGGTGACGTATAGCAAGGATGTGGTCTTTCATGAAGCCCGTCCTCAAGTCACTACACAAGAGGACAAAGGGAAAGTTGCAGAGAGGTTGGTAGTGGAAGGGAGCATGGAGGATACCCCTCTAGAGGATGCTCGGGTAACTACTACAACTGGTTCAGATTCTGACTCTGAATCTGATGTTTTGGAGGAAGTGAACTTTAGTGATGAGTCAGAAGAGGAAGTTGCCGATGTTCCACTTCTGAGACGCTCAATAAGGGAGAGGAGGGCACCTCTCCGGTACTCCCTTAGTGCTGTTGGAGCACAATATTGTCTGAACATGCTTGGAGAAGATCCCATTTCAGCCAAGGATGCAAGGTCGAGGGCTGATGCAAATCAGTGGGAGCTTGCTATGGAGGATGAGATGGTTTCCCAGAGGAAGAATCAGACTTGGAGTCTGTGCAAGCTTCCAAAGGGAAGGAAGACCATAGGGAATAGATGGGTTTTCAAGCAGAAGGTGAAGGCAGATGGCACTGTGGAGAAGTACAAGGCAAGGTTGGTTGCCAAGGGGTTCTCGCAGGTTGAAGGTGTGGACTACGACGAGATTTTCTCGCCGGTAGCCAAGCTCACTTCTATCAGGATGGTTCTCTCCATTGCAGCTGTGCATGATTTGGAGTTTGAGCAAATGGACGTGAAGACGACATTCCTTCACAGGAATTTGGAGGAGGAGATCTATATGCGGCAACTTGAAGGATTCGAGGCCAAGGGCAAGGAGGATCAGGTGTGCAGGTTGAAGAAGTCCCTCTATGGACTGAAGCAGTCTCCGAGGATGTGGTACCAGAAGTTCGACACCTACATGCTGGAATCAGGTTTTGAAAGGTCGAACTCGGACCACTGTATTTATATCCAAAGGAAGGGACATGCTGCTCATAGGGAATAGTGTTAAGATGATCCAACAAGTGAAGAAGCTGCTCTCGGCCAAGTTTGAAATGAAGGATTTGGGGCCAGCAAGTGTGATCTTGGGGATGCAGATTACCAGAGACCGAAGCAAGAAGAAGCTATGGTTGGGGCAGCAAAGGTATGTCGAAGAGGTGTTGAAGAAGTTCAACATGGCTGACTGTAAACCTGTTGGTGCCCCTATGCCGGTTGGGGAGAAATTATCTGCGGAGATGTGTCCCAATACACATGAGGAGATGGAAGACATGGTGAAGGTTCCATATACAAGTGCAGTGGGGAGCCTCATGTACGCCATGGTTTGTACTCGGCCTGACATAGCGCAAGCAGTGGGAGTGCTGAGCCGGTACATGGCAAAACCAGGGAAGGAGCACTGGAATGCTGTGAAGCGGGTGTTCAGGTATCTTCGCGGCACTTCAAACTATTCTATATGTTATGAAGGTGCTGAAACTGGAAGAGTCCTGGACGTGGTCGGGCACGTGGACTCTGACTGGGGAGGTGATCTGGATAGCAGGAGGTCCACCAGTGGGTATGTTTTTACATTATTTGGTGGTGCTGTTAGTTGGATGAGTCGGCGGCAAGGAGTGGTGGCACTCTCGTCAACGGAAGCGGAATACATGGCTCTTACTCATGCCAGTAAGGAGGCCATATGGCTGAGAAGGTTGTGCGGGGAGCTCAGTTTTGAGCAAGGTCCTGTGAAGCTGTGGTGTGACAGCCAAGGGGCTATTCAATTAGCCAAGAATCCGGCTTTCCATTCTAGGACAAAGCACATAGACATCCAATTTCACTTTATAAGGGAAAAGGTAGAGAAGCTGGTGGTTCAACTGGAGAAGGTTGATACCAAGGAGAACAGTTCTGACTTTCTTACCAAGGCTGTGCCTGTTGCTAAGTTTGAATGGTGTGCAACAGCAGTGGGGTTGAAGAGGAAGATTGGAGGAGCTGCTCTCATCTGCGGAAGTTTTCCATCAAGTGGTAGAATGTTGGGATTATGGAACACTTCCGGTCCTCTTGTTTCTCACACCGGATTAGCCCACGTGAGCTTAGAGGAATCGAAGTGTGATCCTCCATTTCGACATCTCCAGGACCGGCCACATCTCCAGGAAAATTTTTCCTGCAGTAGTCGAACTGGGTTCGACCATCGTCGAACCCAGCTCGACGATAGTCGAACCCTGTTCGACGTCGAACGTCGAACCCTGCTCGACGTTAGACGTGACGAACACAGCTCGGCGTTTGGCCGAGCTCGACGTTCGACTATGCTCGACGATCGTCGATTGATCGTCGAACCCTGCTCGACGTTTGTCGTGACGATCACTGCTCGATGATTGGCCGAGCTCGACGCTCGGCCAAGCCTGACGATCGTCGACCATCGCTCGACGATGCGGCCTAGCTCGACGATCTGTTTTGCGAAAGTCTATTTAAGGCGGATTCCACCTCTGTTTAGGTTAAGGACTTTTTACGGTACGATTGAGGCGACATTGCGGCGGCGTATTCTTTTGGAGACGGAGTACGAGGTTCTCGTTGGCGTCGGTCCAGAAGGGCTTTTCTCTTCAGTTTCTTGTTCAGAAGTGTGAGTTAAGGAAGGATCGGATTAGATCCTTGACACCTTTTGTAATCTGTAACTTTTTCTGGTGAATACAAGAAGGGGAGAAGAAAGGGAGAGAGGACGTAACCCGGTTTTGGGTGAACCTCTGTAATCGCTGTGTTTTGTGTTTGCTCTGTTCTGTTCCGTTGTGGTTTGTTATTCGTTTCGGATTTCTGCTTCTCGGCATGCCCGGTTTCTTACAATTTTAACTATTTAGAAACACAAGATCATTACATTTGACTAATGCAAAATGAATTGACTAATTCAATTTGACTTGGATGCTTTTTACTTGGATGCTTTTTTCGCAATTGAAAGTACCAAGTTTTAAATGTTCAAGTATCTTTCCAATTCAAGCTTACGGTGGCTTGGTTATTATCAATTACTAGTTTTGGCGCCTAATTTGCTGTTTTTTAGCGAACCGGGCGTCCAGTCTGCCATTTTTCAGCGAACTGAGTGCCCAGCCCACCGTTTTTAGGGAATCGGGCACCCAATACGCCATTTTCAGCGAACCGGGCGCCCAGTCCGCCATTTTCAGTGAACCGGGCGCCCAGTCCGCCATTTTTCAGCCAACCGGGCACCCAGTCTGCCGTTTTTCAGCGAACCAGGCCGCCGTTGTCTGTGCTTAGGATGTTTACTGCTCTTGGTTGTAAAAAATTGAAGTATTTTTTCATTTACATTGTAGGCCAGGGATAATGGAAGGATATCAGCGCGTCATGAAAAAGTGCTTACTCGCAGCTCATAGAACATACAAAGGGAATGAGTCTTTTGTAGATGATAAATCAAAGAATGCATACTCAATATCAAGTTGAAAGCCAAGCTCATCCTCCCAATCAATGCCAACCTTCGTCCTTCATTCTTCAGATCCTCAAGTTACTCAATCATGGTCATTGATTATGTTATATCTATGTGTTATTTTGAGTTTCAATTTTATGTTAGATCACTTTACTTTTGATTATATCAACTTGTATTGATATTTTGGTTCTATGTTAATCTTTGTTCACGATGTATGAAAGTTTGATGATGTATATATGAAAATTTAATGATGTATATATGAATGTTTGATGATGTATATGTACAACCCCATATTCGCTAGAGTGAACCTAGAGACACCAACGGTCATGATTGGACTAGCTTCGGGTTTCAGACCAAAACCACTTGCGCCTTGGTAGAGCTCCCGCCTACGAGCAGGCGGGATCGTTTGCGCCAAGCCTCAGCCAAGACCCACTGATGACCAGAGGCGAGCGAGAAGGCATTGAGTCCACTTGACGCCAAAATCCAAGCAGCAAAGGCGTCGAGTCCACTCGACGTCGCGTTGAGTAAGCTCCACTCACTCAACGCCGCGTTCAACAGCAAAGGCGTCGAGTCCACTCGACGTCGCATTGAGTAAGCTCCACTCACTCAACGCCGCGTTCAGCAACAAAGGCATCAAGTCAACTCAACGACGTGTTGAGTGGAGGCGGGAAGGTACTCGGCTCAGGGTTCTCGCCGCGGCTCAGGGTTCTCGCTGCGGCTCAGGGTTCTCGCCGCGGCTCAGGGTTCTCGCCGTGTGGGGCCCAAGGCCTAGGGTAAAATTACTTAATTGTCCTCGGGTAGAATTACATACATACCCCCAGGGGCTGTATTTAGTATTTTATAAACAGTGGGATTTGGCTATTGGCAGGCCAGCCAGGGGTATTTCAGTAATTTCATGTCAGCAAAAGGCTATAAATAGACCTATAAGGGCTTCTTAGAAGGCAAGCTTTCATTATTCTCAAAATCCCCAAGTGCTTTCTGAGGAGCTCCAAGCACAGCTTTGGCTTTGGAGGGGAAGCTCTCAGAGATCTTCCGGGTGTGAGGTGGGACCTCCCTGCTGAGGCTTTGGGTCAGTTCTAGATCCCTTGCAACCAGTCGAAGGTCGAGGCTTGAGAGAAGTAGGTGTTGGCTACACCCTGGTTTTTGAACATTCGTTGAGGTCATTTTTGGCTTCAACAGTTCTGGTGTGGTGAGCGTGGAAGGCAGCCGATACAAGAAAGCCTTGAGTTTGGTCTCATGGCTGGAGGTGATGGTGAAGGGTCTAGCTCAGGAGATTCCCCCACCCAGGGAGAGGAAGCAACGAGGAAGATGCTGGAAGACTTCAGGCGAGAGGTCCTGCAGACCATAGCTTGGCCTTTTCGGCGAGGAGTGAGTGAGCGACACCTCAGGTTCCGATGGATGTGGTCCCGCTTTTGGTCGAGAATGCCCCTGGGCAACGTACCGGGAAGGAGGTCTCGACAGAGGTTGGCGAGAGAGACATTGTAGCACGGGAGCTCTTCCTAGGCCAGCGCCCCGGGAAGGAGGTTCATGTAGAGATCGACGAGAGGGAGGCGACAATGCGAGAGATCTTCCCTAGGCACGGTCCCGCGGATTGGGCAAGCTAGCCTAGGCCGCAAGACGTGCCCTCTCGGCAGGTAGGTGGCGAGAGCCCTTTCAGGGAGCTCATCATCTCGGCTCCGGTGCCAGAGGGGTTCCGGGAGCCCGACATGTCTTACTACTTAGGAAAAGACGACCCTGTACAACACGCGCAATTGTTTGAAGACGTGGTTTCAATAAGGCAGATGATGGATGCCTTCAAGTGTCGGCTGTTTGCCATCACGTTGAAGGAAAAAGGCTCGGGACTGGTTTCATCAGTTGTCGGCGAGCTCGATCTACAGCTTTGAGTACTTACGTCGAGGGTTCCTGTTGAGGTTTTCGACATCGAAGAAGCAGAAGAAGGAGGCGGAGTGCATGTTTGCAATAAGACAGAAGAAGAAAAAGACGTTGGGTCGTTATGTTGACCGGTTTCAGGAAGAGATCCTCCTTGTCTAGGAGGTCCCAGGGTACGCATTGATGCTTGCCTTTACCCTGGGGCTGAGACCAGGCTTCTTTAGCATGGAGTTGAAGAGAGTGCCTCCCATTTATTTTGAGGAGCTCATGGAGAGGACGGCGAAGGAGATAGATTTTGAAAGAGCCAACCCAGCTTTCGCTAGGAAGCTGGCCCGGTTGGCGGAGGATGATGTGAAGGAACCAGCGGCAAGAAAGCAGAGGGAGAAGAGAGAGCCGAGAGAAGAGAGGAGAAGGGAAGAACCTCGAGGGCAGGGGCAGCACCAGGGACGGGGGGCCCGGGAGCCGAACAATCGGTTGGGTTGGAGGCCTTAGAAGGGTCGCCCCTAGGGTCAAGGAGGAGGCTTCCAGGGAAGAGACAACCTTCGGGAGCCAAGAAGGTTTGATCAGCCGACGTGGAGGCAGGGACCGAGGGGTCACTTCCTGCCGCCGCAAGAAGCAATGGAGATTGGTAGAGGAAGAGGAGGAAGAAGAGCCCGAGGAGCTGGAAGAAGGGGTATTAGAGAAGGAAGAGGGGGCAGGGTGGCGTTGCCCTTCTGTGACTTCCACCAGGAGGAAGGTCACGCGACAACCACATGCCTAGAGTTCTTAGAGATGAGAGAAGCAAGAGGAATGGGGAGGCAGGATCCGCCGGTAAGGATCGTTGAAGTGCATCAGGGAGAGGGAGAAGATAGGTGCGAGGACAGAGCAGATGTGGGAACCCGAGGAGGGATCGGGGTGATCCACGGAGGAGTGGGGATTGAGGCAACTCGCAAGGGTAGCCTTTAGACCATGTTCCAAAGAGGGGTCGCCTCGACTTCCCTGGCTCCCCCCCAGATGAAAAAAAATCACCTTTTCATCAGCTGACATGCCGGACTTTGAGGATCCGTTCTGCGATGCCCTTGTGATTCAGACAGCAGTGGAGAACTTCACGGTCTCCAGGATACTGGTGGATAATAGGAGCTCTGTGAATGTGATCTTTAAGAAGGCTTTTGACGAGATGAAGGTTGAGGGGAAGAGGGTCCTGGCTTCAGATGGACCGCTGTTTGGGTTCTCAGGAGAGAGGAAGGAAGTTGAAGGGGGAGTAGGGCTGCACGTGAAGTTGGGAGGCGTGTCACGGAACTGTAGGTTCGTGATCGTGGACGCCCCGAGCAGCTACAATGCCATCTTTGGGCGTCCCCTTATCAATGCCTTTCGCTGCGTCCCCTCCTCATTTCATCAATGTCTTAAGTTCAACAATGGAGGGGTGCATGTTAGGATTAGGGGGGACCCAAAGGTGGCAAGGCAGTGCTACGTGACGGCGGTCAACACCGTGTCCTGGATGGCCGAGGCGGAAGAGCTGGAAAGGGAGATGGAGGAGCAGGGAGAGGATGTCGAAGAAGAGGAGGTGAGCCTATGGGAGGCGAGGAAGGAGAGAGCGGAGGAGCAGAGAGAAATTGAATAAGAGGCCTTGAGGGGCATGGAAGTCGAGCAGTAGCAGGAGAGCCTGGAGGAGGCGATGGAGGTGGGGGAAGAACGAGCGGTGGGAGTTGGGCAGGAGAGCCTGGAGGAGGCGATGAAGGAAGAGCGAGCAGCAGGAGATGGGCAGGAGAGGCCGGAGGAGGCAGCGGAGCTTGAAGTAGGAAGGGAGGAGGAGTTGGAGCTAGAAGAAGAAGCAAGGGTTGGCTGGGAGCAGTCACGGCTGGAGCTGGCCGAAGAAGTGGTAGAAATGGAGTTCTTCACCAACACAGGACAGCTGCGGAGGGTGAGAATCAGCTGGGGCTTAAGTTCTGAGGACCAGGAGCAGATGAGAGCTTGCATCCAGAGCAATATCGACGTCTTCGCTTGGAGCGCGGCGGACATGTCGGGCATTGACGCGGATGTGTCTTGCCATCGCCTGAACCTGGACCCCCGGACTCGCCCCATACGCCAGAAGATGAGGGCCATCGCCACCAAGATGGAGGAGCCTATCCGCAAGGAGGTCAGGAAGCTCCTGGAAGCCGGCTTCATCTCAGAGATCCAGTATCTAGGATGGAGCTCCAACGTGGTAATGGTTAAAAAAGGGGGTGGGAACTGGTAAAGGTGTATTGATTTCTCTTTGTTAAATAAATCATGCCCTTAGGATTGCTACCCCCTGCCTCGAATCGACGCGCTGGTTGATTCAGCCGTCGGTTTTTCTGTTATGAGTTTTTTGGATGCTTTTTCAGGTTATCACTAGATCCGGATGCACCCTCCCGATGTCAAGGATGTCTCCTTCATCACTAGGGAGGGGTGCTTCTGTTATAAGATGATGCCCTTTAGGTTGAAAAATGCAGGGGCTACATACCAACGTATGATGGATCGAGTCTTCCAGGGGCAAAGGGGGAGGAACTTGGAGGTTTATGTCGATGACCTGATGGTGAAAAGAAAGTGTGCGAACTCACACCTACGGGACCTAGAAGAGACCTTTGACACCCTGCGGAGATTCAAGATGAGGCTGAACCCCTTAAAGTGTGTCTTCGAGGCCAGCCGCGGGAAGTTCCTTGGGCATTTCTTGACTCCGGTAGGGGTAGAGCCTAACCCAGATAAGTTGAAGGCCATCCTAGACCTGGAATCGCCTCGCGATGCCAAGGAGGTCCAGCGCTTGACAGGCAAGTTGGCCGGGCTAAGCAGGTTCTTCTCCAGATCAGGGGATAAGTGTTCGTCATTCTTCAAGGTGTTGAGGGGTAACCAAAGATTTTAGTGGACCGCCGAATGTGAAGAGGCCTTCCAAGGGCTGAAGAGACAGCTCTCCCAGGCTCCTCTACTTCAAAGCCCGAAAGAAGGAGAGGACCTGGCCTTGTATCTAGGTGTATGATTGGAGGCCGTGAGCTCCGTTCTAGTCAGGGAAGAGGGGGAAGAAGCAGCTAACCATCTATTACGTAAGCCAGATTTTGAAGAAGGCAGAGCTCCGTTACTCCATCCTGGAAAAGATGGCATACGCTCTGATCATCTCGGCAAGGAAGCTTCGGCCATATTTCCAAGCACACTCGATTAGGGTGGTGACCGACCATCCTCTTCGCAGGATCTTTGAAGGGGTAAAGCACTCGGTAAGGCTTGCCAAGTGGTCCATCGAACTAAGTGAGTTCGACATCTCTTACGTTCCAAGACTCTCCATCAAGGCGCAAGCGGTGGCGGATTTTTTGGCGGACTATGTTGTTGAAGTCCGGGAAGAGGAACCGCAACCACAGGGAGCGTGGAAGATGATGGTTGATGGGTCCTTAGGGAAGCATTCCCTTGGGGGAGGAGTTGTGTTGATAAGCCCCCAGGGGGTCGCTATAGAGCAGGCGGTGGCCTACCACTTTCTAGTGACCAACAACCAAGCAGAATACGAGGTTATGATAGCCGGCCTTCATTTGGCAAAGGAGCTTGAGATCCAGGATGTGGAGGCCTTCACAGACTCGATGGTGGTAGCATCACAGATCCGAGGGGAGTTTGAAGCTTGGGAGCCTACCCTCGTAAAGTACCTATCCAAGGTAAGGGCGATCATTAGAGGGTTTCGATCGTTCTCAATCCAGCATGTCCCCATGGAGGAGAGCACAGCCGCCGATCGATTGGCAAAGTTTGGACCTCAGGGGGGGGGGGGGAGGGATCCTCACTGAACTATTTCGGCCAGCGATCGAGGAAGGGGAGTTGATGGAGGTAGGTCAGCGACTCTCGTGGGTGGATCCATTGGTTACCTTCCTAACCACCGACAAGCTGACGGAGGAGGTTAAGGATGAAAAAAGATTCAAGCGCAGGGCAGCTCACTACCTAATATTGGAAGGAGGGTTGCATCGAAAGATGTTGTCAGGTTTCCTGGCAAGATCTGTAATCGAAGAAGAGATCTCGAGGATCCTGGGGGAGGTACACTTTGGCGAGTGCGGAAGCCATGGGAGTAAGGACGTTGGAAGCAAGGGTAGTAAGGCAGGGGTACTTCTGGCAGACCCTGAGGAAGGATGCAGCGGAATTCGCAAAGAGATGCCAAAAATGTCAGCTATACGCCCCCTCCAACTCCTGCCTGCTCAATGACTTAAGAGCATCACGTCGCCATGGCCTTTCACCATCTGGGAGATGGACTTGGTCGGGCCTTTCCCTCCAGCTAGTGGGCAGAGGAGGTTCCTCCTGGTCATGGTCAATTACTTCTCAAAGTGGCTGGAGTTTAAAGCCTTGGCCAAAATCACCTTGCAAGTTATAAGGAACTTCGTCTGGGGGAAGATCATATGCAGGCACGGACTACCCCAAGCGATAGTGACGGACAACGGTCCCCAGTTTGCCAGCGAAGAGTTATCAGCTTCTGCGCCCAACTGGGGATAGACCTCAGGTTTGCCTCTGTCCACCACCCCTAGAGCAACGGCCAAGTGGAAGCGGCAAATAAAATCATTGTGAACTTACTTAAGAAAAAAGTGGAGAACTTGGGGGGGAATTGGGTGGAGCAGCTCCCCTCAGTCCTGTGGGCCTTGCGAACGACCCCGAACACGGCCATCGGCGAGACCCCCTTCAAGCTTTCTCATGGATGTGAGGCGGTTCTTCCAGTAGAATTCGAGGTCCGGTCCCCGCGGGTCACGACCGCGGGCGAAGGAGATAAGACTTGGAGGTTGGAGAATGAGGAGGGGTTACGCCTCTCACTAGACATGGTGGAGAACTGCAGGATGTTGCAACCATCAGACAGTAGGATATCAAGCGGCGGATGGCCAAGTATTTCGATAAGCATATCAGGATCAAGCAGTTCACCGAAGGAGATCTGGTGCTGAAAAAGGTTGACGCGGCAGGAAGGTCGGCTTCTGTGGGCAAGCTCAACCCGAATTGGGAAGGGCCTTACATTGTAAAGGAGATCCTTGGAACAGGAGGTTGCTACCTCCAGGATGTGGAGGGAAGAGCCTTGAGCCACACCTGGAGCGGTGATGATCTAAAACGCTTCTACCCGTAAGAGGGAGAAGGTGATTGTATTAATACTTTCGAGTGCTATCATAATATATACCTTACCTTTGATCCATCGTCTACTCTTTTATCTTAAAGTTAGAATAGGGTTTGAAAACTTCATCGACACCCCGAGCTTGGCTTGGCCCCAGGTAGACCCGCTGCGCAGGCTCTCATCTAGCTGGCAAGTCTGAAGGCTCGCCTGTGGGGGAGAGGTCTTGTTTTGAGAACTTCATCGACACCCCGAGCTTGGCTCGGCCCTAGGTAGACCCGCTGCGCAGGCTCTCATCTAGCTGGCAGGTCTGAAGGCTCGCTTATGGGGGATAGGTTTTGTTTTGATAACTTCATCGACACCCCGAGCTCGGCTCGGCGCCAGGTAGACCCGCAGAGCAGTCTCTCATCTAGCTGGCAAGTCCGAAGGCTCGCCTGTGGGGGAGAGGTTTTGTTTTGAGAACTTCATCGACACTGTTGGAACACCCTATTACTAATTTGGGCAAGGATCACTATGTTTTTAGGAAATTGGTTTGACCTAGTTGTATAGTTTAAAAGGTCAAATTAAAATGAGTTTAAGAGTTAGAACTTAGGTTTTAAGCTGCCCCCAAGACCATTCAAAGATCAGGATTCAGTGCTGAGACTAAGGAATTTTCGTTGAGCTCAGGTCGACGAAACGTCGAACTCAGTTCGACGTTCTCTTAGCTCAATTCTGCAAGTCGTCGAACTCTGGTCGACGATCTTCGAGCTCAGATCGACGTTTTGTCTTCAGCTATTTTCCAAGTCGCTGAGCTCAGTTCGACGATCGTAGAGCTCAGGTCGACGTTTTATGTCTCTAGTATAAATCCAATCTCTGAGCTCAGGTCGACGATAGCTGAGCTCAGGTCGACGATTTTTGTGAGAGATCGACGCTTTCAGAATTCAAATTCAAGAACAGTTTTGGAATTCTTTCAGAGTTATTTCCTGCATTTATTGCAAAGGATTATGTAGCCGTTTCAAGCAATCTGGAGCAAGTTTCAAGGAAGGCTAAAAGGAATGTTACTTAGGACTTTTCCCAGAGACAGTTGTCATTTATGGAAGTCATTTATGACTGAGTAACGGCCATCTAAGTCAGAATCTGATATACTCCTACAGAATTTGTTTTTGACAATACAACAGATCAATACAATAAGATAGGCAAGAGATATATAGGATCATTGGATTAAAAAAAGAGTTACATAAGAGAGATCAAAATATACTATGATCAAGAACTCATCTTCTGGAACATACAGATTCACTGAGTAAAAATCTTCAAGAACACAAGAAAGTTTTCTGTAGAGGAAATCATCTGCTTCTCCAAATCTTCAAGTGTTAAAAAGCTTCAACATCAAGGACTCCAGACATCACACATTTCAGCATCTGCTAAAATCATCTTTTGCTGGAGATCTGAAGCACCTGAAGACCTATCACCCTAGCAAAGCTCACCTTCCTGAACCTTTACAGATCTCAGGGGGAGCTTTAACTTCATCTTCCACTTGTCTTCTCGCAAACTTTTGACAGAGAAGAGCAACTCAACTCTTTCTTTCTTTTTCCTTTCCCTCCTGTAAAAGGGTTTTTCAAAACTCCCTTCAAAAGTTCTGAGACTGGTTTCTGAGACCTTGTCAAAACTCAGTGGTGGCAAGACACCTTATCAAAAAAATCTAGTTTTGATTTTTGAGTACCTTATCAAAAGCTCATTGGTGCCCAGGACACCTGATCAACTATTCCTGCAGTGGATTCCTACCTAGGGTGGTAGAAGAGTGGATGTACCCAGGTTATTGGAGAACCACTATAGATTCTTATGTCATCTGGTTGCTGTGTGTTTGACTTTGCTGTGTACTGTGTGATTTCTTAGTTCTTTCTTTAGTTTTTATTTCATCACAAACACCTTACATATATACATAAATTAAGTCTTCCACTGCTTTATAGTTTTAAATTATAAATTATTTTAAAAATACTGTATGCACCCCCCTCCTCTAGAGTTAAGGTAGATCTTTTCCTCACTTTCAATTGGTATCAGAGGGAGGTTGGTTATTCAAAATCTGAATTTTCAACAGATTGGTTGAACAGGCTAACACCTGAACCAAAAGATCCTTGATAAGATAAACCTTCTATAAAGGATAGTTATTACTTTTTATATTATATTTATTTTCATACAAAACCATGACACAGAACAAAGATTATGCTAGCACCAGACCTCTAGTGTGCAACCTCTCTAACTTTGCACTTTAAAAGGCAAGGATTAAGCTTTACATGAATTCTATTGATGAGGACATTTTTAATTCTGTTTTGCCAGTTTGTCCAAGACCCCCAGTGATCACAAGTACAAGTGATGTTCCACCTCCTTCAGGAACAGATGCAGAAATAAAGAAATGGAAAGTTGTAGATGCAAAGGCTATGAATATCCTTGCTCATACCATGTCTGATGAGATATTCCAAAAGGTGGCTGAATGCAGTTCAGCAAAAGAGATATGGGTTAAGTTATCTGAAATTGTCTCAGGATTTGCTGATGAAAGGAAGGACAGGAGATCCCATCTCATAAGCCAATATAAGAACTTCAAGAAAGGAGAAACTGAATCAGTGGCTGACATGTACAATAGACTCAGCCTAATAGTCAGTGAACTAAAAACACTTGACAAGGAGATCTCTCTAACTGAACTAAATGACAAGATCCTAATGTGCTTCCCTAGCAGTTGGGACTCAAGGATCTAGCCAATCAAGGATGCCAGAAGCCTAACTGAGATTACTACTTAAGCTTTATTGGGAAAGCTCAAGTCTTATGAGCTGCTCATCAAGAACAGAGAGGAAGAACAAAAGACTGCTTCTCCAGCCATCAGAAAGGAGAAGACCATAGCATTCAAAGCTACAGAAGATCTGCCTGAAGACAAGGTCACAGGCAATGAAGAATTGATGAGTTTACTAGCCAAGAGATTCTATAAGATGACCAGGAAAAAATTTCAAAAAGAGGTCATCCAGAGGGCATGAGAAGCCAAGGTATGACAAGTCAAATAATAAAGAAATAATCTGTTTTGAATGCAGAAAACCAGGCCATATTGTGCCTGACTGTCCAAAAAATCAGAATAAGGACAAGAAGGACAGGAAAGATAGGAGAAAAGACAAGAACTCTAGAGGAAATAGCAGTAACAAATACTCCTCCAACAAAAATAAACATACAAGGAAGGGGTTTGTAGCTGAAAGCTGGAGTGATACTGAAGAGGAATCAGAAGCCTCATCAAGCTCAAGTGATGATGAGGATGATGCTGAAGAAAAAGAATTCTGCATGATGGCTATCAATGCCTCTCAGCAAAATTCTGATGCAGAACAAGGATCAGATTCAGAATCTGAAACTCAAACTGAAGAAGACCAGGTAATAGACTCCTTTGACTTTGACTCAGAGGACTTTAGGTCTGAATTTAAGGCACTTTGTTTAGACCTGTTAAAATCTGAGAAAGAGATTATCTCTCTCAGAAATCAATTGTCTGAACATAGCACCTTAAAATCAGACAACCTCAAACTCTCTGAGGAGTTAGAATGCTGTAGGGAGGAGATAGCTTCACTGAAAAGTGAGTTATCTCAGGCAAAGAAGTTTGAAGAATCTCTTAATGGGAGAAGCATCAGACTGATGGACATCACAAGCATAGTGAACTCAAGATTCAACAGTACACTGGGCTTGGGTGCTTCATCCAGCCAAACTATAGTATTAACAACCCCAATTAAATTTATTTCTAATAAAGGAAAGGGTGTTGTAGAGGTAGCTAGGAAGAATCTAGATTTACCTAAGGAAAATCAAGTTCAACAGAAAACGTCAAACAGAGCTCGACGATCGTCGAACAGAGCTCGGCGATCCGAGGCTGGATCGTCGAACTCAGATCGATGACTTCTGAACTCTAAACTCTGGTATAGTCAATCTTCGAACGGAGCTCGACGATCTGACCCAAGATCGTCAAACACAGCTCGATGATCGTCGAACGGAGCTCAGAGCTTTGAACCTTCTTTCAGAGGTAAATCTCAAGTCAATCCTAGAAGTCCCTCATCCAAAAGCTTCAACCCTTATACTGAATGGATAGTACCTCCTAAGAGATACCATCCTGAAGGATATAAGAGTCAGCCAGGGATGTCTTTCATTTATGAATTTAAAGGTTATCAACCTAGACCCAAGGTAAACTGGATCAAAAACATATAAATTGTTTATGTGCAGGTGAAGACCTATCCAGCAATGAACCAACAATGGTATCTAGATAGTGGGTACTCAAAGCACATGACAGGGAGTAAGGACAATCTCACATCCTTCAAAGCCAAACTTGGACCCAAAGTGATCTTTGGAGATTCAAACTTTGGTCAAACAAAAGAATATGGTGCTGTTCAGATTGGCTCAGTCACATTCAAGAAGGTGGCTTATGTGGAAGGACTGAAGCACAACCTAATCAGTATCAGTCAACTCTATGATGAAGGATATCAAGTGACATTTAACAAATCCTTATGCCAGATCAAGTCAGAGGATAACACAACAGTGTTAACAGGTAAAAGGAAAGGTAACATTTATCTTGTAGATTTCCTTTCAACCAACATAGATATCTGCTTATTTAATTCAGTCTGCAAACCAAATGATTTTTGGCATAAGAGACTAGGACACTTAAACCTTAGAACCATTGCTAGGCTGTCCAAGGACAACCTTGTTAGAGGACTACCTTCTGGCCCCTACAAGAAGGAAGGACTCTACAGGACTTGTCAATTAGGTAAGCAAACTAAAAACAGTTTTAAGTCACTTAATAAGAGTGATTCACCTAGGATTTTGTATCTGTTACACATGGATCTTTTTGGACCCATTATAGTGCAAAGCTTAGGAGGGAAATCTTACACTTTAGTGATTGTAGATGTCTTCTCTAGATTCACTTGGGTATTCTTTCTGAGGAAGAAGTCTGGTAACTTTAAATGTTTGACAGATTTTCTCAAATGCATACAGATTGAGTTCAATACTCACATTGCCCTGATCAGAAGTGATCATGGGACAGAGTTTGATTCTCTTCTCATGCAAGAGTTCTGTCAGAGTGAAGGGATCAGGCATACTTTCTCAGCTCCTAGAACTCCTCAATAAAATGGGGTAGCTGAAAGGAAAAATAGAACCCTAATTGAATCTGCTACTACATTGTTGACAGATGCTCACCTTCCTCTATATTTTTGGGCAGAGGCAGTGAACACCTCCAACTATGTGTTGAACAGAAGTTTGATACATAAACTGAAGGGCAAAACTCCCTCTGAATTGCTCAAAGGGAAGAAACCTAAAGTAGACTATTTCAAAATTTTTGGCTGCATTTGTTATATTCATAATAATGACAAGAAGTATTTAGCAAAATTCCTAGCTAAAGCTAACGAAGGAGTGTTTCTGGGATACTCCATGATCAGTAAAGCTTATAAGGTTTATAATAAAACTTCTCTTAAAATTGAAGAATCTGTTCATGTATCTTTTGATGAGACTAACATGTGTTATAAGGAGAAGTCTACTTCTACCATAAAACCATTACAGGTACACTCTCTTTCAGAAAATTTGGACATGTTACACATTGTAGAAAAGGATTCAGTACATTAACCTATCCAACAAAGAGCTGAAATCAGTGAAGATAAAGAGGATACTCAACATCTTGATGTCCAACATCTTGGAGAAAACCATTTTGAAGAGCCAGTTGTTGTTCCACAAGAAGAAACAACAACACAGGTTGGTGAACAATCAACACCCCCTGTTGATTTAGTAACAACAAGAGATTACTCAATCTCCCAAGTGATTGGAAACATCTCAGCTGGTGTGCAAACCAGAAATTAGGTCAACCAGAACCTGATGCACACCTGCTTTTTATCTCAAGTTGAGCCTCAATCCATTCAAGATGCAGAACAAGATCCACACTGGATCATTGCTGTGCAAGAGGAACTACATCAATTTGAGAGGAACAAAGTTTGGGAGCTAGTACCAAGGCCTAAGGATCACTCAATTGTTGGAACAAAGTGGGTGTTCAGAAACAAGTTGGATGATCAAGGAGTTATTGTAAGGAACAAGGCAAGGCTAGTTGCTCAAGGTTATTCTCAAGAAGAAGGGATAGACTATGACCAGACCTTTGCACCAGTGGCAAGGCTAGAGGCCATAAGAATATTCCTTGCTTATGCAGCTCACAAAGGATTCAAGGTTTACCAAATGGATGTGAAGAGTGCATTTCTTAATGGAGACATCAAAGAGGAAGTCTATGTTAGACAACCTCCAGGTTTTATCTCTCCAACTTATCCTGACCATGTTTTCAAATTGCATAAAGCATTATATGGTCTCAAGCAAGCTCCTAGAGCATGGTATGAGATCTTAGCATGCTTTCTTCTGAAAAATGATTTTATAAGGGATAGAGTAGACTAAACTCTCTTTATTAGAACTCATAAGTCCCATACCCTACTAGTACAAATATATGTAGATGATATCATATTTGGTTCTACTGATTCAAATTTGTGCAGAAAGTTCTCTAACTTAATGCATTCTAAATTTGAAATGAGTAGCATGAGTGAGCTTTCCTTCTTTTTAGGATTGCAAGTCAAACAACATGCTGAAGGCATATTTATTTCTCAAACCAAGTATGCAAAATAATTGGTTAAGAAATTTGGTATGTTTGAAGCATCCTGTATGAAGACACCTATGCCTACCAATGCTGTATTAGATACTGATGAACATGGTAAACATGTTGATCAGACAACATATAGAGCAATGATTGGCTCTCTATTGTACCTTACAACTAGTAGACCTGATATAATATTTGTTACATGTATATGTGCTAGGTTCCAAGTAAGCCCTAGAGAGTCACACCTAACATTAGTTAAGAGGATTCTTAGGTATGTGAAAAGTTATCCAAATCTAGGACTCTGGTATCCAAAAGACTCGGGATTTGAATTAGCTGGATTTTCAGATGCTGATTATGCTGGATGTAGAGTAGATAGGAAAAGCACCAGTGGAACTTGTCAGTTCCTTGGTGACAGACTTGTCTCCTGGTTCTGTAAGAAACAGACATCTGTGTCAACTTTAACTGCTAAAGCTGAATACATGGCAGTAGGCAGTTGTTGCTCACAGATTCCGTGGATTCAAAACCAGCTCCTAGACTATGGCTACAACTTAGAAGGATCAAAAATATTTTGTGATAACACTAGTGCTATCTCTATAGCACAAAATCCAGTCCTTCATAGTAGGACAAAACATATTGAGATTAGGCATCACTTCCTAAGAGACAATATGGAGAAAAATAAAATTGAAATTCAATATATCCCAACTGATTTGCAAAGGGGAGATATTTTCACCAAACCTTTGGATGAAAAGAAACACATATTCTTCCTAAATCAGTTAGGAATGTTAGATGGAGGAAGTTTAAAATAAATCCTAAGATTTTGAAAATCTAAAAACAGACCAAGACTAGGCTAAAAACCTGTATTTTCTAGTGTCTGTAGGTTCTGTTTTGTCTCTGAACTGTGCTCGACATTTTTCCAAAAAACGTCGAACGGAGATCGACGCTTTCCAATAAGCGTCGACCGGAGTTCAGCGTTTTCCAGGCAGTGCTAGGCTATCTTCTTCTAGTCAGCGATCGTCGAACGGAGATCGATGCTCTCCAATGTCGTCGAATGGAGATCGACGATATTGTAGACTCTTCAGATTCCACTAGAAGCCCAGATCGTCAAACGGAGTTCAACGATCCTTTCTTTTTGGCGTCGAACCCTAATATAAAATCATTCTTTTGTCCGTTGTTTTTCTTTTACGCTTTCATATTCTCTGCAAACTTTTTTGTTCCCTCCAAACTCTACTTCACTTGGTTGTGTTTGTTACTTTTTGCAGGTATACAATGGCCGTGAATGTTGCCGCTCTCGCCAAGATGAAATTTGATACATGATTTGATATAGATATGGACTTGTTTGATGGCAGCGATCAGGTTTTCAAAGACATTCTGGAACTCTTTCGAGAACAACAGTTAGTGCACATAATGTCCCCAAGGATTAAGATTGCTGCAGATGAGATTAAGGAATGGGTGTTTACAGCACATAATCTGGATGAGAATACCCTCGTTGGTACTATCGGCGGGACTCGGGTATCATTATCACCTACTCTTCTAAGTGAAGTATTTCATCTGAGTACTGGAGATGACTCTGTTGAAATGTCGGGAGAAGAATCTGCGAATATGTTAGATAGAATGGGATACTCTGCCGCTAACCCTAGCAAGTTATTGAAAAAGAACTTATCTATTGAGTTTAGATTTCTGGTTGATGTTGTGGGGAAAGTGCTTCTGGAAAAGCACTCAGCTCATGATACCATATCCAGGTATCAGTTCTGTTTGATGGGAGCCCTGGTAGATAAGAAACACCTGAATTGGGGAGAAATTTTCTTTGATTTGATAAAGAAGAAAATAAATAAGAGTTTTGTGAACTTTGGGAGAATCTTAGGGGTATTCCTGCACTCCAGGTGCCCTGAACTGCTAGTCTCTAATGGGATTCACATCAATGAATCAAAAAGGCTATCCTGTGCCCTATTTGAGAAATGGGACAGGCAGATTATCAAGCCTACCAGGACTACCAATGCTTCAGGCATAAGGACTATTGCAGTCTCTTCCCCTCAGGCTCCTGCCCTCATTGAGGAAATGTCTCCCTCCACCTCCTCTCCTCCTTCTCCACCTCCTGTTGTTTCTACCTCCACCTCCACATCAACCATCTCCACATCCATCTCTCCCCCATTACCATTTCTTCACCAATCTCACCTCCAGCCACCTCAGAACAATTCCATCCACTTCACTACTATCCACCTCTTGACATGCCATCCTTCAACATCTTGGAAGACTCCTTCATGGATGCTTCCACTTCCTCACCTACTGAGCTTCCCTCTACTTCTTCATATCAACAACACCTACATGATATTTTTACTCAACCATCCTTCACACCATCCATCTCACACCCATATCATCTATCACCACCATCCCAATCTCCCAACCAACCATCCTACAATCCACAATACCATCTACCTCAGTCCATCCATCACCAGCCCAAAACATTCCCTCCTCCACCTCTACTCAAGTCACACTTGAGCAAGTGGATCTATCAGCTTTGGCAGATAAGCTATATGGGATACTGGCCCCCCAAGCTAGTAAGCCTGCTGGAGACCTCCATGGCTCCACTCCTGAACTCAATAAAGGAGCTATCTGACAAGCTAAACTCTCTCTCCTCTCCTTAGGCAATCCCTTCTATGGGGTACCTTGATGTAGTTGTCACTGAATCAAGACAAGGGGAGATGCCCTATGAAGCTGAGGTAGTGCTTGCTGCTCCTGAGGAATTGCTGCTGCCAGAGATTTCTACTCCAGCCCCAGTACCAGTGCTCACAGTGGACTTCAGGTCACTGTTGTCTGTATTTGATTCTCTTCCCAGAAGCTGCTTATCAACTCAGGGAGTTGATGACTTTACTAAGGCCATTATGCCTATTTCTGTCTGTGATCCCAGCCTGATTAGATCTTATATAAATTCTCTTAAGGCTGTGGAAGTTTCTGATTGTGTTGTTGCTGCTGCTGCTGAAGTTGCTGAATCTACTGATATTGATATGTTGCCTGCTGATCCTGTTAATGCTGCTGCTGCTGCTGAACTTGCTGTTTTTCTAGAAGAACCTGTTGTTTCTGAAGTTCATTCTGCTCCTGTTGCTACTACAATTGTTTCTGCTCCTGTTCTGTCTGTTGAGAAGTCTAAACAAAGAGAAGAGTATATCAAAAGCATTGATGATCTATATGACAGACCCCCAGAGTTCAGAAAGTGATCAATTCAACACAGACTCTGATGATTCTACTAGCACCATTGCTAAGAAAAGGAAAGCCAGAAGCAAAGCAATGATTAGAGTCCCTCCTGCTCAAGCCAAAGATGTAAATGATATACCATATTACATTTTGCATGATTGTCAGATAACAGAGCCTTGGATACAATAATCTAAAAATCAGCTAAAGGCTATGAAGAAAAGAAGAAAGCTTGACAAATATGAGAAAGGATCTTCCTAGTTTCCTCCTCCTCCTCCTCCAGACTCAAGATCTGGTGGAGGCTTAGCTTTTCAATCATCTGCTTCAAAGCAAAGTTCTTCTTAATCTTCTCAAAGATATCAACCCAGAGGTCAACATCAAAGAGGCCATCATTCTAGAAGAGGTCAGTACAGAGGAAATCAGAGAGAGTACAGAACTTATTCCAGACAACAAAGGGAAGGACAAGGTCCTATTGATTCTAATCAAGGTCCTTTCCCTTACAAGCTTAGAGATTCAGTTGTCACCAGGACTCCTACTGATTCAGAATCTATCAATAGATATGAAACTCCAGTCCCTTTTGAAGATCCTGAAAATAACCCAGTGTCATGGACTGCCAGAATGAAAGAGCTTGCTGCACTAGATCAAATTAAAAAGGCCAAAGAGCAAGACAAAGACATTTCCAACATTATAAACCTTTCAGATCAAAGAAATACAGAGTTAGAGAGATATTCTTCAAGAAATTTTTTGATCCAGAAAGTTATATGAAGTTGCCCCCTTAGGCTATAGTTCCAAGGGCTAGATCCCAAACCTCCTTAGGTGCAGATGATGACAGGAGATCAAAGAAAGAAGCCCTTAATCCTAACAGGAAAATTCTGTTTAAAAAGGGAAATGAGAAGAAGTGATTTCTGTAAGCTGAACAAACACCTATCTCTGAATATTTGCTGATATTCTATCTGTGATCTGCAATGCTGATATGCCTTGTTAGTTTAGCTTTTGCTTTGTCTGTATGTTTATTTATTTCCTATTTTATCTTGTAAATAGTAATCCTAACCCAAATAGGGGGAGATTGTTGGAACACCCTATTACTAATTTGGGCAAGGATCACTATATTTTTAGGAAATTGGTTTGACCTAGTTGTATAGTTGAAAAGGTCAAATTAGAATGAGTCTAAGGGTTAGAACGTAGGTTTTAAGCTGCCCCCAAGACCATTCAAAGATCAGGATTCAGTGCTGAGACTAAGGCAATTTTCGTCGAGCTCAGGTCGACGAAACGTCGAACTCAGTTCGATGTTCTCTGAGCTCAATTCTGCAAGTCGTCGAACTCTGGCCGACGATCTTTGAGCTCAGATCGACGTTTTGTCTTCAGCTATTTTCCAAGTCGCCGAGCTCAATTTGACGATCGTAGAGCTCAGGTCGATGTTTTCTGTCTCTAGTATAAATCCAATCTCTGAGCTCAGGTCGACGATAGCTGAGCTCAGGTCGATGATTTTTGTGAGAGATCGACGCTTTCAGAATTCAAATTCAAGAATAGTTTTGGAATTCTTTCAGAGTTATTTCCTGCATTTATTGCAAAGGATTAGGTAGTCGTTCCAAGCAATCTGGAGCAAGTTTCAAGGAAGGCTAAAAGGAATGTTACTTAGGACTTTCCCTAGAGACAGTTGTCATTTATGGAAGTCATTTATGACTGAGTAACAGCCATCTAAGTCAGAATCTGATATACTCCTACAGAATTTGTTTTTGACAATACAACAGATCAATATAATAAGATAGGCAAGAGATATACAGGATCATTGGATTAAGAAAAAGAGTTACAGAAGAGAGATCAAAATATACTCTAATCAAGAACTCATCTTCTGGAACATACAGATTCACTGAGTAAAAATCTTCAAGAACACAAGAAAGTTTTCTGTGGAGGAAATTATCTACTCCTCCAAATCCTCAAGTGTTCAAAAGCTTTAACATCAAGGACTCCAGACATCACACATTTCAGCATCTGCTGAAATCATCTTTTGTTGGAGATCTGAAGCACCTGAAGACCTATCACCCTAGCAAAGCTCACCTTCCTGAACCTTTACAGATCTCAGGGGGAGCTTTAGCTTCATCTTCCACTTGTCTTCTCTCAGACTGTTGACAGAGAAGAACAACTCAACTCTTTCTTTCTTTTTTCCTTTCCCTCCTGTAAAAGGATTTTTCAAAACTCCCTTCAAAAGTTCTGAGACTGGTTTCTAAGACCTTGTCAAAAATCAGTGGTGGGAAGACACCTAATCAAAAAATCTAGTTTTGGTTTTTGTGCACCTTTTCAAAAGCTCATTGGTTCCCAGGACACCTGATCAACTATTCCTGCAGTGGATTCCTACCTAGGGTGGTAGAAGAGTGGATGTACTTAGGTTGTTGGGGAACCACTATAGATCCTTGTGTCATCTGATTGCTGTGTGTTTGACTTTGCTGTGTGTTGTGTGATTTCTTAGTTCTTGCTTTAGTTTTTATTTCATCACAAGCACCTTACACATATACATAAATTAAGTCTTCCACTGCTTTATAGTTTTAAATTGTAAATTATTTTAAAAATACTCTATTCACCCCCTCTCTAGAGTTAAGGTAGATCTTTTCCTCACTTTCAGACACTCCGAGCTCGGCTCGGCCCCAGGTAGACCCGTTGTGCAGGCTCTCATCTAGCTGGCAGGTACGAAGGCTCGCTTGTGGGGGAGAGGTCTTGTTTTGAGAACTTCATCGACACTCCGAGCTCGGCTCGGCCCCAGGTAGACACGCTGCGCAGGTTATCACCTAGCTGGCAGGTCCGAAGGCTCGCTTGAGGGGGAGAGGTTTTGTTTTGAGAACTTCATCGACACCCCGAGCTCGGCTCGGCCCCAGGTAGGCCCGCTGCGCAGGCTCTCATCTAGCTGGAAGGTCCGAAGGCTCGCCTGTGTGGGAGAGGTCTTGTCTTGAGAACCTCATCGACACCCCGAGCTTGGCTCGGCCCCAGGTAGACCTGCTGCGCGGGCTCTCATCTAGCTGACAGGTTCGAAGGCTCGCCTGTGGGGGAGAGGTTTTGTTTTGAGAACTTCATCGACACCCCGAGCTCGGCTCGGCCCCAGGTAGACCCGCTGTGCAGGCTCTCATCTAGCTGGCAGGTCTGAAGGCTCGACTATGGGGGAGAGGTCTTGTTTTGAGAACTTCATCGACACCGCGAGCTCGTCTCGGCCCCAGGTAGACCCACTGCGCAGGCTCTCACCAAGCTGGCAGGTCCAAAGGCTCTCCTGTGGGGGAGAGGTTTTGTTTTAAGAACTTCATCGACACCCCGAGCTTGGCTCGACCCTAGGTAGACCCGCTGCAAAGGCTCTAATCTAGCTGGCAGGTCTGAAGGCTCGCCTGTGTAGGAGAGGTTTGTTTTGAGAACTTCATCGACACCCCGAGCTTGGCTCGGCCCCAGGTAGACCTGCTGCGCAGGCTCTCATCAAGCTGGCAGGTCCAAAGGCTCTCCTGTGGGGGAGAGGTTTTGTTTTGAGAACTTCATCGACACCCCGAGCTCAGCTCCGCCCCAGGTAGACCCGCTGCACAGGCTCTCATCTAGCTGGCAGGTCCGAAGGCTCGCCTGTGAGGGAGAGGTCTTGTCTTGAGAACTTCATCGACACCCCGAGCTCGGCTCGGCCCTAGGTAGACCCGCTGCGCAGGCCCTCATCTAGCTGGCAGGTCTTAAGGCTTGCCTGTGGGGGAGAGGTCTTGTCTTGAGAACCTCATCGGCACCCCGAGCTCGGCTCGGTCCTAGGTATACCCGCTGCACAGGCTCTCATCTAGTTGGCAAGTTCAAAAGCTCGCCTGTGGGAGAGAGGTTTTGTTTTTAGAACTTCATCGACACCCCGAGCTTGGCTCAGCCTGTAGCACCCCACCCCCCCAACCTTTTGACCGGGTCGGGTCGAAGGGGGTACTACTGGCCCAAGACGCCCACCCAGTGCTTATAGGGGAAACGATCCACCCTGTCCAAGCACTAGATGGCCGCCTCGGTTGGCTCGAATCATAACATTCACAACCCATCAGAATATAGCGGAAGCATTAATAGGAAACCATTGTAGATTTATATATATGACATATCAGAATCACAGCGGTTCTAGGGCCGAAGCCTAAGTACTTATATAAGCCCGTAGGCTATACATGTGCTACATATAATCCTCATATACTCTCTCTCTACGCTGCTCGGCGGAACTCACGTCTCTAAACTCTGGGGACGGCGGGGGTACATCTGCTCGAGTCAACCTAGCTGCTGGCGTAATCTCCTGCGGCAGTGGGTCACTACGGTGCTCCACCTCCTGTGAATGGTTAATCAAATAACCGTTAGTCACAGAGCTAAGTGGAAACAAATCTCCTCCCCGGATCCGCATCCTGGGGACGAGCACGCACCCACCCAACAAAAGGAAATAGCCGAAGCACGAGAGGGGTAGCACAATATTCCATATAAGAACAACTAGGAGCAAATATAAAAGAGTGCAGTATAACCGGAAAAAGCAGCAATAGTATAAAACGGTTATAACCATGCTCTACCAGCTCATCGACATAACAGGTTTTCATACCCTGAATTCTATCGCAGGCATTCACAGCCGCGCACACACCGCAGGCATTCATAGCCGCGCACACAAACCCATGTCGACATAGTTTGGACCGCTTCTGTTCCAGCAGGGTAGCGAGCCCCGCGGGCCTCACCGATGTGGCCGTCGGTGACAGTGGCTAGTCCTGCCACTTCTGGGGATGATCGTACCGCACAACCCCAGGCCCTAACGTACAACCTTGTGTACTCTTGGATGTGAGCGACATCCAACGAATCATTTTGGCCGACCAGCGGAGGAAAACCCGATAGGGAATAAAACGGCCGGTCACCCATGGTACCCATCTCCCTGTCGCCTTGAGTCGTCAACCTTCCCGCACCGGTATGAACGGTCTGTGGAAGGGACTGACCCGCCACTATTCCACCGCAAGCAATTTACAAACAATCAATCAACGGCAAACATAACACACACTGGGTCTACGTCGGCCTGCCCTACTAGGCTTAAACTTCGGGCGGCGACGCTTAGCTCTACTTTCGTCAAGGAGCGTGGGAGCGCATTATTTGGGGCTAGACCTGGAGGAATACCTCAACTCCGGTTATCCCCAACTAAGGCTCAACCTTAATAACGACTGCTCGTCAGAGCAGGACCCGGGGTTATAATAGTAAATTGCAATGAAGACAAATGCGGTGTTTATGCTGCTTATTTAAAGTACTGTAATGAAATGTGACCAGTACAAAACTGGAGTAGTACAGAATGAAAGTACTTGACCAGTACGAGACTGGAGTATAACTGAATTGAAAATCCTTGACCAGTACGAGACTGGAGTATAACTGAATTGAAAATACTTGACCAGTACGAGACTGGAGTATAACTGAATTGAAAGTACTTGACCAGTACGAGACTGGAGTATAACTGAATTGAAAGTACTTGACCAGTACGAGACTGGAGTATAACTAAATTGAAAGTACTTGACCAGTACGAGACTGGGGTATAACTGAATTGAAAGTACTGAACTGAAAAGAATAAAAGAACAGGACCAGTGCAAGACTGGAATAATCATAAAGAAAATGGTTAGTAGTCCAATCACTCCATCCAGGAGGCTTCAGTTCCATCTCCGTTCTCAGGAGAGATTTTCAGTTCCATCTCCGTTCTCAGGAGAGATTTTCAGTTCCATCTCCGTTCTCAGGAGGCACATTCAGTTCTATTTCAGTTTTTAATAAGACTTCATTGGGTTGCACCCATTATTAAGATCCGATTAGAATCTGGTTGCGCCTTATTAATCACGGGTTAATCAGATCAGGGGCTTATCAGGAGTTGCGCCCTCATTAGTTATCGAGAATAATTCGCATAGCACTACTCGTACTCTCGCTTCCGAGCGTACCCAAATCACCCGAGAGGCGAGGCGCTCGACGGTTTCACGAAGTCTCGGAGTACACGGAGTTCGGTCACTTGCCTTAGCCACTTTCGTTGATATGACAATTTTATTATTCTTTTTAGTGAGGATAGTCGCGCGCTCCAATTTTCATTTTCGAAGAAAATGAGCGTAATAATTTCCGAGCGCGACCCTAGGCTTTTAGAATTTTAGGAAAAATATCAAAACTTAACCTCGTGATCCCAAATTTTGATACAACTCTTAAGAGAGCCTAAAATAAGCCTAGTAATTTTTTTGTAATTTTCCAAAGTGTTTTGGGCCTTTAATTTGGCCAAACAAATTTTATTTGGGCTTTTAAAAATACCAAATTAACTCCAAAAATTCTCAAAATTTTTGTGAAGATTACCCTCATCACGGGGAACAGTTTTTATGTTCAACACTTTTTCCTGAGGGCCCTCTTTTAGTGTCTAAAAAATTAAACCCCTTATTATAATATTATAATATTATAATAATATAAATTATAAATTAAAAGTACTGTTCACCATCTTCTCTCTTCCGCTGAAACGAATCCCGTCGCCCTTACGAGCCTTCCCCGCCGCCGGTCGGCCGCCGACCGGCCGTGGCTCCACCACCGGCTGACTGCCCGGTGGTGGGCGCTCCCTCCGGCGGTGCTCCGGCGGTGCTCCGGCGGCCTGCCGCCGCCGGCCATCGCCGGAGCCATTTTTTTTAAAAAACGGGAGGGGAGGGGGTGACGGCGACGGCGTTCCGGCCGCCGGAGCTCGCATGCACCACGTCAGAAATGGGGAGGGGGAGGAAGAGAAGGTTCCACCTGAGTTTGGCGGGCTCGGGAGGGGCCGGCTTGGTCGGACATGGCTCAAGGTGGTGGAGGAGGGGGAGGAGCTCCTTGGCTTGCCTTTTTCCGGCCACCAGAGCTCCGACAGAGGGGGGGAGAAGGGGGAGAGGCTGCTCTGAGAGCTGTGAGGGAAAGAGAGGGGGGTTGGGTGGCTTTTAAAGGGAGGGGGAGGGGGAGCTCCCTCCCTTTGGGTGGTGTGGGACTAATCCCTCCTTAGGGAGGGATTATCCCACCCTCCAGCTGTCCTTTGACAGCTGGAGGTCTCTCATTTTCCCCCATGTGGGGAAAATGAATGAGGCCCTTAAATGGGCTTGGGCCTTTTGGGAAGAGAGTGGAAAAGGAGGAGAAGAGGGGTGGGGTGGGCCTCCACTTATCCTAGGCTTCATTGCTGGTTGGGGGGCCCAAGGAGAGTGAGGGGGCATGAGTCATCCTCCTTTGGAGAGGAGATGGGCCCCTCATTTGGAGAAAAATCCAAAAAGTGGATTTTTAGGAGGGTTTGACCAAGTCAACCCTAGGGTGGTTCCCCCTTGCTGGTCAAAGTCAATGTGGGTCCAAGTCATCGGGGTCGGATCAAGGTTCGGGTGCCGTATCATAATTGGTGTGTGCACGCTTTTCGGTGCACGATTATGCTTGATTTGACCACGGGTTGACCAATTATCGTCGAAATTGATCGGAATGACTTCCGTTGACTTCGTATTGACCATACGAGTCCAACGCCACTGACCGGGGTCGAATCGGAGTTCGTTTGGCGAAAGTCTGATATTTGCGCGTCGCAGCGTGCTAAAATGGTCAAAACGCTCATAATCATCGTTAGGCTTCGAATCGCGACACAACGAGTTCCATCGGCGCTGCCGGAGGTTCAGCTCTTTCTGCGTGAAGATATACTTGAGGCTCTTATGGTCGGAGAAGATCTCACATCTTACCCCATACAAGTAATGCCTCCAAATTTTGAGGGCGAAGACGACGGCGCCCAACTCTAAATCGTGTGCTGCGTAATTCAATTCGTGCGGCTTTAGTTGCCGAGATGCATAGGCCACTACCTTACCATACTGCATTAGAACAGCTCCCAATCCCTTCAGGGAGGCATCAGTGTAGATCTGGAATCCCTCGGTCCCTGTGGGGATCGTAAGGATTGGCGCGGAAGTCAGCCGCTTCTTCAGCTCGACAAACGCAGCCTCGCACTCCGGCGTCCATCGGAATATGACGTCCTTTTTGGTGAGAGCAGTTAGGGGTAGGGCAATCTTGGAAAAACCCTCGACAAACTTCCTGTTGTATCCGGCAAGACCGAGGAAACTCCGGATATCCGCAGCCGTCCTGAGTGGCGGCCAATTTTGTACTGCCTGGACCTTGGCTTGGTCTACTGCCACTCCTTTCTTGTTTATCGTGTGGCCTAAGAATCCAACTTCTTCTAGCCAAAATTCGCATTTACTAAATTTGGCGAAGAGAGAGTGCTCCCGGAGTTTTAGTAGCACCATCTGCAAGTGTCAAGTATGGTCCATCTTGGTCTTCGAGTAGATTAGGATGTCGTCTATGAAGACGATGACAAAGTGATCCAAGAAAGGTTCGAAGACTCTATTCATCAGGGCCATGAAGGCGGAAGGCGCGTTGGTGAGCCCGAAGGGCATTACTAGGAATTCATAAAGACCATAACGAGAGATGAAGGCAGTCTTGGGAATGTCTTCCTCTCGGACTCGGAGCTGGTAATAGCCGGATCTCAGGTCCATCTTGGAAAATACGGACGCACCTTGCAACTGATCGAACAGTTCGTCGATCCTAGGGAGGGGGTAGGTATTGCGTACAGTCAGCTTATTCAGCTCCCTGTAGTCGATGCACAGTCGCAAAGTCCCATCTTTCTTTTTGACGAAAAGTACCGGGGCTCCCCAGGGCGAGGAACTAGGGCGGACGAATCCAGCATCTATTAGTTCCTGTAGCTGGATCTTTAGTTCAGTCAGCTCCCTTGGGGCCATCCGGTAGGGGGCTCGTGATACTGGCCGTGCTCCGGACACGAGCTCGATCTGAAAGTCGACCTCTCGCTGTGGTGGCAATCCCGGGAGGGACTCAGGGAAAATATCGGGAAAGTCGCGGACTACCGGGACCTTGGCGAGCACCTGGAATTTGTCTTCCATCTCGAAGTAGATAAGGTATACTTCATCCTTCTGTCAGACGGATTTCACCATCTGCGTAGAAGTCAGGATAATACGCGAGATAGAGGGCACACCTGTCAACGTGACGGTCTGGCCATTCGGGTTCCGTAGCCAGACTTCTCGCGTGGAACAGTTTATCTGAGCTTGGTGCTCGGCTAGCCAGTCCATTCCCAAAATTATGTCGAATCCAGTTATGGCTAGAATGGTTGCGTAGATTTCGAACTCCACTTCTCCCAGCATAGCCTGGAACGAGCACTTTTCGGTAGAAGTCATATCCAACCCGTCCGGTAAACGGATTCGTATAGACAGTCCGGTTGAACGGACAACATTTCCTTTCGTTGCGATGAATTCGTGGGAGACGAAAGAATGAGTTGCTCCCGTGTCGAAGAGGGTTTTGGCAGTAAGTCCTTCTACCAACAAGATTCCTGACGATATGAGAAAATATATATATATATATATATATATATATATATATATATATATATATATCAATTATCTAATACAGAGGATATAAGTACACATAAGTAATATACAACATCAATAGTCAGATTTTATATCTCTCTATCGCCTAAGATATATACCTATGACTACGTCAGGGGCTGGTCCGTGCTGCAGGTCTAGTGCATAGGCCTCCTGGGGCGCTGCTCAGCCCTGCTGGCCTCTCCTGCCAGCTCTGCCTCTGCGACCTCTCTGACCTTGCCCTCGTGCCGGCTGTCCACCCTGAACAGCTCCCAATCCGGGTCTCCCCGTCGCCTGAGGGCAAAAGGCCCTCATATGTCCTGGCTGATGACATAAGAAGCAATTCCCTGCGAAGGGAACATCTCGTCGGGCCACTAGTGGGGGCTGCGGTGCTGGAGCTGGTCTGAAGTCTGGCTGTGCAGCTGGGGGTACTGGGGGTGCTGGTGGGTGCCTATAAGGCTGCCTGCGGCGTCGCTGCCTGAGCTCTCTATCCTGTCTATGGGGAGCGACTCCTCCATATCGCCTCTGGTCTCGAGGGAGCTCTTCCTGACCTCTGCGCCGCTGAGCCACTGTCTGCTGGTCCAACTCTAAGACTGCCGCATGGGTAGCTATGGTGTGGAAGGTGGCCTGAGAGAGCATAATCAGGGCCTGCCTCAGGTCATCTCGTAGTCCTCGGTAGAACCGAGAAGCTCTATCCCTGTCGGAGGCAGCCAGGTTCCCGGCAAAGCGTGCCAGGTGTATGAACTCTCTCTCATACTCTGCCACAGTGCGGTTGCCCTGTCGGATGAGCAGGAACCTCTCTTGTAGCGCGGCTCGGTCTGTATCTGTGATAAAGAATTCTAGTAGAGCTATGGAGAACTCTCCCCAAAGGATCGTGCTCATCGGCCGACCTCGAAAGGTAGAGCGACTAGCCGCTCTCCACCAATCCCTCGCATATCCCTCCAAGAGGGTCACCACCAAAGAAACTGCTGCCACAGCTGGGCACATCATCCCTACTAACAGCTCCTCCACTCGCTCCACCCACTCCTCAACCTGAATGGCCGTCTCTGTACCCCTGAACGGGGGAGGCCTGAGTCCTCGAAAAGTCGTCAGCAGATCGGTGGGTGCGGTCATCTCTCGCGGTGGCTGTGCTAGGGCATCCCGGAACGTCGCTAGTATAGCCGTCAGCGTCTGCCCCATATCCGTCTCGGCAAACGGTATGGTCGCAGGGGCGACCGGGTCTGGTGGTGGGGTAGCTGGAACATATCCCCTAGACGAGGATCCCCCGTTACTGTCCTCCGGTATCTGGAGAAGTAACAGGAAAGAGTGTCAGTATTTTGCAAAAGTAGTGGCAATTTGCAAAAATGACAGACAAAGCGGAAACAACGGTGTATGGGCATACTATCGTACAGTCTAGAATCCCTAAGCCTCTACACTAGGGTCCACCAGGCTTCCGCTGCAAGGTTCGTCCCGAACCTAAATCGAAGCGAGGGACGAAGGGATCCTGAGACTGCTCCACAAGGAAGAATCGTGATCGCTCTGATCCATTTGTAGCACCCCCCCCAACCTTTTGACCGGGTCGGGTCGAAGGGGGTACTACTGGCCCAAGGCGCCCACCCAGTGCTTATAGGGGAAACGATCCACCCTGTCCAAGCACTAGATGGCCGCCTCGGTTGGCTCGAATCATAACATTCACAACCCATCAGAATATAGCGAAAGCATTAACAGGAAACCATTGCAGATTTATATATATGACATATCAAAATCACAGCGGTTCTAGGGCCGAAGCCTAAGTACTTATATAAGCCCGTAGGCTATACATGTGCTACATATAATCCTCATATACTCTCTCTCTACGCTGCTCGGCGGAACTCACGTCTCTAAACTCTGGGGACGGCGGGGGTACATCTGCTCGAGTCGACCTAGCTGCTGGCGTAATCTCCTGCGGCAGCGGGTCACTACGGTGCTCCACCTCCTGTGAATGGTTAATCAAATAACCGTTAGTCACAAAGCTAAGTGGAAACAAATCTCCTCCCCGGATACGAATCCTGGGGACGAGCACGCACCCACCCAATAGAAGGAAATAGCCGAAGCACGAGAGGGTTAGCACAATATTCCATATAAGAACAGCTAGGAGCAAATATAAAAGAGTGTAGTATAACCGGAAAAAAGTAGCAATAGTATAAAACGGTTATAACCATGCTCTACCAGCTCATCGGCATAACAGGTTTTCATACCCTGAATTCTATCGCAGGCATTCACAGCCGCGCACACACCGCAGGCATTCATAGCCGCGCACACAAACCCATGTCGACATAGTTTGGACCGCTTCTGTTCCAGCAGGGTAGCGAGCCCCGCGGGCCTCACCGATGTGGCCGTCGGTGATAGTGGCCAGTCCTGCCACTTCTGGGGATGATCGTACCGTACAACCCCAGGCCCTAACGTACAACCTTGTGTACTATTGGATGTGAGCGACATCCAACGAATCATTTTGGCCGACCAGCGGAGGAAAACCCGACGGGGAATACAACGGCCGGTCACCCGTGGTACCCATCTCCCTGTCGCCTTGAGTCGTCAACCTTCCCGCACCGGTACGAACGGTCTGCGGAAGGGACTGACCTGCCACTATTCCACCGCAAGCAATTTACAAACAATCAATCAACGGCAAACATAACACACACTGGGTCTACGTCGGCCTGCCCTACTACGCTTAAACTTCGGGCGGCGGCGCTTAGCTCTACTTTCGTCAAGGAGCGTGGGAGCGCATTATTTGGGGCTAGACCTAGAGGAATACCTCAACTCCGGTTATCCCCAACTAAGGCTCAACCTTAATAACGACTGCTCGTCAGAGCAGGACCCGGGGTTATAATAGTAAATTGCAATGAAGACAAATGCGGTGTTTATGCTGCTTATTTAAAGTGCTGTAATGAAATGTAACCAGTACAAAACTGGAGTAGTACAGAATGAAAGTACTTGACCAGTACGAGACTGGAGTATAACTGAATTGAAAATCTTTGACCAGTACGAGACTAGAGTATAACTGAATTGAAAATACTTGACCAGTACGAGACTGGAGTATAACTGAATTGAAAGTACTTGACCAGTACGAGACTGGAGTATAACTGAATTGAAAGTACTTGACCAGTACGAGACTGGAGTATAACTTAATTGAAAGTACTTAACCAGTACGAGACTGGAGTATAACTGAATTGAAAGTACTGAACTGAAAAGAATAAAAGAACAGGACCAGTGCAAGACTGGAATAATCATAAAGAAAATGGTTAGTAGTCCAATCACTCCATCCAGGAGGCTTCAGTTCCATCTCTGTTCTCAGGAGAGATTTTCAGTTCCATCTCCGTTCTCAGGAGAGATTTTCAGTTCCATCTCCGTTCTCAGGAGGAACATTCAGTTCTATTTCAGTTTTTAATAAGACTTCATTGGGTTGTACCCATTATTAAGATCCGATTAGAATCTGGTTGCACCTTATTAATCACGGGTTAATCAGATCAGGGGCTTATCAGGAGTTGCGCCCTCATTAGTTATCGAGAATAATTCGCATAGCACTACTCGTACTCTCGCTTCCGAGCGTACCCAAATCACCCGAGAGGCGAGGCGCTCGACGGTTTCACGAAGTCTCGGAGCACACGGAGTTCGGTCACTTGCCTCGTCCACTCTCGTTGATATGACAATTTTATTATTCTTTTTAGTGAGGATAGTCGCGCGCTCCAATTTTCATTTTCGAAGAAAATGAGCGTAATAATTTCCGAGCGCGACCCTAGGCTTTTAGAATTTTAGGAAAAATATCAAAACTTAACCTCGTGATCCCAAATTTTGATACAACTCTTAAGAGAGCCTAAAATAAGCCTAGTAATTTTTTTGTAATTTTCCAAAGTGTTTTGGGCCTTTAATTTGGCCAAACAAATTTTATTTGGGCTTTTAAAAATACCAAATTAACTCCAAAAATTCTCAAATTTTTTGTGAAGATTGCCCTCATCAAGGGGAACAATTTTTATGTTCAACACTTTTTCCTGAGGGCCCTCTTTTAGCCTCTAAAAAATTAAACCCCTTATTATAATATTATAATAATATAAATTATAAATTAAAAGTACTGTTCACCATCTTCTCTCTTCCGCTGAAACGAATCCCGCCGCCCTTACAGGCCTTCCCCGCCGCCGGCCGGCCTCCGGCCGGCCGTGGCTCCACCACCGGCCGACTGCCCGGTGGTGGGCGCTCCCTCCGGCGGTGCTCCGGCGGCCTGCCGCCGCCGGCCATTGCCGGAGCCATTTTTTTTAAAAAAACGGGAGGGGAGGGGTTGACGGCGGCGACGCTCCGGCCGCCGGAGCTCGCATGCACCACGTCAGAAATGGGGAGGGGGAGGAAGAGAAGGTTCCACCTGAGTTTGGCGGGCTCGGGAGGGGCCGGCTTGGTCGGACATGGCTCAAGGTGGTGGAGGAGGGGGAGGAGCTCCTTGGCTTGCCTTTTTCCGGCCACCAGAGCTCCGGCAGAGGGGGGGGGGGGAGAAGGGGGAGAGGCTGCTCTGAGAGCTGTGAGGGAAAGAGAGGGGGGTTGGGTGGCTTTTAAAGGGAGGGGGAGGGGGAGCTCCCTCCCTTTGGGTGGTGTGGGACTAATCCCTCCTTAGGGAGGGATTATCCCACCCTCCAGCTGTCCTTTGACAGCTGGAGGTCTCTCATTTTCCCCCATGTGGGGAAAATGAATGAGGCCCTTAAATGGGCTTGGGCCTTTTGGGAAGAGAGTGGAAAAGGAGGAGAAGAGGGGTGGGGTGGGCCTCCACTTATCCTAGGCTTCATTGCTGGTTGGGGGGGCCCAAGGAGAGTGAGGGGCATGAGTCATCCTCCTTTGGAGAGGAGATGGGCCCCTCATTTGGAGAAAAATCCAAAAAGTGGATTTTTAGGAGGGTTTGACCAAGTCAACCCTAGGGTGGGTCCCCCTTGCTGGTCAAAGTCAATGTGGGTCCAAGTCATCGGGGTCGGATCAAGGTTCGGGTGTCGTGTCATAATTGGTGTGTGCACGCTTTTCGGTGCACGATTATGCTTGATTTGACCACGAGTTGACCAATTATCGTCGAAATTGATCGGAATGACTTCCGTTGACTTCGTATTGACCATACGAGTCCAACGCCACTGACCAGGGTCGAATCGGAGTTTGTTTGGCGAAAGTCCGATATTTGCGCGTCGCAGCGTGCTAAAATGGTCAAAACGCTCATAATCATCGTTAGGCTTCGAATCGCGACGCAACGAGTTCCGATGCGTTCGTATTAACTATACGAAGTCATAGGAATTGACAGAACTCAAATCAGAGTTCTTTATGTCAATACCCAAAAATCTCATTTTCGCGACGTTCTGCGAGGAATGGCCAAATCCACTATATAACCTCTGGTTCAATTGAACGAGTTCCGATGCGCTCGTATGGACTATACGAGGCCACAGGAACTGATGGAACTCAATTCGGAGTCCTCTAGCTCTATTTCCTACCTTGGGTTACCCCTCACCGGGTCATGGGTAGGGTCCGGGCCACTTTTATTGGGCCCACTAGGGTTCTGGTGGCCCAATAAAAGTCGGGATGTTACACGGCCCCAGGTAGACCCGTTCCGTAGGCTCTCATCTTGCTGGCAGGTCTGAAGGCTCGCCTGTGGGGGAGAGGCTTGGTTCTTGGTTCTTGGTCCTTTGATAATTTGCACTACCCCGAGCTCGGCTCGACCCCAGTAGACCCGTTGCGCAGGCTCTCATCTAGCTGGCAAGTCCGAAGGATCTCCTGTGGGGGGGGGGGGAGGTTTGGTCCTTCAAAGTACTTCAGTGAGGATGTCCTAAGTTGGACAAGGGACACACCCGGAAGGCAGAACAGAGAGGTCTCGGCCTGAAGAGGTCTCGGCCAGGAGGTCTCAGCCAAGGTAATCTCGCCAAAAGAAGTTCCTGACGGGAGGTCTCCTGACAGGGGAATCTTGGCCACAGTGGGAGGATCTAGGCGAAAGGTTCGGTTCGCTTGCGCAAGGTAAAGTGTGGCGGTCTCCCCTTAAAAGGCCTACGGGCGACGCTCCCGGCAAGTGGTTCACAGCAGAGCGCGAAAACGACACGTATAAGCCTTGAGCTCTCGACAGGCTCCCACCTATTGACCGCTAAGGTAGACTACCCTAAGGGGCCAAGGGGCCTCGGCAGAAGCGTGCTTGAGAAACATTCAGCTTCAATGAAAAAAGAAATATATACATAATGAGAAGAGGAAACCAAATACAAAAACTTGTGATATATATATTCCCCAATGTGATTACAAAAAGGGAGCTTCTCGCTCATTACAGGCAAAAGAAAAAAAAAAGAAAAGGGGGGGGGGGAAGAGGACCCATCATGGAGAAGCGCTATATCCACTCGATCTCTCGCTTGGGCTCCCGCGAGAGATCTCGTCTGAGCCCTCCCCGGATGTCTCGCCAGCAACCGTGGGAGATTTTGGGACATCCGAGGACGAGGAGTCGGGTGCGCCTGGGTGCTTCGAAATAGGCTCAAAAAGTCAGGGAACGAGCTGGGGAGCGGTAACGATCTTGCCACCCTAATTCAATCATCCTGCATCTCGCAACGTCTCAAGGGTCAGCCTGACCGTTGCTTGAGCGTTGGTCTACAGGAGCTTGTCGATGTCATACTCCGAGAAATGCCGGCTCCATAGCCTCTCGTCTAGCGAAGGAGGAGGCACAACCGCGACCGCCGCCACCTCCATGTGCCGGAGATGGTCCCTCAGCAGGACGTTCTCGCACCTTACCCCGGCCACCTCCGCGTGAAGTACCGTGCTCTGGGCAGAATCCTGCGTAAGAGAGAAATCGATCAAATACAGGAGACGACGAGCCAAGTATTACAGAGGCGAGAGCGAGTGCTTAAAAGATCTCGCTTACCTCCTCCCCTGGGCGCAAGGAAAGCAGTACCATAGCATCCGCCAGCTGTGTCTTCAGGGCCGCCACCTGGGCCACCGCCTGGTCCCGCGCCTTAAGCAACTCGCCAAAGTTGAGGTCGATCGTGATGATCCGGCGCGCGCACATGTGCGCAAGCTCGAACCCACGCATCAGGGCCCGGGTGGAGTCGAAGGCCAAGAGCCGTGTGGGCAGTTGATCGTAAAGGCCGGCGTTCTCCCGGCTGTAAAGGTCGTAGCCCAACGCGAAGGCCTCGCCGGTGACCTGGTCGCGCTCCGCCCAGCTGGGGAGAAGGGTTGAGACGGAGACTTGGTTAGTATTAGGGTCCCACCGCAGCAGGGGTCTCCCTTTCGCGTCAAGGCACTTCACGCCAAGACCTAAATTCTTGTGCCCCTCTAGAACCTCCTTTGGCGGGGATCGAGTGGAGGTCTCGGCGGCTTCCCCCTCGCCACCAGCCCCGCTTGCGGCTAGAAGGTTCTCGGCGGGGGCCCCGACGCTATCCCTGGCGGCAGCGGTCATCTCGCTGGCCGCCTGCAGGATCTCTTTGAAGGACCGGCCTGGGGCAGGAGGTCAGACGGGAGCAATCTCCACGACTTTCCCTTTGTCGGCAGCGGTCGCCTTTGGTCTCTTCAGCGGACGGGATGAAAAGGCGTTGGGCTTTCGCTTCCCGGCACCGGTCGAAGGAGACGGGGCCGACTCGTCCTGATAAGCTCGATCCGCGGATTTTGCGAGAGCCAACAGATCTCTCATAGCCTGGCCCTCGGCAGCCGGAGTTTCGGCAAAGGGTTGGCGCAGGGGAATCTCACGCTCTCCTGCAAAGGCATCAATACTCTGCGATAAGTTTAGAATGGGAATACCAAGTTAAAGGCGAGGCCGTACCTTCGCCAGGAGGAACGGCGGGGAGAGAATCGACGTCCCGCCTGAGAAATTGGATGTCGAACTCCTTCGTCCCGAAGAACTCCAAAAGGGAGCTCTCGCCGACCCCAGGGTGGGCGGCTTGTAAACGGCGTCCTCGTATTAAACGAGCGCGAGAGGAACGTTGTCGAAGTCGCCGGAAACGAATACGAACTTCTCACCCCAGTGGTGGTGTTTGTTGGCAAGACCGGTGGTCTTGAGCAGTTGCCCAGAGAAGAAGACCACCCCTCCCTTAGCGCGGAAGATGAACAGCTTCCGGAAGATAGGGAGGCTGAACTCGATCCTCTCGGATCACATGTAGCAGATAAATGCCACCAGGATTGCGACCGAGTTAGTATTCAGTTGCGCGGGAACCACCCCGTAGTACCGGAGGGCCTGACGCATCTCTAGCCAGAGGGGGAGGCAGAAGCCCACCTCGAAGTGCTCGAGGGGGATGGCGAGCACCCCCTCCCTCACGTTGTTCACCCCGTCATAATTACCAGGGTTTCTCGCGGTGAAGCTGGCGGGAATGTAGCAGGAGGTGATTAGTTGGTAATCATCCATGGTTAGGCAGCAAGAGGGGAACTGGTGCTTTCGAAAGGCTTCCGCGCAGTTGGAGCGTCCCTCTCTTTCGGCCGGCATCGTGTTTAGGGGTGTTGGGTACATTGGAAAAGGTGTACCTGATTTGAAGAAGCCTAACTTAGCATAATGATATACATCAAGGTGTATTTGATGTTGTTTAAGTTGAATATGTGCAGGTTAAAAGTATGAAAAATTTCTAAGTCCATGTGTCGACACCAGAAGATGTGTAGACACTTCAGGAAGATTGTGTCGACACTTGAAGAAGGCTGTGTCGACACAGAGAAAATGAGTCGACATCAACTGTGTCGACACCGGGAGGCAGTGTCAAAACACACAAAATTATAGTCGACATCAACTGTGTCGACACCGGGAGGCAGTGTCGACACACAAAAAATTATAGTCGACATCAACTGTGTCGACACCAGGAGGCTGTGTCGACATACAGAGGCAGAAGTCAACAACAGCTAAGTCGACACTTAGAGACTGAGTCGACACCTGGCAGAATCAACAATAAGTCTGTGGCTGAAGTAATTGTGTCGACATACAACTATCTGTGTCGACACATTCTCAAAAAGTTGTGTCAAGAAGCTGTGTCGACATCAAGACATATGTGTCGACATCACAAAGGATTGTGTCGACACTTAATCAAATTGTGTCGACACATTTTAACAATTATCTCGACACATATTGACAGTTTGTCTCGACTCTTTCTGGCAGAAACAAAGACTCCTTGGCAGTTTGAAGAATTGACAGCTGTGGGTCTCTACAGGTTAACTGACATGATTGACACAGACAGAAGTTTGTTAGAAACCAGACCAGCCGGTTACTAGGAATGAAGGCTATAAATAGACGGATAGTGTCTGAAACTAAAAAAACCAGAAACTGAAAACTAAACACTGAATAACAAGTAACAATAAGGAGAAGATCTTTGCAGATCTAAGAATATGTCCTGATTGAACTATCAGAATCTGTCAAGTAGAATTCAGTCAAGAATTCTGAAGTATCTTCAAGGGACTTGGATAGATAGAGATCTAGTCAAAAGAAGGCAAGAAGAAAGTTGTCTCAGATTTCAAAAGAAACAGATTCTGAACTTATCTGTCAAGAAGATTCAGATTCAAATTTTGAAATCTAAGGAGAAAGCTGCTGATCAGTTTATTTCAAAGAAGATCAACTCAACAAAGTTCAGATTCAAGAAGCTTTGAAGAAAGCTAAGTTCCAGTTGATTTTATCCATCTGGTTTATCAAGAAGCTGATCAAGAACACTGTCTTGTTCCACCTCTCTCACCAGGAGCAAGATAAAAATTATATTTTACTCAAATCTTGTATGATCTTTTAATAGATCTGAGTTGTAAGCCTAATTTATAAAGGCTGAGTGTATGAGAGATAATCTCTGAGTTGTAGGTCTTGAATAAAGACTGAGGTAGGGCTGAATTGCCTGAGCTGTAGGAGTGTGGTATCACTCTGAGTTGTAGGAACCTTTCCAGGTTCTGAGCTGTAGGATCTGAGGATCTGAGTTAAAGAAGGGAGTTTGGCTGAATCTAGCACACTGCTAGATAGGCGAAGGGGGAAAGTGGATGTACCCAGATCTTGGGGAACCACTATAAATACTTATTGCAATCTGTGATGTGTAGTTCTAGATTGTGTGATTGTGATTGCTGAAGTAGCTGCAGAACTCATAGAAAATAGTCTTTAATTACTTAATCATTCTGCCTTAAGTTTGAAAAGAAAATAAGAGCCTATTCACCCCCCCCCCCCCCCCATCTAGGTGTCTAGGTAATCTTGAAAGTAAAACTATCAAGTGGTATCAGAGGGAGGTTTCTCAAAGAAAGACTTAACAGTCTGAGTTAGATCTAAAGGCAGAATCAAGATTCAAGAAAATGGGTTCAGGTGAGAATCACAAGGAGTTGGGATCTATGAAGCTTCCCATCTGCAGAAAAGAAATCTTTGGAATCTGGAAGGAAAGGGTTAGGCTGTTTATGGAGGCCTCAGACCCAAGAATTTATATCACAGTGAAAGAAGGTCCATACATTCCAATGAAGATTTCTGTATTAAATGCAAATCAGGAAACTCCTAAGGATTTTTCAGAAATGACAAAGGAGGAAATCATCTTAGCCACTATGGACAAGAGAGCTCAAAACATCATAGTTAGTGCAATAGATGATTCCACCTTCCAAAATCTGATACATTGCAAGACCTCCAAAGAGATGTGGGACACCTTGATTGTCTATATGGAAGGATCTGAAGAAATAAGACAAGACAGAAAATCAATGCTCAACCAAGAATATGAGAGCTTCAGACAAGGAAAGTCTGATAGCATAACTGAGTGTTATAAGAAATTCTATAGGATTGTGAATGAACTAATGTCCTATAGAAGAGTCTTCAGTACATATGAGCTGAATGACAAGTTTCTCAGATCTTTAACAAAGGATTGAGATACCAAAATATGTGCCATTAGAGAAGTGGCCAAGTTAGCTGATATTTCTCCTCCAACCTTGTTTGGAAAGTTGCTTTCATATGAAATGCAATTGATGGCTAGGAAGGAGGAAGAGAGAAGTATAAAAGGTGAGCATAGATCTGTGGCTTTCAAATTTGAAGCCACTAGAAAGAAAGGGAGGATGTCTTCATCTCCTCTCAAGGAAGCTACAGAAGAAATAACAGAAAATTCAAATAGTCAGAAATCAGGGAGAAGTGAATCAGATACTGACTTTGCTGCCTTTACAAGACAGTTTCAAAAGTTCTTGAAAAAGAAGCAGTGGAAGTCCAGGCCCTCCACATCACAGCCAGTAGATGAGTACTATCAGAAGAGAAAATCCTCAAGAAAAGAGAGAAACAGAACTAAGCCCAGCAAAGCCAAACTTCAAAGATTGTTTGTTATTGCTGCAATAAGACTGGACATATGGTAGCTGAATGTCTAGAAAAGAGAAAGGAGTCAGTAGACAGAAAAAGGACTCAACATAAGGGCAAAAAGGAGAAATCTTTTGTTGCAAAGAAGGATAAGAGTCTTTCAGATCAGTCCTCATCAGAATCAGAATCTGAAGTAGAAGCATACATAGGATTGTATGCAGCCAATGAAGAAGAGGAATTTCTGCAACTGATGGATTCCATTCATGATCAAGAAGACAAAGAATGCATGGGTCTGATGGCTGAGTTAGAAGATAACCAATGCCATGATCAGCCTGGTCCTAGTAAGGTACAAAAGGTTTCTAGTTCTTCTGATTTTAGTACTGGTTCAGAGTCAGATTCATCTACATCAAGTGATGTGAATGGATCATAATCTGAAGGTGATATTCATTAGTTGATGGATGAATATAGGGACTTGTTGCAGGCTCTTAAGAAAAGCAAGAACCTAGTCAAAACTCAGGCTCAGAAAATTACTGATCTTAAGGTGGCTGCAACTGAGTTTGAAAAAGTAATGGATCAAAAGTTAAATGAGATTGCCAAACTGAAAATATAACCTATATTCAGATGGGCACAATCAAATATAACAATGATCAAATTAAGAGTCTGGAGGCCAGACTAAGAATAGAGAAAGATTTAGTGGCTAGTTACTCTAAGCCAAAATCTGTCTTACCTTTAATAGATGAGTTTGTGGCTCAAAAGGGTAAGGCAGGATTAGGCTTCAAAGATAACCCCAGGACTGCCCAATTCAAAAGAAAAGGCAAAGCTCCTATCCAGCCTCTAAACCTTTCAGTCCCAGTTATGTTTAGAAAGGTGTAAGTGCCTTCTAACAAATATGATCTTGAGAATATTCATGGTCATATTAAGACTAATGTTCAGATAAACAAGGGTGTAAATGCCAATAGGTCTACCCATGTTCATAAACCCCATGGTTATAAGAAATCTGTGGGTGAAGCTGCAGCAGCACCAGCACTAGAAAGAAATTCTTCTGTAAAGGGTGTATAAAGACCTAGATACAACAAGTTTGAATGTTGGTGTTGTGGCAAGAGAGGCCATTTTGCCTTAGACTGCTGGCATAACACAAATGTAAGGAAGAGCAATAGTCTACCCGTTAGAAGAGCTGCTGGTAGTCTTAATATGAATGGTGCTAACCTGAACCAAGGACCCAAAACTTACTTGGGTTCTAAGGGAAAGTAATTCTGTATTGCAGGAAAGTCCAAGTTGCCATGACCCTATATGGTACTTGGACAGTGGATGTTCCAGGCACATGACTGGAACAAAGGGGCTACTGAAGGAGTACACATCTGTCAAAGATGGACCTAAAGTAATCTTTGGTGGATCTGAAAGAGGAATCATCAAAAGGTTTGGTAACATTTCTTCAAACCAAATTACCATCACCCAAGTGGCTTATGTAAAAGGTTTGAAACATAATCTGATTAGCATAAGTCAGTTGAGTGATCTTGGATATGACATTTCATTTGTTAAGGATGGATGTCATATCAAAAGGTCAAGTGATCAAAAGATCATATTGACTGGGTATAGAAAGAGAAATGTTTATTGTCTTAATTTTGTATGTGAAAACAAGGCTTCTCCCATCTGTCTTGTAGCTGATGATAATGCATCACATTGTGTCAAGTGGCACAAGAGGTTGGCTCATCTTAACTACAAGACAATTGGCCAACTCTTCAGCAAAGAGTTAGTGAGGAATGGTCCTCAAGTTAAGTGTATAAAGGAAGGGATATGTTCTGCTTGTCAAAAGGGCAAGCAAACAAAATCCTCCTTTCATAGTCTTGAAAACAAGGATTCTTTGAGGTGCTTATACCTTTTACATATGGATCTTTTTGGTCCTATGCCAGTTCATAGTCTAGGTAGGAAGGTCTACACTTTTGTGGTTGTCGATGACTATTCTAGATATACATGGGTGTTCTTTCTGAGACAAAAATCAGAAACCCCAAGTGTCTTACTTAGTTTTGTGAAACAAATTCAGAATGAACTAAACAGTATAGTGGTCAAAATCAGAAGTGACCATGGCACTGAATTTCAATCTGAAAGTATGACAAAATTATGTGAAGACTTTGGGATTTTCCAAGAGTTCTCCTCACCTAGAACACCTCAGCAAAATGGTATTGCTGAAAGAAAGAATAGGACATTGATTGAAGCTGGTAAAACTCTATTGAGTGACACCTCTCTTCCAGAATATTTCTGGGCTGAGGCAGTAAACACTGCATGTCATGTGATCAATAGGGCTTCTATCACCAAGTGCTACAAAATGACTCCCTATGAAATTATGAATGGTAGAAAGCCAAATCTATCCTACTTTAGGATCTTTGGTTGCAAGTGCTATATACTTAACAATGGCAAGTCATATCTAACTAAGTTTGCTGCCAAATCCCAAGATGGGATATTTGTTGGGTACAACATAAATAGTAAGGCCTATAGAGTCTTCAACTTGACTACTCAAGTTGTAGAAGAATCTATACATGTTGTGTTTGATGAATCAAGATTAATCAACTGTGAGTTGCCTTTTAGTTCATACAGTCCAACAGGTATAAGCAAAAGGATGGACAAGCTTTCCATTGCAGAAGGTGAAGGTTCAACAACAAATGAACAGATGGAAAATGTTGGCTACAGTCTAGGGGGAGTACATGATTCTATAGAAGATGATGACAACCAAGAAGTACAGCATGATGAAGGAGCTGGAGATGTTCAACCAGAAGGAAATCTACCTCCAGCCATAAGACATCTAAAAGATCATCCAGCTAATCAAATAATAGGTGATCCAAGTCAAGGAGTGCAGACTAGAAGCAGAAATCTGAGCACAGTCCTGCACTCAAGTTTCCTATCTCAAATAGAGCCTAAGAAATTTGAAGAAGCCATCCAAGACCAACATTGGATTAATGCTATGCAAGAGGAGATTAATCAATTCAGAAGGTGCAAAGTCTGGGAGCTTGTTCCTAAACCAAAAGACCACAACATCATTGGAACAAAGTGGATATTTAGGAACAAGTTGGATGAGAGTGGAGTAATTGTAAAGAACAAAGCAAGACTGGTTGCTAAAGGATATAGGCAGGAAGAGGGAATAGATTTTGATCAGACATTTGCCCCAGTAGCAAGACTGGAGGCAATCAGGATGTTTCTTGCCTATGCTGCATACCAAGGATTCAAGGTATACCAAATGGATGTGAAATCAGCATTTCTGAATGGAGATCTAAAAGAAGAAGTCTATGTGGAACAGCCATCAGGTTTTGTAGACTCTCTTAAACCTGATTATGTTTTTAGACTTAGGAAAGCTTTATATGGGTTAAAGCAAGCCCCAAGTGCTTGGTATGACACCCTGTCTACTTTCCTTATTGAGAACAAATTCTCAAGAGGCAAAATAGACAAGACTCTATTCCTTAGGGAGTCTAAAGGCAAGATAATCTTAGTCCAAATCTATGTGGATGACATAATTTTTGGGTCTACAGAGAACAACCTTTGCAAGAAGTTTGCCAAACTTATGCAAGGGAAGTTTGAAATGAGTAGTATGGGGGAACTTAAGTTCTTCTTGGGACTCCAAGTAAGACAGACTGATGATGGCTTGTCCATATCCCAGTCTAAGTTCACCAAAGAGTTGATAAAGAAATATGGTATTGAATCTTCCTCTACCATGAAAACTCCTATGGGAACAAATATTCCTATATGTAAAGATGATACAGGTAAGCCTGTAGATGAGTCTTTGTATAGAGGAATAGTTGGTTCTCTATTATACCTCACAGCTAGTAGACCAGATATTATGTATGCTACATGTGTCTGTGCTAGGTACCAGGTGCCCTAAAGATTCTCATTACACAACTGTTAAAAGAATTTTGAGATATTTAAAGGGCACACCAAATCTAGGCCTTTGGTACCCTAGGAAAAGAGATTTTCAACTAATAGGTTATTCAGATGCAGATTTTGCAGGCTGCAGAGAAGATAGAAAAAGTACTACAGGTACATGTCAATTTTTGGGAGGAAGGTTGATATCATGGAGTAGTAAGAAGCAGACTAATGTGGCAATATCCACAGCTGAGTCTGAGTATGTTGCAGCTGGAAGTTGCTGTGCACAACTTTTGTGGATTCAGCATCAACTAAAAGATTATGGTATCCAGGTAAGTAGAACACCTTTATTATGTGATTCTAAAAGTGCTATTTCTATTGCAAATAATCCTGTTTCATATAGTAGGACTAAGCATATAGAAATAAAATACCATTTTCTTAGAGAACATGTAGAAAAAAAAGACATCTCACTAGAATTTATTAAGACAGATTATCAAATTGCAGATGTATTTACTAAGCCTCTGGATGAAACAAAATTCAATAGATTTAAAATTAAATTAGGCATGCTAACTATAGATTAGTTTAGCAAAATTTGGCTAAGATAAACTGTGTTGACACATTCAGGATTTAATTGTCGACATAGAGGATTTATGTCGACAAACTCAGAAAAACAGTGTCGACACAGAGTAGATGTGTCGACACATCAGGGATTTTATGTCGACATAGTCTAAGAGCGACATGTCGACACAACTAGAGTATTGTTGTCGACTTATTCAGAATTTGTGTCGACACATATTGTCTGTGTCGACACAATTTGACTATTTTTGCCCGCCTTTTGATCTTTTTGGCACAGAAGGGTATAAATAGGTCACAGCTGTATTTTGTCGACACGCTCACCAGGGTTTCGAGACAAAAACCTTGTGTGTCGACAATCCTTCTTCTCTCTTTTCTCAAGCTTTCTCAACGATTCAATGGCGCCAAAGATCGAAGATTCCATCAACGAGGGATATGAACTGGTTAGGCATGCGTTCGACGATGCAGCTCCAGAGATTAAGATGGTGGTGTCTCTTCTCATAGACAATGGACTTGAATTCCTTGTCTCAGAACCCACCAAGGTCTGGAAGAAGGAAGTTCTTGCATTCTACAACACCGCATCTGTGGATTCTACTGGTATGAAAATCAAATCAACTATTCAGGACACAAGAGTCAAGGTGACTCAGAAGCGATTAACCAGAATCCTTCATCTTCCAAGGATAAACGATGAAGAGGAGGTTTCAGCCTCACAAATAAGGCAAACACTTCAGTGGTGTGGACTGGATCCCACCATGAAGATTGGTGCTGCCTTCAATCGAAAAGGCATGAATAATCAGGGTAAATTCCTTTCTGAAGTTATTGGGAAAGTGGTGCTATGCAAGACTGGTGGACATGATAGGATCTCTGTCTTCATGTTCAACATAATGACTAGGATTGTATTTCACATTCCCACCAACTGGTCAGCAGTTGTATTTGACAAAATTAAGGAGGCAATCAAGAAGCCAAACATGGCTAGAATACTGAGTCTTTACTTAGCTGGAATCATTCCAGAAGTAATGCAACAACTACCAGGCTCCAAGATCAATCATATGAGGAGAATGGATATAAGGTTGTTCTCTAGGTGGGATAGAGTTCTATCCAAGGATATGCCTGAAGAAGACAGGCAGGAGACAGCTGAGAAGTCTCCAGCACATCATCACATTGAGCTTGGTACTGAAACAATTCAAGTACAGAAAGAACAGATACCTGCACAGGTTCAGGGGGAGCCTAGTACTGCACATTCAGAAGAAGCTGAAAGGATTGACTTATTAGAGGAGATAGATACTGCTAGACTAGATGATCTTATAGAGAGAATCAATGTTCCATCTCCTCCTCAAACACCAAAGGAATATACAATGGATGATCTCTTCAAAGAGGCTGTAGACACAGCAGATAAAGATGACACCCAAAGGGCTGAGGGGGAGCAAGCTAGTGAGGAGAGGGTACCAGGTGAAGGTGAACAGGAGCCACATGTTACTGAAACTGAATTCCCTGCCTCAAAAAAAGAAAGAGTTCAGATTGAGAGTTCCTCTGATTCTGGGAATGAAGAAATTCAAGAGGCAAAGAAAAGGAAGCTTATGGTCTTCACGAGAAGAAGCCATAGTTATAAGAAAGCACTTCAAACAACACCACCCACCTCTTCAGATTTTGATTATGCAAAGTTCTTGGTAACTTTTCAAATGAAAATGGATGAACAAAGACAAGCTCTAGAGAAATATGTTGATGAAAGTCATAAAAATCTTCAGTTTGATCTGGCTCAAGATATAAAGTCTATAAGATTTGAAGTCAATCAACATAAAAGAGAAATGACTGATTGTTTTACAAAAGGGGCACATGCTGTTATATATCTGGCCCAACAACAAGAGGTAATGAAGAAAGAAATAGATGCTCAATCTATTAATCAAGGATACATTCTTGAAAATCAGAAACGGCTAAATGAATCTGACAACTGCCAACACAGATATTCTTGCTCAATTTCAAACAACCATGTCTAAATTGACTGAAGCTAGGGCAGCTGAAATGCTAGCATATGACACTAAGTTCAAAACTGCTTTAGACTCAGTACAGACAGCCATAACCACTTCCCAGAAGGAAATTACTGCAAAACTTAACAAGTTGAAACCCTTCTTCAAAGATGGCATTAATTATCTGGATGGTCAGATCAGGTTTCAGAAGGAAGATCTTAGAGATCATGTAGCAAGAGAAGTCCTAAAGGGGGAGAGGGTACTTATTTTTCTGGCTCAGAACATGCCAAGTGGGTCACTAACAGTGTCAGAGCCACATTGGGATATCCACCCCTTTGTGATGATGATAATATGGCAGAGTCAGGAGTACAGCCACAAGGTCTACTTCAAGGCAACCAACCAGAGGTTGCTCAAGTCATATACCCCCTGCAGATTTTGACATGATTCATCAGCAGGTGCAAACTATGTATAGTCCTCCAGAGGAGGTTTCAAATATTATACTTGGAAAAGTAGACATGCCTGAAGCTGCAATCAAGGCTCAGCAAGAGGCCCAACTGTCAAAGAAGAGATTTAGGGAGCAAGCTGAACTAAAACCTGATTTTGAACAGTGGAGCCCTACCTCTAGAAACATCATACTAACTGCCTGGAAAGCTGTAAAAGATCAAGTCCATGAAAGGGGCAAGTGGTACAATGAACAAGAATGACAGAAGAATGAAGCCAGACAGGAGGCTATTGTTCAGTATAGAAGGAAAGCTAAGATGGGAAAGCTACCTCCTAATGCTGTGGAGCCTAGCAAATACTTTCCCAAGCCGTATCACTATTTTGAGAGACAAAGACTGAAGACTGAGGCTCAGGAGAAGGCTGATCTTAAAGGCAAAAAGCCCATGGAAGGAACTGAACCTCCTATGCAGGCTCAAGTACAACCAGGAAGAGGGATTGTTATAAAGGAGCCTGATCAGTCTTTGTCTATTATGTCTTAGTTTTAGTTTAAAAATGTGTAATGTGAAACATTCAGTGTTAAACATTTTGTAAACAATCATTTTGACATAATACACAAAATCTTGCTCTTTAGTTAATTTTTGTGTATATCTTTTTATCTCTGTGATGAATCTGTGCAAATGTTTTGATTGTTAATATTTTCTGTAATATAAAGTTTACATACATCATCATTTTTATTATCATAAGTGGTGTATATCATTAGCTAATATGGGTTATGACTTCTCCAAATAGGGGGAGATTGTTGGGTACATTGGAAAATGTGTACCTGATTTGAAGAAGCCTAACTTAGCATAATGATATACATCAAGGTGTATTTGATGTTGTTTAAGTTGAATATGTGCAGGTTAAAAGTATGAAAAATTTCTAAGTCCATGTGTCGACACCAGAAGAAGATGTGTCGACACTTCAGGAAGATTGTGTCGACACTTGAAGAAGGCTGTGTCGACACAGAGAAAATGAGTCGACATCAACTGTGTCGACACCGGGAGGCAGTGTCGACACACACAAAATTATAGTCGAAATCAACTGTGTCGACACCGGGAGGCAGTGTCGACACACAAAAAATTATAGTCGACATCAACTGTGTCGACACCAGGAGGTTGTGTCGACACACAGAGGCAGAAGTCAACAACAGCTAAGTCGACACTTAGAGAATGAGTCGACACCTGTCAGAATCAACAATAAGTCTGTGGCTAAAGTACTTGTGTCGACATACAACTATCTGTGTCGACACATTCTCAAAAAGTTGTGTCAAGAAGCTGTGTCGACATCAAGACATATGTGTCGACATCACAAAGGATTGTGTCGACACTTAATCAAATTGTGTCGACACATTTTAACAATTGTCTCGACACATATTGACAGTTTGTCTCAACTCTTTCTGGCAGAAACAAAGACTCCTTGGCAGTTTGAAGAATTGACAGCTGTGGGTCTCTACAGGTTAACTGACGTGATTGATACAGACATAAGTTTGTTAGGAACCGGACCAGCCGGTTACCAGAAATGAAGGCTATAAATAGACGGATAGTGTCTGAAACTAAAAAAACCAGAAACTGAAAACTGAACACTGAATAACAAGTAACAATAAGGAGAAGATCTTTACAGATCTAAGAAGATGTCCTGATTGAACTATCAGAATCTGTCAAGTAGAATTCAGTCAAGAATTCTGAAGTATCTTCAAGGGACTTGGATAGAGAGAGATCTAGTCAAAAGAAGGCAAGAAGAAAGCTGTCTCAGATTTCAAAAGAAACAAATTCTGAACTTATCTGTCAAGAAGATTCAGATTCAAATTCTGAAATCTAAGGAGAAAGCTATTGATCAGTTTATTTCAAAGAAGATCAACTCAACAAAGTTTAGATTCAAGAAGCTTTGAAGAAAGCTAAGTTCCAGTTGATTTTATCCATCTGGTTTATCAAGAAACTAATCAAGAACACTGTCTTGTTCCACCTCTCTCACCAGGAGCAAGATAAAAATTATATTTTACTCAAATCTTGTAGGATCTTTTAATAGATCTGAGTTGTAAGCCTAATTTATAAAGGCTGAGTGTAGGAGAGATAATCTCTGAGTTGTAGGTCTTGAATAAAGACTGAGGTAGGGCTGAATTGCTTGAGCTGTAGGAGTGTGGTATCACTCTGAGTTGTAGGAACCTTTCAAGGTTCTGAGCTGTAGGATCTGAGGATCTGAGTTAAAGAAGGGAGTTTGGCTGAATCTAGCACACTGCTAGATAGGCGAAGGGGGAAAGTGGATGTACCCAGATCTTGGGGAACCACTATAAATACTTGTTGCAATCTGTGATGTGTAGTTCTAGATTGTGTGATTGTGATTACTGAAGTAGCTGCAGAACTCATAGAAAATAGTCTTTAATTACTTAATCATTCTGCCTTAAGTTTTAAAAGAAAATAAGAACATATTCACCCCTCCCATCTAGGTGTCTAGGTAATCTTGAAAGTAAAACTATCAAGGGGATTGAGTGCGAGGTCTCAAGGAAGGAGGCGAAAATGAAAATTTGGCGAGAGCGAGAGAAGAAGGCGGAGGTAGGGGAAGTTCTCGGCAAAGCGCAAGATCAGCAAGGAGGAAAGCAAGGGTTCCGGGTTGGAGGAATAAATGTGTTTGGTGGGCTCATCTATTTATAAGAAACCGTGGTAATGATGACTTTTCTAAAAAAGAAAAATAAAAAGAGCGGCGGTGGTACAGGCGCCATGCCCCAAGTCAGCGACGCCTTGGGTCCCGGCCTGGGATGACAGCGACCGATCGACGGTTCAGATTGGCGCAAGTGTTTCGAGACGACCACTTGAAAAAGAAAGGAAAACAAAAACAGAGATCGCTCTCGCCGGGCGAGAGCCAAATAAAAAATAATGATGGCAAGGTTACAAATAAATAGTCCAAAATAAAAAGAAACAAGGTACATTGCGAGAAGGGAAGGTCGAGGGGTGAGTGGTGGCGAGACTTCTTCAATCAATACGGCTCCCAGTGCCATCTTCCTCGCTCCCGCCGTCTAGTCCTCGGGGGGGGGGGGGGGGGGCAACGGGTTATAGTAGGAAGACAGGGTGGTGCACCCTAGGTTGATCCGGCGAGCCTGGTCTCGAATCTACGCGATACAACTCCCGAGGAAGACTCGGAGGTAGGCCCACCCGACCGCTCCATCTCTCCAAAGAAGTAGTCGCGCTCAAGGGCCTCCAGCCTCTGCTCCACCATCTCACGGAATTCTTTCGCCGCAGTGGCGCGGGCCCGCTCCCGTCGCACAAGCTTCAACAGGAGGGCAGCAATCTTCTTCCCTCGCCTTTTCGCGCTCCCGGCTTCATTCAAGATCTCCTCCATCTCGTTAGACGAAGGGAAGGGGGAGCTCTCTCCGCCCTCCCCTTCTCTATCTTCATCGTCGTCTTCATCATCTTCATCGGCCCCTTTCCGCGAGTTTGGATCCCCGGAGAAAACAGTTCCATGGTTACAGCCAGAGCTAAGTAAAAGCTAGGGTAATATTTTGCATACCTGCAGCATGGCGAGAGCCACTGGCCGGCGACAGACGAGAAGGCTCGGGCCCCCCTCAGTCTCATAGAGGAGGTGGAGCGGCTTTCCTCGCCCCGGGCAAAAGGTCTCGCGCACAGTGATCCCGGCCTGGCTGGAAGCGGGGTGGGGGGGAAGTCATCCTCTCTCACGAGGTGGCTGGCCTCCTTTGGAGCTATGGAGGGTTCGATAGACACCCCTCTCGCCAGTACAGCGGGATTAGCCGCTTGGCCGAGCAAGTTAGCAACCCTTATTTCGTTCTCCTGGGTGGCGAGACCCGGGTTGCCGGAAGCTGATGCTGCGGGAAGTCAATTCGATAGTAGGGGAGGCTACGATTGAAATGGTTAGAAAGGAGTGACAGGGAGAAAAGTGTACCTGCGGTTCTCGGAGAGACAGCCGGAGGAGTGGCCTCCGTAACCCATGGTCGATCCTCAGGAGGGAGAGATGATGAGTTCGGAGGCACCAGCGGGGACCTGGCGTCGTCGTCTCGAGCCGCTTCCTGCGAGAAGTATTCCATCAGGTGCCAACCATTTCGCGTAATCAGCTCGCGATTTTGATGATCAGCAAGTCGGAGAGACATACCTTCTGCGGAGGGGAGCATCATCTGCATGGTCAGGAGTCAAGGTAGGTGAGTCCCTGTTCTCGCGAGAAAGGTCCCGCTGGACCCCTTCGCCTTTTTCTTCCTCTTCTCTTTCTTCTTCTTTAGCGGGGAAGGCTCAGCGGCTGACGACTTTCTCGCCAGCCAAGGAGCAACCGAAGCACTGTTCGCCAGGGCTCGCGCCTTAGCCGCATTGATGCGGTCTTGGAGGTCTTGAGGGAGCGACTTGCCAACACGTTTGGAGCGCATTGCGAAATCACGTGAAAGCTCAGTGAGGAGGCAGCAACTCATGGACAGATTTAGGCCGTTTATTAGCATATGTATATGTAGAGCTATGGGTTGGCTCACCAAAAAGATTCTCTTTTTTGAGGTGACACGTGCCCAACGAATATTTATGGGTTGGACGTGTCTTTTCGAACGCAGAGCTAGCTCGAAAAGAGCGGGGATTGTGTACAACCTCATATTCACTGGAGTGAACCCAGAGACACCAACGGTCAGGATTGGACTAGCTTCGGGCTTCAGACAAGAACCATTTGCGCCTTGGTAGAGCTCCCGCCTATGAGCAGGCGGGATCGTTTGCGCCAAGCCTCAACCAAGACCCACTGATGACCAGAGGAGGGCAAGAAGGCGTTGAGTCCACTCGACGCCAAAATCCAAGCAGCAAAGGCATCGAGTCCACTCGACGTCGCGTTGAGTAAGCTCCACTCACTCCACGCTGTGTTCAGCAGCAAAGGCGTCAAGTCCACTCGACGCCGCGTTGAGTCCACTTGACGCCGCGTTGAGTTAGTTCCACTCACTCAACGCCACGTTCGGCAGCAAAGGCATCAAGTCCACTCAACGACGTGTTGAGTGGAGGCAGGAAGGTTCTCGGCTCAGGGTTCTCGCCGCGGCTCAGGGTTCTCCCTGAGTGGGGCCCAAGGCCCAGGGTAAAATTACTTAATTGTCCTCGGGTAGAATTACCTACATACCCCCAGGGGCTGTATTTAGTATTTTATAAACAGTGGAATTTGGCTATTGGCAGACCAGTCAGGGGTATTTCAGTAATTTCAGGTCAGCAAAAGGCTATAAATAGACCCATAAGGGCTTCTTAGAAGGCAAGCTTTCATTATTCTCAAAATCCCAAAGTGCTTTCTAAGGAGCTTCAAGCCTAGCTTTCGCTTTGGATGGGAAGCTCTCAGAGATCTTCCGGGTGTGAGGTGGGACCTCCCTGCTGAGGCTTTGGGTCAGTTCTAGGTCCCTTGCAACAAGTCGAGGGTCGAGGCTTGAGAGAAGTAGGTGTTGGCTGCACCCTGGTTTTTGAACATTCGTTGAGGTCATTTTTGGCTTCAACAGTATATATGGAAGTTTGATTGTATATGTAATTTGTTTGTTAATGTATGAAAGAAAGTTTCATGGTGTATTAATGCAAGTTTCATGGTGTATTAATGCAAGTTTCATGCATGTTGTATGAAAGTTTGGTTATATCTCGATATTGACTATGCATCATGTTATGAAAAAAAATAACGTACGTTGCTTTGATGAAAATGGTATTGTTAATAATTAATTTTCAATTTGGCATAATAAAAATTATAATTAAATTTTTTGTGTTATATAATGTTACTATTAAAATAAAATTGACATCATATATTTTTATTTCAAATTAATTCAAAATAAAGAATTCATCATCCATTTATTCACAAAATACTGTATTATTGATATTTTTATTTTTAATATTTGATATTTATTAGCATCAAAATTTGCAACAATTTAAATGTTGGGTAATTTTAGGATCAAAATTATTTGATGGTGATTAGAAATAATTTTTTTTATGTATTATATCTTGCTAAATTAGAAAGCAATATATCTCTTACTAAAATTTCCTTGCAAAACAGCAAGGCCAAACATCATTGCTAAATTTAGCTATGCTCAATTTTGAAAGGAATAGACTTTGTTGTTAAATCTCTTGCTAATGTAAAATAACAATGAATTTTATGATTTAGCAAGGGATTCTTCTCCTGGCTAATATGAGTTTTTCTTGTAGTGACTTTACTTTATTGGACTAGTCTTATTGAACCTTAATTGGGGTCTTGGACTTCTTCTTCTTTATGAATGAGCCTCCTTTGAAACATACTGTGCGGTGGGGGTCTTTTCATTTTTCAGCTTCTCTTCCTCAGCAACACATCGAGTGATCAAATCATTCAGTTTTCAAGCCTCATCTTAAGAATTAAATGTAGTTTTCAGGATAGTAAACTAAGGTGGCAGAGTCTTAAGTGCCAGATGCACTATGTGGTTCACGGGAAGAACTATATCCAACTCGTGTACCTTCGTTTGATAGTAAACCATCTTTAATATATAATTACGAACTCCTCCATCACTAGTGTACATCATGGTAAAGAGATCTTTCATAGAGAGTCTCAATCTCAACATTAGAGGACACATTATACATTTGCCCCATATCTGTAAGAAAATATGATTCATCTGCAGTCTCTGGTAGTCCTCTAAGCTTGCGCTCGGGAATGAACCTCTTCATGGCCAGTAGACATATCTTATTGGAATTATGTCATGCAACATAATGATCTTTTTGAGTACGAGTGTTGTTCGTAGTCAATTCTTCAGGCTTATCAGATATCATGGCTAAATCTATGTCCGTCATTTGCACGATAAACATGATATAAGACTTCCACTTATTAAAGTTTGACCCAGTAAAATTTTTAATGGTAGACAAATTGTTGTGCACTGTAAACGTGGCTGAAAAAGAAAATATTGCATTATTTAGCAATGATGATAAGTGTGTTTTAAAACCTTAAAAAATACCAATGAGAATTCAGACGCATTAACACGTAATACCTTTGGGCAGAATGTAACATCCTAATTTAGCTTCTAGACCCCCTTGGTGTTACTTGACCCACTAGGGTTCCGCGGGCTTGTTCAGAACCCAGATAATAGGTTAATTCCCTATTTGGTGTGGTTGACCTAATAAGTCACTCAATCCACCCACCGTGTCTTTTGAGCAATTTTCAACTTGAACGAATACTAGACTCTTATATGTGGGTGAGTGGCTCATTAGGTCATAGTAAGTCCAATTAAGCATGAAAAGTGCACTAATACTCTAAACGAGTCAAATTGACCTATTACGACACCCGAATAATACATTAACACCCAAAGTAAATCATATTGACCGACTATGACACGTTTCATCAAGTCGACCCATTTGAGTTATGTAAAACTTGAAATTGCCCTAATTAGGCTAAACGCACATCAAGCTACCCGACTCAATTAGCTCATTGACGTAAGATGCTCTTGAGCCGCAAACACATTTGAGTAGCTGCATAATGCCACATTAATAGGAAAAGGACCTCTAAAAAATTATTTAGATAATTTAATTAATTAAAATAATTGATAATTAAAATATATAAGAAGGAAATTTAATAAAAAATATCAAATGTTCTCCGAAAAATCTCAATTTTTTACCAAGACACCCTAAAAATAATAAGGTTGATTTTATGAATTAAAATATACTACTTAATTTAAATATTTTTTATTTTAATCATGCTAGACACACTAATAAAATTAAATAAAATATAAAAATATGTCCAAAAATTATGAAATAATTTTTGAAGCTTTCTGAGGGTACTAGAAACCAGTGAAATTTAAATTCAAACCTATGTGTAATTAATTAGTTATAACATTTTTGAGCTCAAAATAGGTAATAAACCATTATCATAATAACTCTTTTTATTCTTCAAGCTAATGGCCAGCTGGAGGTGTTTATTTCTTACCTTTTAAGCCTAGGGAGGAGGCATAGGTGGCAGCAATTTGGGGGGAGGCATTTCTCCCCAAGGAAGGGGGATTATTCCCTCCCTAAAAAGCTTAAATCCACCCCAACCCCTATATAAACCCCAAAAGATATTGGAATTCGTTTCTCTACCACCTTACACCCCTAACCAGCAAGAACCGGAGTCTCAATGACCACCCGACGAGCCTTATTCTCCAACTCTAGTGATCTCTACCACCCATGGCCGTCCGCCGATCACCTCGCCTAAACGACGTGCATGCAAGTTCCTCCGACTCCTCCCTGCCCTAGATTTTCTTCTCGTCAACCCCCGCCGTATCCAACCGCTGGAGACGGCGATCCCAACCATGGATAGATTCGGACCACTCCCATGATCTCCGCCACCTTTGCGGGTTCCGGCCTTGCATGGGGCATGTGAAGTGGAGAGAGGGACTCCAAGACCCTCTCTCTGATAGAAAATGAGAAACGAAAAAGAGAACCTTGAAAAGAAGATAAAACAAAACAGAGCACAATTTCTTACTTCACTTTCTTGATAACAATACATAGGGGAACTATTTAAAGTAGGAAAAACAATACATGGATAATATTTAAAGCTACAGGTGGCAGGAAACAGGTGACAGATGGGAGAGTGGATATAAAAGCAAGCATTGAAAATAAGAGCAAAACATTAAAGAAAAAACGGCACAGAGAGAGAGAGATGTCAATGGCTGGGAGCATATTCCAACACCCCCCGTGATCCTTGTCGTTGACAACATTAAGCGCAGATCTTAATTTCAGAAAACGGACCCTTATCAGGGGTTTAGTGAGAATATCTGCCACCTGGAGTTCAGAGGGGGAAAATTGGACCTGGATCATTTTCTTCTTGATCATTTCTCTCATGAAATGATATTTCAGTTCTATATGTTTGCTTTTGTTATGAAACACTGGATTTTTTGAAAGGGAGATGGTTGATTAGTTGTCACAACTGATTTTTACTGCTTCGGCTTCCATCTTCTCCGATCCTTCTATTTTTTCTTTGATTTCTCTGTCAATCCTTTGGATCCAGGTAGCTTCGCAGGAAGCAGAGCAAAGTGCCATGTATTCCGCCTCTGTAGAGAAGAGGGACACTGTGCTCTGCTTTCTGGAACTCCAGGATATGGGCTTGCTACCGGAGAAGAATATGTATCCGCCCGTGCTCTTCCTGTCGTCAGTGGAGCCGCCCCAATCAGAGTCGCTATAACTCGACAAAGTGTCGTTTCTTCGTGTTGATACATGAGCATGAACTATTTTGTCCCTTATATGTATCTGAGAATGCATTTAGCGGCTAGCCAGTGACTTATTTTGGGGTGGCTTACAAAACGAGAGACGATGGCGATGGCAAATTACTAAAAAGAAACTTAGCATTCCCAAATCCGTCATTTTGTATCTCATTTTCATTTTTTCTTTGAAACTACATACTTCGTCTTCATCTTCTCTTATGACGATGAGGTCGTCGACATACAGGCAATCTATAAGAATTTTGCCATTTTGCCTTTTGGTGTAGAGGGAGGCTTCATTGGCACTGCGGGTGAAGTTCTCACTGTATAGGTAAGTGTCGATGTTGTTCCATGCACGGGGGGCTTGCTTGAGCCCGTAGAGGGCTTTATGAAGCTTGTAGACCTTGTGTCGATCAGTCGATTCATAACCCTGGGGATGATGAACATACACCTCTTCTGTGATAATACCACTTAGAAATGCCGATTTTACATCAAGTTGGAATATAGGCAACTTCTTTTGAGCAGCGAATGCAATAACTGATCGGATTGTTTCCATCCTTGCGACAGGAGCGTAGGTTTCTTCATAGTCTCTTCCAGGAACCTGGGTGTATCCCTTAGCAATGATCCTGGCTTTAAATTTCACGGGTATACCTTGATCATTGGTTTTGATATTGTAGATCCATTTTAAGTCAATTATGTAAGACCCCTATTTTTTTTCTTTTTCGACACCGGGGTCTTAGGCCCAGAACCGCCACCTTGCGGTGATACCTTCACACCCGGGAAGGTCGTCACTACAAGATGCCGATTCTGCCGGCCAAAATCGATCACAACTGTAGCAATAGAACAAAAGTAAGTCCATAGAAAATCACATGTATAGAAAATAAGCTCCACGAAGGGAGTGTCCACAGATAGTACATATGACAGAAATCTCGGGCTTATGCCCGGTACAACATGTCCTCACTACAAATCGCTCATCGCAGAAGCAAACTAATATAACTACTAGTGTTCGGGACTCACAGTCCCTGTTGTATGGACTCCGGTACTAGGTTGTCCAATCTCCAAGCATGCCGACCTCCAGGGATGCTCCTCCATGCTGGGCTCGGTGGTCCCCTAAAATGATGTGGTTCGAAAACCATTAGTCTAAAAGACTAAGTCCTATCATCCCCCGCCCCTTCCCCCATGGCTCCTAAGCACCGAGCGGGGAGAAGGAAAGGGAAGGACATGAAGGTGGAGAATATCAAATAGCAGATGGCAGCGGAACTAAACTAACAGTTCAAAAAGATGGTAATAATGATATAAAATTTGAATAAGAAAGTAACCTTGACTTATGTGAATACATATAAGCTAAGGGATCTCTTGCAGGGCTCCTATCGTATAAAAAGTCCCATACCGATTTATACGATAGGGTGTCGGTTTTACTAGCAGGCTTAAATGTATAGTACTGAAAGAGAACCTTGACTTATAAGCACGCTCGCGCGAACTTATAGGCCAAGGGGTCGTTTTGCAGGGCCTAATGTATAGAGCGTCCCATACCGCTTATACATTAGGTGTCAGGTTATATGCAATGATTACGCTATGAAATACAATTATGCTATGACGTGAACATGCAAGTGCAACTCACCCACTCGACTCTGTGTACACAGACCTTTAGTTCCCCCTTTCGGAGCCGTTACCTCCCAGGATACCTCTGTAGTGGCAGACGGAAGCGGTGGGTTGGGCCTCGCCCACCTCTAAACCATTAAAGCACTACCGGTCAGACCTATCGTACGCCTCAACACTTGGTGCACAATGCGGACTCCTGCGTACTCTTGCCGGCTGGCGCACTGGACTTCTGTTGGCGAGGTGCTAACCACACTTGCCGAGTCAGCGTATTGGCGTCGGTGCATCGACCCTCCAATACCGAAGACCCACCACCTTATACCTTTTATGCACATGCAATAGTTATGAGTCCCAACAACCGAGCCAAATCTCCCCGGACTATCCCGTCCGTCATAATCAGCAACCGAGCTGAAGCTCCCCGGACTATCCCGACCGTCATATTCTACAACCGAGCTGAAGCTCGCTGGGCCACCATGCCCATCACCATAACCACTGGGCTTATTGCCCGAGTAACCCAAACTATCTCCCAGGACATTGGGGTGTGAGAGTGTGAAATCCTAAGTTTACTATTTACTCTTGTGGCGATTTTATACCTATGACTTAAGTTTTACCCAGGACTGCCCAAGGTATTCCCTGTGAAGGGCTCTCGAGGGCACTAGGAGCTATGATGGGCTGAATCCCAAAGCTCCCTTTCGCAAAGCACTTATTCTTGTTGGTTGGTAACTAATCCCATATCCATTACCCATATCTTTTTCATATTACGGTAGACTAAACCTAAGGTGATTTTGACCTTTCACTCTATGGAGGAAGACGATCTTTCGTCGACCCCAAGCACTACTCAACACTACCGACTCATATCTCACTACTAAACCTAAACTTCTAGGATGACTCATCCACATCTACAAAATCCAGCAAGATGGCTAACTCTAACTATGCCAAATCATTTCCTTTCAACAATTTACTAAATGCAGACCACAAGGTTAAATGTCATGTAAAATGGGGAGTACATTAAATAATCATCCAATACTCCTATAATAATTAATGATGGTCCATTATGACCTTTAAGCCCTAAATCCAGAGACCCAAAATTTTCCTTATTTATTTAATAATTTATTTAATTATTCTAGTGACTAAAATTTCCAATAATGAACATGAAGTACCATTTTCAGGCAAGATATCATTCCACTAACTTTATATGATATTTAAAATAAGGATTTAACTCATCTTCCAAAATATCTAAATTTTTCAGTAAGGTTTTATCCCAAAATTCCTACTTCATTTTAACCCTTAAAAATTCATTTAAAGAAATATAAAAGACTATATTGCTTTCACAAATTCAGAGAAAATTCCAGTATGATTCTAATGGCATATAAATGATTTGGGCCAAATTTCATAATTTTTTTATCAGTAAATAGTCTTAATTAAATTATTGAATAATTTCCTCATTTAACAAGCTTGTGAAGTAAGTACCTCAAATATTTATCCAAAAATCTTCATAAATTTTATATATGCATATAATGATTCAAAATTTCTTCTGCCAAACTTTCATGACCTCCCAAGGGTCAGAGGGACCATAATGTTCAATTTATTAAATTGAGGCATCCCTTGTGTTACAAATGAAGTACTATAACTATTGTCCCAAAATTCCCAATTAAATTACAAGAGGCTCATAATATCTTTATGACCAAACTAACAAAATTTCATCTTAGTTTGAGGAGTTTAGCTAGCCCATTCCAACCCTACAATATTTGTGCCCTAAACTAGGGTTAGGGTTTTGTGGGTCCCAAACTTTCCAAAACACCCTAAGATTTTAACCAGAGGGTTATAGTTACCATAATACCCTCCCTACAAAATTTCATAGTCATACAAGGTGTTTTGGCCACATGCCCTTCACAAGGTACAAAAGCCCTTCCTTAGGGTTTGACCTAGGATCTTGGGGCAAATCAATTCCAAACCTCCCCATATTTCATAGGAAGGTGCACAAGTTCATGAAAAGTCAGTGTTACAAATTGGAACCTCTGTTGAGGTTAATTGGACACTCTAAGCAAAAATTACATTTTGGACCAAAATGCCCTTCTTAGGGCAAGGCTAGGGTTTGCATGATTTCCATTAAAATCACCTCCAAACTTAATGAAATTTTAACCAGAGGTCAATATTGACCTTATATACCTCCCACCAAAATTTGGATGAATTTGTACTTCATTTGACCCATAAATTAATTTACCCTAGATAAATTAAATTATTTACAAAACTATACAAAAAATATCTCCAAAAATTCCTATTTTTGGGCAGGCTCTAGATATTAGTTAGTGTGACTCCCTGCCAAAATTTCAACTCATTTTGGCTAAGGATGAAGTGTGGGCACTCTGTTTAATGTCTGCCTAGACATATGTATAGACCCCACTAAAATGAGTCCCCTAGTCAAACCAGTCACCCAAATTGGTCCAAACCAATTTTTTTGAAAGTAGACCCATAGGACTACATTTTATGTGTTGACCATTGTTTCTGAAATGAAGCCTAAGTATTTTTAATAATTAAAAACATTAAATACAATTTGCTATGATAGAATTGAAATAATAATAAACTTAAGCTATAGTTTATATCCATATCAGCACGAATCTTGACGCAATTTTGGACGGCATCCTATCATCGTCCTCGCGCGCCAACGGCCAGGATTGCTCCTGCCTGGGCTGACTTCCAGCGGCTGCCGCCGGCGCTCCGGCCACCTCCCCGGCCTGCCACCGCCGCCAACACCTTCGTGGTGGTCGGGGCTACCTCCAGGCGGCGGCACGGCCGCCGGGGAGCACTGTTCCGGCGATTCTACCAAGAAGTATTTTCGGCCGAAAACCATGAAAATCCAAATTGGATTGGGCTCAATTGAGCCCCAACCTTGGCCCTAATGATGTCTACGATCTACCCATGCAAGAAGGAGGGGAGGAGGACCTGTAGTGGCGGCTGTAGCCGTGCTGATCGCCGGATTGGCATGGTGGTGGCTGGTGGTGGTCGGCTTCTTCAAAAATGCAGGAAACTGCTTGGCTCCTTCAGGTAAAGTGTGGGAATTCCTCCTTGGAGTCTAGGGAAGCTTTTAAGGAGGGAGAGGAGAGGTGTTAGGTGGTTGAAAGCTTCATGCCATTATTGGCCATGGTCAAGGTTGGCGGCTTGGGTAGGTAGGGGGGTGGAGCTTGCTCTAACCAGTCAAGGATGGCTGCTACACTCCCCTTGTCTTGCTGAATTGAATGGGAAGGTTGGGGAAGGGGGAGGAGGAGCACAAAGTCCTCCTTCCTTCTTCTTCCTTCTCTTTCTCTCTCCTCCATGGGTGACTTTCTCTCTCCTAGTCACCAAGCCTGAAATTTTGCTCCTACATATCCCATGGCAGCCCACAAGTCTCTTTGGTCACTTAAGTCAAGGTTAGCCCAATTGCAATGGGCTTGAGCTTGAGTTAGCCCATTTGGGCTAACTTGACCCAAAGTTGGACTAGGGCCCACCTAGGTCAATTTGGTCATTGAGGTTTCTTTAATGGGTCCTTGGTGACCCATTAGCCTCCCCTAGGGTCAAGGTGGGGTTGGATTGGCCCTTGGAGGTCACTTGACCCTTAACTAAGGCACTTTGACCATTTTGGGTTAAGAGTTGACTTTGGTCAACCTAGCCTTTATGATTGGTTCCAATGGGTCCTTGGTGACCTATTGGCCTCTCACTAGGTCTATGAGGGTAGGGGTGGGGTCCACTTGGCTAAGGGACTGCAATTGACCCTTGTGTAGGTCAATTTGACCCAATTAGGGTTAGAGTTGACTTTGGTCAACTTAGCTCCCTTGACTACCCTCCATGGGTCCTTAGTGACCCATTGACCCCTCACTAGGGTTATAGAGGTATAGGTGTGGTCCATTTGGCTAAAAGACTGCAATTGACCCTTGTGTAGGTCAATTTGACCCAATTAGGGTTAGAGTTGACTTTGGTCAACTCAGGTCCTTTGGCTGCCCTCCATGAGTCCTTAGTGACCCATTGACCCCTTACTAGGGTTATAAAGGTATGGGTGGGATCTTGGAGTCTTGGTGAAGCTTCATGATCACCTTAAACCAAGGTTTTGGAGTTTACTATTTGCATACCATAGTGCCTCTATCCACACCACCAGGTCCACTTGACTCTTTCTTGGGCTTCCTAGGGTTTTGTCATGACAAAACCACTCTTAGGGGTCTAGTTGGAAATGTGATGTTAAAAATTATAGGTTTGTTCAAAGGTTTGTCGACAAGAGAGCAAGTCCAATTTTTTTCTACCATGTGCATTTCTTCATCCATGGCTCTTTTCCAATCTTCAGATAGCAGGGTGTCAGCAAATGAGACTGGAGTGTTGGTATGGACAACAAGATTGAAGGTTTCATATATCTCTCTTATGCTGCGCATTTTCTTTGGCGATGATGAGATGGGGGATTGCTCAAGATTGAGTTCTTGAAGCTCAATTGATGCAATTTGAGGAGTGGAATGGATGGTCCCAGCAGTGGCGCTTTTAGGCTCATCTTAGAGTTCATCAAGGTACTCATGGAGTTTACAGGGATCAGTGATTTCTTCATGGATGATTACTGGAAGGTTGTCAACTGTTGGGACAAACTCCACTTCTATGGTAGTCTCTTGATCTTATGCCCATTCCCATTGAGATCCTTCATCAAAGGTAACATTTCTAGAGATAATTAATTTATTAGTTGGGGATGGTAGAGGCAGTATCCTTTCATCTCTTGGCTATATCCGATAAAGATAGTTTTCTCACATTTGTTGTCCAGTTTGTTTCTCTGGTAGTTTGGGTGAGGGGATAGGCGATACTCCCAAATACTCTGAGATGTGAGATGGAGGGTTTTTTGAGATGAATGGCTTCAAAAGGAGTGATGTCTTGAAGAGCTTTTGTTGGCGATCGGTTAAGGAGGTAGACGATATTATGACAAGCTTCGGCCCTTAAAATTTTTGGCATATTCTTGCTGAGGAGGAGGGATCTGGCCATTTCTAAGATGGTGCGATTTCTTCGTTCAACTACGCCATTTTGCTGAGGGCTGTGTGGTGCAGAGAGTTCCCTGCGAATACCAAATTTAGAGCAGAAGTTTTGAAAATCCTTTGACATGAACTCACCTCCTCTGTCACTACGAATGACCTTGATTCTTCTATCCAGTTGATTTTCTATCATGCTTTTGAAATTAATGAGTTGTGTGAGAGCTTCAGATTTTAGAGAGAGGAAAAATATCCACATGTAACGAGAGAAGTCATCTACAATGAGCAGAAAATACTTTGTCCCCCCCTGGGGTAGGAGTGGTAGCCGGTCCCCATAGATCAATGTGGAGAAGATCAAGAGGTGATATGCTTCTCCAGAATGATTGGCGGGGGAAAGGTTGGCAGAAAGCTTTTCCAAATTTGCAATTTTCACAGAATTCGGGATTTAGATTTAAGTGGGGAAAGCCTTCAGTCATGTTTTTTCTCATCAGATTTTTTCATAGATTGGAAATTTAAGTGGCCTAACCTTTGGTGCCAAAGCATGGCGGTAGAAGATGTTTTGTTGTAGAAAATTTTGTGATTGATGGTAGGTGTATTTTGGAGATCAATAGAGTATATGCGATTTTTTGTCATAGGGGTGGCGAAGACATGAAGATTGCTGGCTGGATGAGAGACAATGCATCCTTCTGAGCTGAAAATTATGATGTGTCCACTTTGAGTTAATTGCCCAACACTCAGAAGATTTTGAGTGAGGGTAGGAACGTAGTTTACTTCTGTGAGGTATTTAGTTTCCCCATGGGTTGTCAAAATTATATTGTCCCCTTTCCTTCAATGAGTTGGGAGGTTCCGTCACCAAGGAAAACTTTTGATCTAAAATTCTCATCTAAGGTAACAAAAGAAGCCTTGTTGTGAGACATGTGGCTGGAGCAACCACTGTCAATATACCATTTGTCATCAACTTGAGATGGGTTATAAGATGAGTAGAAGAACATTTTGTCAGGAGGGCCTTTTTCAAGAAATTTAGCATGTTCCCTAGGCTGGGACCAACAGTCCTTGTCTGTGTGAGTAGGTTTTCTGCAGTACTTACATCTAAGAGGACAGTCCTTGTTTTCATGACTTTTTTTTTGCAAAGGCTACAGTAAATGGTATTTCTGTCACGATGCTTTTGGTTCCAGAGGTTTGTTGGAGGATGAGGAAAGTAAGGAGTGTATGAGTAGTTTTGTGGTGGAGATAGGTAGGGTGGGTTGGGATGAAATAGTTGTTGTTGTGATTGATTGATATAGTTCGGGGAGGAAAAATACTAGGGAGCAGGTTGGGGATTTAGCAACAAGGGTGGTATGAATGATTGTGGTTGAAGAGAGTTCAGCAGTGGACGAGAAGTTGAGATAGGGAGAGGTGTGGATGAATGAGTGGAGGGTAGGGAAGGATTGTTTTCACTAGTGGAGGAAACGAAGAGTTTGTTGTGGAGAGCATTGTCCAGAGTTTGTTTTCCTTAATTTAGGCGATCCTCATGAGATTGAAGAGAGGCCATGAGGCGAGTGAGAGTGAGGGTTTCAATGTCTTTGCTTCTTCAATGGCTGCCACGACGTGATCAAAACAAGTTGGGAGGCTACGAAGGAGATGAGTGACAATCTGGGTATCAATAATGATGACACCTAAATTTCTAATCTGATTTGTGATATTAGTGATGCGAGCATAATATTCCTGAATGGTCTCACTTTCTTGCTGCAGGTGGCACCAAACTGTCTCCAGAGGGTGTTTACCTTGATAGATATTACCTTTTTGGAGCCCTGAAATTCCTCCTGTAAAGTGTCCCAAGCAGCTTTTGCGGATGTAGCACCCATGATCCGGGGAAAAATATAGTTGGAGACTCCATTTTGAATGATCATAAGAGCTCGAGCATCTTACATAATTAATGCTCCAATATTCATAAGACTCGCCATTAAAGATCGTAATATTTGAGAGGGTAGAGGATGAAGCCATGGGCAGAGAAAAGGAGGAAGAAAGAACGTCGGAAACCTTTTTGGCTCTGATACCACTGATAGAAAATGAGAAACGAAAAACAGAACATTGAAAAGAAGATAAAACAAAACAGAACACAATTTCTTCACTTTCTTGATAAAAATACATAGGGGAACTATTTAAAGTAGGAAAAACGATACATGGCTAATATTTAAAGCTGCAGGTGGCAAGAAACAGGTGACGGATGGGAGAGTGGATATAACAGCAAGAATTGAAAATAAAAGCAAAACATTAAAGAAAAAACAGCACAGAGAGAGACATGTCAATGGCTGGGAGCATATTCCAACACTCTCATAGCCCTTGAGGTGGAGGAACCCGTCGAAATCCGCTCCGCCGGCCTCCTCCATCCAAGAAAAAGAAAACAGAAAAAAAATGTAGTACTATTTTTCGGCCACCGCCGGCAAGCGCCCCACCGGAGCTCCCTCCCCGGGCGCATCCACTTGAGGTTGTGGCCGGGGTTAAAATCCCACTGATAGAGGTGAAGAGGCTGATGGGAAAAAAAACAAGTTGATGCTAAAGCAATACGATGGAAGAGCTAACAAGAGGACCGAACTAAATGAAAAGAAAGCTCTGTGGAGATGCCTTCCCCTCTATTCACTATTGAATATTTATAGTAGAGAATTACAACTTTACAAGTTACAAAAAACGATAATTACTAGCTAACAAATTAATTTTGATTCATAAATTTTTTGAAACGGCTGAAATTAATGGGATGTTATATTGCTGTAATTAGTGTTGTCACTAATTGTATGAAATGGCTGAAATGTTATTGATGTCATCAAGGAAACGGTTGAGCATTAAAAGAGGCCACCAAGGATTAATTCCAACATACTCCCCCTTAATCCGATTGTGGCCCAAGGTTGTGAACGCCTAACAGGTGCCGCATTGTTGCTAGTTTTACTGCCGGCAACGCCTTCGTCAATGAATCTGCTCGTTGCTCATCTGTGCGAACAAACTCCATAATGATCTTCCCTCCCTCGACACATTCACGAATGAAATGAAACCTCGTGTCGATATGCTTGCTGCGACCGTAGAATACATGATTCTTCATTAGTGCGATGACAGATTTGTTGTCAACAAATAGCTTCACTGCATCACTCTCATTCCCGGTTAGCTCGCCCAACAAACTTCTCAGCCACATTGCTTGGCATGTCGCCGCTGTTGCCGCCATGAACTCGGCTTCACATGAAGACAGGGCAACCATTTTCTGCTTCTGTGAGTTCCATGATACTAAGCATTCATTGATGTAGAATGTCATGCCCCCGGTACTCTTCCTGTCATCATTGTCGCCTGCCAGATCACTATATGAGTACCCAGTAATCACCTCAGCATCTCCTCCTCTGGTATATACGTACAAGACCATAACCCATAGTCCCATTCATATACCTGAGGATCTGCTTGATCGCCTTATGATGCATCTCCGTGGGCCTCTCCATGAATCTGCTAAGAACACTAACAGCAAAGGAGAGATCCGGACGTGTGTCAAGAAGATACCTGAGACACCCAATAACACATCGTTACTCCGTAGAATCCACTGGTTGTCCATCAGGATCCTTGAATAGCTGATATTTTGGTTCTATAGGAAACTTGGTAGGATTGCATTCAAACATCCCGAATTGGGTCAACACCTTCTTGGCATAAGCTTCCTGTTTAATTGAGATACCATCTTCTCCTTGTTTGACCTCAATCCCGAGATAGTAGTTGAGCAATCCGAGATCACTCATCTCGAATTCAGACATCATCTGTCGTTTGAAAAAAAAGATCGTACCTGGATCTCCTCCGGTCACAATGAGGTCATCAACATATACACCGACGATGACTCCTTCTTGGCTTGCTCCCCTTGTGTACACAGCTTGTTCTTGAGCACACTTCACAAGGCCGAGTTTTTTCAAGCTTCTATCAAGTCGTATGTTCCAGGCTCGTGGCGCCTGCCGGAGCCCGTAGAGCGCCTTGCTCAATTTAAGCACCAAGTGCTCCTTGTCCTTTACTGTGAATCCCTCTGGCTGGGCAACGTAAACTTCTTCCTTGAGCTCCCCATTCAGGAAAGCATACTTGACATCGAGGTGGTGAACTTGCCAGCCGCGATTGGCAGCAATGGAGAGAATGACGCGCACGGTGTCGAGTTTGGTCACCGGTGCAAACACCTCCTCGAAATCAATTCCTTGTCGTTGTACATACACTTTTGCGATGAGCCTTGCTTTGTTCTTGATCACGACCCCATCTGAGTTCTTCTTCAGTTTGTAGACCCATTTGAGTCTTATTGGCTTGTGTCCAGGCGGAAGCTCCGTGAGTGACCAAGTCCCATTCTTCTCAGTGGACTCTATCTCCTTGGCTATGGCGTCCTCCCAGGCTTGCTGCCCAGCGGCCTCATGGTAGCAGGATGGCTCCCCCATCTCCACGAGCATGGCCTCTTCTTCCATGTCCTCCTCGTCAAGTTGCACTCTTTGAGCATCTCTCAAGATGTCGTCGATGTGCCTGTAACGAACATGTCCATTATCGGAGCTGCTGCTCCCTCCTGTCAGCAGTGTAGCCACATCCGATTCAAGTGTGGAAAGGTCATTTGGCAGCAATCCAGTGGAGGTTGTCACCGTCAGACTGATGGGGGACGTCAGAGAGGATACTGCCATGGTTGTTGGCCCTCCTGGTGACACCTCGACGACCAGTGGAGTTGGTGAAGGGGTTGGGTGAACAAGTGCCGCGGGCGCTGACTCACCTGCAAGACCACCCGTAGGTGTCGCAAAATCCACCTTTGTCGGCTCGGTGTTGAATTCCTCCTCAACAACGAAGTCAGGAGGATCCTCATCACCTGCACCTGTACTCCAGCAACACTTCACTTTTTCTTCAAATTTTACATCTCGACTTACTTGGACTTTTCTGCGTCGTGGATCAAACAAGCGGTGAGCCTTGCAGCCATCCTCGACGCCAAGGTACACCATCGGCTGGCTTCGGTCGTCGAGTTTCTTCAGGTGTGGCGTTGTCACCTTCACGTGCGTTGTGCATCCAAACACACGAAGATGTGCCAGATGTGGCTTCCTTCCGATCCAGGCCTCGAACGGTGTCCGTTCGCCAAGCGCCTTTGTTGGCAAGCGGTTCAACAGGTACACCGCATGCCGCACTTCCTCTCCCCAGAGTCTTTCGGGCACGTTCATACTTTTGAGAAGGAACCTTGCCATCGCCATCACCATCCTGTTCCTCCGCTCCACCACACCATTTTTTGTGGCGTGTATGGCACGGTTAGGTGCCGCTCGGTCCCAGCCTCCTCGCAGAGTCGGTTGAATTCAGCGGAGAGGAACTCCCCACCGCGATCAGTCCTCAGCGCCTTAATGCGATGTTCGCTTGTGTTCTCGACCTGCAATTTGAATTTTTGGAACGCAGAGAAGGCTTGATCCTTCGTCTTGATCACGTACAGCCACATCCACCTGGAGTAATCATCCACAATTAACATGAAATAACTATTACCGGCAAGGCTCGAAGGAGTAATCGGACCGCAGAGATCAGCATGTAATAACTGAAGAGGTTTCTCTGCTCTGTAATTTGATTTTTTCGGGAAAGTTTGCCTCGCCTACTTCGCCACCAAGCACCCTTGACACAGTTGGTTCGGGTGTGTGATTGGAGGTATCCCCATCGCCATTTCTTTGTCAGCAAGGAGCTTCAAAGAATGGAAGTTGACATGGCCGAGCCTGGCATGCCATAGCCACGCCGGATCTTCAAGATTCACTAGGAGACACACCGCCTCCCCTTGATGCAACTTTATTTTGTAAAGGCGATTTTCGGTGCGCCTCACCTTCATGAGAAGCCTTGTATGACATTTGTCGAGCACCTGCAGGGTATCCTCATCCATGATCACTTTGTGGCCGGTCTCGGTAAGTTGTCCGAGGCTCACGATATTGCTTCGGAGCTTCGGGATATAGTATACCTCCTGGAGCAGCCACTGTTCTCCATTCCTGCAACTAAATAAGATTGAACCCTTACCCATGATTTGCACCGTTGAGCCATCGCCGAACTTTACTTTTCCGGTGACATTTTCGTTCAGCTCACGGAACTTTGCCTGTCGCCGGTCATATGGTTGCTAGCCCCGTTGTCAAGGTACCAGACATGACATGGATAAGCCTTACCTTCCGACATCGCCTTTTCTTCGCTCATAAGGACGGAACCATGCTCTTCTTGTTGTTCCGCCGCCATTTCCTCCGACAACGCGAGCATTAGGGTTGGCTCGGTGTCGTCCGGAAGTGTGAGGTGTGCCTCCTCCTTCTTTGGGGTCCTGCATTGAGATGCATAATGCCCCATCTTGTTACAGTTAAAACAACGGATATAAGCTCTTGTCACGGCCACCGCCACCAGAACCATTTACGCCGTCTTTATTTGGCTCCCCGCCGCGACCTCCCTTGTCGCGCCCTCTGTCGTGACCACGCCCACTCCGGCCGCGGTTGCTATTGTTTGCAGGGGCATAGGATTTGCCATCCTTCTTCTGTCGCGTATGCCACTCCTCCTGAGTGAGCAAGAGCTGGCCATCGCCCCTGCCGTTTCCGCCAGATGTGCGTGGGTGAGTTCGCTCTTCATAAGCCTTAAGCCGCCCCACGGCTTCCTCAAATGGTATGGTGTCGAGATCGTAGAATTGTTCAATCCCGGCGATCACATTCAGGAAACAATCTGGCACTGAATCAAAAAGCTTTTTGATCAATGCAACATCATCGAGTGTCGCCCAAAGATTTGCATACCTGACGGACATGGCGTTGAGTTTTCCTGCGTACTGGTCCAGGGTCTCTCCATCCTGCATGCGCATGACGTCGAAGTCATTCTTCAACGTCTGTAGCCGTGCGTTCTTGACGCGGTCCGCGCCAATGAACCTTGTCTTGAGACAATCCCAAACCTCTTTCGTTGTTCTCTTCCTTGCCACTTGCATCAAGAGGTCCTCCGAGAGAGCTTGGAGAAGATGCGACCTCGCCTTCTTATCCTTTCTCGTGTCGACGGCCACTCCGTCCGCCGGCTCGATTGCTTCCCAGACGCCTTGATCATCCATCATTGCTTGGACCCGAATCACCCAACTTGTGTAGTTTGTTGCCGTCAGTTGCGGGTAGTGGAACGGCCCACCTCCGTTTTCCCGCACCGCTTCGGCATGGGGAACGATCGACATCCTAGCGCTCTAATACCAGATGATGGGGAAAAAACAAGTTGGTGCTAAAGCAATACGATGGAAGAGCTAACAAGAGGACCGAACTAAATGAAAAGAAAGCTCTGTGGAGATGCCTTCCCCTCTATTCACTATTGAATATTTATAGTAGAGAATTACAACTTTACATGTTACAAAAAATGGTAATTACTAGCTAACAAATTAATTTTGATTTACAAATGTTTTGAAACGGCTGAAATTAATGGGATGTTATATTGCTGTAATTAGTGTTGTCACTAATTGTACGAAATGACTGAAATGTTATTGATGTCATCAAAGAAACGGTTGAGCATTAATTGAGGCCACCAAGGATTAATTCCAACAGAGGCCCTGCACGGACAGAGCTAAAGGCTCGCGGTGGCAGCATGCATGCTGCCACCATAGACCTTGAAGGATTTTCCTTCCAGGTTTTGGGCCTGCCGACGGCATTTGGCCGCCGGCCGGCACCTCGACAGTGTACCCAACCCCAGGCGCACACACCATAGGTGATGGCCAGGGCAGTTGTGGCTCAAACCGGCCAGTAGAATCCATGTTTGATCCTTAAAGATTACACCGTTTATATATATATATATATATTTATATTTGTTTGTCCGGTTTACAACCTGTTATTAAGCAAGTAGGGAATCATTAATATGCAGGTGATTTGTCTAAATTAAATTAATCAAAACTTTGTTAATGTTATCACTAATTGGGCGACTAGGATGACATGTCCCATGCCTTATTAGTTCCTTATGTAAAATGCAAATGATTAAATGCAGAGATACATATATGCATACATATCATTATATCTCATGGTTAGGATTTCCGCATCAATATTCTAAATGCCTGCAAATATAGTTAAATTATAATGCATATTCTAAATTTTTGATGATACTATGATGCATTATTTATATATTCAAGCTAAGCTACCGCAAATATATAATATTCCAAAGATTGTCGGTGATTTCATATACCTTGTTTTGCTATACCTAGTTGCTTATTAAATTTGGTACAAAGAAACATGATTTTATACGATGCAAATCTTACCTAGTTGCATCAATATCTTACCTTGTTCGTTGTACTAGGTCTTTTTTTTATTGATGCAAATTTATTCGTCTCTCGCTCCAGTGATTTTAAATTTGGGTAGATCTTATATTTGAGCATTGCAATCTTGAAATGTTTTAATAGTAATTCGTAGTAATTCTTCTATGTTGGATAAAATTAATTGTCCAAAAGTATCATCAAGGCATTTCATATTCTTCTGCAAAAGAAAAACATGTTCTTAACCGTTTTATTACCGTAATTACTTAAAAAGAAATAAATGAACAGGTAAAGACATGATTTTATTGAACATGTACATATGTTTTCAAATATTCTATTCATGAAGGTGTGACTCTTCAAATGTATAAGTAATTGAAACTAGCTTATTCACGTGATGAATATCAGGAAGATGGTGTCTCGTTTTTACGAGTCGATCCGTACTTCCTTATTAAATTCATTTGTATTGTTATCTATGCATATCATTCATCTTTCGCTGCATGGGAATATGGGAGAGTGCATGAACACCTATGTGGCGAGTTCGCCGGCTTCCCCTATTATATACTACGGGAAAAGTTGCGATGATGAACTCTTTTGTTTGTGGTGATGAAGAGGACCGGGGGCTAGTTACCCCTTCCACATAGATCCGTCTCACACCTGTTTTGTTATGTGCCGAGAGGGTTGATCTCCGCACGGGTGATGATGTGTTCCCACCGAGAGTACCTATTCTTCGTAGAGGTACAAAGGCCTAGGAAGTCGGGATGTATCCATAACCTAGAAGTGGGAGCGTCTAACCCACTGTCACCGTTTGGCCACGATGGTGAGGCCTAAGAAGTGAGCTCCTTCTCTTAACAGGTCACTATGTCGACATATGGGAAAGTGATTGTGACACATCATATGTATAAATGTTTACTTTAGGATTGATAATGACCTAGAGGGGGTGAATAGGTCCAATTTAAATTATGGCTACCTCTTTTAAATTATTTAGAGTTATACTTTCTATATGTAGATTAACACTGTCAAATAAACAAGATAGTCTAAACAGCACTTTGAAAAATATCACATCATAGAAATCAGCAAACACAGCACAATACACACAGATTTATAGTTGTTCCTCAATTTATGGGTACATCCACTTACCCTCTTCGCCTATCTAGCAATGAACTAGATTCAGTCAAACTCCTTCCCATTCTTTTACTCAGATCCTTAGATCTTACAGCTCAGAGCCCAGTTAGCTCCTACAACTCAGACTTTACAAGTCTTACCACTCAGATCACAAAGATCCTACACCTCAAGTTCTTCCCAAGAACTCTACCTCAGAATTAATGAATCCTCACTCCTACTTCTCAGGCAACTCCTACCCTACACCTCAGAGAATTTCCTGCTTCTCCTACCTTAGGCAATCCCAGCCTTACCTCAGTCTTTATAACACAGGCTTACAACATAAAGAGAGTTATTCCCCTACACTCAGATCTACAGGTAGATCTTACATAATGAATGAAGATAAAAGGAATAGAATCAGAAAAAGTCACCCAACAAGAAAGAAATAAGTGACAGCTTCTTGATCTGATCTTGATGAGTTTGCTTCCTTTGATCTTGTCAAGATAGATCTGATCCAACCATTCTTAGCTTTTTCAAAGCTTCTTGAAGTAGAAATTAGGGTTGATCTAGGCTGGAGAAATTTTGAAGATGATTCTTGATCTAGATTCTCTCCACCTTCTGAATTTGTAGTTGATGCTTCTAATATCTGACTTCAATAGATTGTTCTTGTTTTTCTTCTAGTTTTTCTCTCTTTCTTATGAAGACTAGATCCCTTTAAATAGGCTCTGATAGGAGTAACCTGCTGATCCTATTAACAACTGACATCTGACAGTTCTGATAGTTTTCAATACCTCCGTCTTGATTTCTGTACTTAGAAAATAAATTTGCTTGAAGAGTTAACACTTGACAGTTGAATGTGTCCAAACAATTCCTGGGTGTCAACACTACTCTAGATGTATGTCGACTCAGCTCTTCAACTTGTCTCGACACAACTTATGTGGAATGTGTCAACACAAGTCCTGTGTGTCGACACAGCTTGCTTCCAGTCACAACACAACTTGTGAAGTGTGTCGACACTAGTCCTGAGTGTCAACACAGTTGTCTTCAGTCTCGACACAGCTTGAATAGATTATGTTGACACAGTTTTCCTTAGTGTCGACACAGCTTCTATTTGTCTCGACACAACTTCTTCAATGTGTCTCGACACAAGTCCTGAATGTCTCGACGCTTTTGTACTTAGATTTATTTGTCTGCACACATGAACTTAACATCCATCAAATACAACTATGCGTATATCATTGATCTGAAAGGACTTTTTCAAATCAAGTACATTGTGACCAATGTACTCAACAATCTCTTCCTATTTAGAGAAGTCATAACCCCAAATCAATTATATACAACATGATACCAAAATATAATGATAAATACATTTTGAATACAAAGCAATAATATTTGTAAAATAACACAAATAAAAACACTTGTTAAAAATAATAATACTGAACAGAAGATAAGGCAAACAATTTCAGTCCTAATTAACAACACATGAAATGTTGAATAAGCCAGGATTTCCAGTAATTATTTAATATAAAGTTTACTGATACAAAATTTGGTTGCTAAATAGTTATAGATCAAGTTGTCCATATGAAATATAAAACTAAGAATATCCTAAGGTAGCTCAGGTTCCTTGATAACTATGTCTTTCCTAAATTGTATCTTTGCTTTGACCTCAGGCACTTTGTCCTCAACAACCGCCTTTCCTTTGTCATTCTTAGCTTTAGCTTTTGCAATAGCTTCTTCTTTCAGCCTTTGTCTTTCAAAGTAATGGTATGGCTTTGGGAAATATTTGCTGGGCTCGATAGACTCAGCAGGAAGCTTTTCTTTCTTCATATCATATCTGAAATTTTGAATAACTTACTGCTTCTTAAGATGTTTTTCACATTCCTGTTCACTGTACCATTTTCCCCTATCTGTGACATTAACATTTACAGCCTTTCATGTAGTAAGAATTATTGATCTGGAGGTTGGACTCCATTGCTCAAAATAAGGTCTAGTCTCAGCTTGTTCTCTAAACCTTTTCTTTGATAACTGAGTCTCTATATTTGGAGCAGTAGAAGACTTGTCCACTTTCTCATAGATTACATTCTTATCTAAACCTTGAGGAGGACTGTACATGTGTTGAACATATGCTTGGAGAGACTCAAAATTAGCTTGTACTACATGATAATTAAAATCGTGGATTTCAGCAGGAGATGCTTCAAGTAGTGGTGGTTGACAACCAGATTCAGCAGTTTGATCTCCATCATACCATAGGAGAGGAAAGCCTAAAGTGCCTCTGATATTATTTGATATCCAAGTAGCATGTTCAGAACTGGCCTTAATCATTACCCTCTTTCCCTTTATGACTTCTCTTTCAATATGATCCCTCAAATCAGTTTTATGAAATCGTATTTGGCCATTGAGATAATTTATTCCTGATGTGACTGTGTTCTTAACTCTTAGTAAATTGATGTCCAAATTCTTATTAGAAGTCTTGATGTCCTTTAGTAGAGATTCTGAATGACTTTTCAGTTTGTTGTCTAGTTTTGTGACAGTGGAATCAATTTTTGTTTCCAAAGCAGTGGTTTGTTTCTTAATTTCTCCCAAAGTGTCATATATAATTATCAGATTTTCATTCATTTTATTCTGATTCTCAAGGACATAGCCTTGCTTGAGTGCAACATCATCTTGTAGTTGTTTGGCTTCCTGTTGTTGCTTGGCCAGATAGAATACTGTATGTGCTCCTTTCTCAAAGAAAGTAGTCATTTCAGTTTTCAAGAGATTTACTTCAAATCTTATTGACTTTATGTCTTGAGCCAGCTAAAATTGCAACTCCTTATTGCCATCATCTACATACTTTTCTAGATCTTGCCTTTACTTATCAAGCATGATTTATAACTAAACTAGCAAAGACCTATTATCCATTACAGGAGCTGATGGTTGTCCAGATTTAAGATACTGTTTGTAGCTCTTGCTCCTCTTTTTAATTTCATAAAACTTCCTTTTCTTCAGTTGAGAAGCTTCTGCTTCCTCAGATTCAGAAGAACTAACTTCTTCAACTTGTGGTGTCTCTTTGGTTTTGTCAGTATCATGGGATAACTCCCCCTCAACTCTTGTACCTTCCTTATTAATATTGATATTGTCCATGGTAATATCTGCATGCTAAATTTCAGCATCAGGTACCTCAATCTGAGAATCTTCAACTCTCTCCCTCTGGATGTTTGATACTTTTGACAAAAGAACTTCTTCTTCATTCTCTTTTGGATTGTCTTCCTCCAACACTTATTCAGATATTTCATGTTCAAGATCTTTTGATTTTTCTAGGTCCTGAACAACATCCATTATAATAGTTGTAGCTGTATCCATAGGCAATTCATTGAGATTCTCCCCCTCAGCTAGTTATCTTTCTGGAATGTTCTCCCCATGCACCTGTACTCTTATTCTAGGTGAAATCCTTAGAGATCTACCTTGTTCTTCCACAACATTTTCATCAGAACTGAAGTGTACCTCTTCTTCAGAATAACTAGATGATATAACTTGTTCTACCATAGATTTCTTCCCAGTTACCTCCTTTGTCCTTTTAGGTTCTGGTGTCTCTTTAGTCAAGACTCTGTCCCATCTAGACATAATTCTCAAGTCCATTCTCCTCATATGATTTATCTTAGAGCTATTTTTCTGATTGATATTGTTTGGAATGACATTTATCAGATACAAACTAATAATTCTGCCCATATAAGGCTTCTGAATTCCTTCTGCAATTTTATCAAACACTACCCTATTCCAATCAGTTGTGGTTTTGAAGATAATCCTTGTCATCAGGGTAAACATATATTTGGAAATCATGTCATGGGCTCCAGTCTTGCAGAGGAGTACTTTTCCAACTATCTCAGATAAAAATTTTCCTTGGGAATTCATTCCCTTCCTGTTTAAAGAGTTTCTATAGATGGTGGTTGGAGGTAGTCTACACCATTCCAAGGCCTCAGCAGTCTTGCTTGAATTCAGGTCATCATCCTATGCAGTTCTTTGAATTTGAAAGACTTTAGCCAGCCTTTTGGTTGTTATCTTTACCCTTGCTCCATTAACACTGAATTTTATCTTATCTGACTTAGGGTTTAATGAGGCATTAGAATAGAATTCAGATACCTCTCTCTTCCAAATTTTTGTTGGTTCTGAAAGAAGATACTCTAGACTTGCCTCATTCACTAGGTCAATCACCTTCTTTATATCACCTGAAGTGGAGACGAATGTGTTGCGCACGAGTTCGAATCCCTCGTTAATGTTGTCGTCCATCTTGGGTGCCATTCTTGTTGAAAGAGCATGAGTTTGAGAGGAGTCGAATATGGATTTCTAGGTCTCGACACAAAGCGATCAGTCTCTCAAGATTTTTGGTAAGTGAAGTCGGCAAATCCTTATACCTCTTATTTATAGTAATAGTATTTTGAAGGTGAAAAGTCGTGCTGCATTTAGTAATTTTCTAACTATTTGGAAATATCTTGTGTCGACATAGAAAACCTATTCTGTCGAGATATGTAGACTAAAGTCGACACAAGGTTTATGTTTCTCAACTCAGACCTTAAGGTCTCGACAATCTTATGTCTCAACACAAAATTGTAATGTCTCGACACACATCTGCTAATCAGTGTCGACACACTGTCACGTGTCTCGATACACCTTTACTACTAGTGTCGACACACGCTGTGGTTTCTTGACACAATACTTTGACTTAGATAAACTTTTGATGTAGGCCACAGGTTTTAACACGGTAACGGATAATTAATTCATGCGGTCGCTTCACAATTATCCCTAATACGTTCACACAATAATCCAACGCAACGCACTCACGAACGTCGTTATTAAATATTGCTAACATACGGTAGCCACACCGTTGAAAGATCGAACCAACGGCTATTGGCCGATGTTCTCTCTAGGCAAAGAGACTCACCCGATCCGGACGAGCGTGGTTGTACCAAAAGAGATCTACCGAAAAGTTCGATTCGGAATTGGTAGATCTCCCCCAACAAAATGAAAGACGAGGTTCGCCAAACCTTTCGGAGAATTAAACACTCTTGAAATAACAACTTAAGCTATATGAAGATTAAACCACGACGAATAACGATTCCAAAAATAACGCACGGAAATTCCACCAAATAAAATTATCTAAAATAATGGATCACACAAGCGGTAGTAGTTCTCGTTACCCCAACCGGAATGGATGATTCCGGTTCACTTCTCTTGGATTTATTCTTCCACGGCTCCGCCGGAGTTTCGCCGATCGGAGAGAAATTTTGTCCGCTTTGTTCGCTTCACGCCGGGATGAGAAAGCACAAGAAGATCCCTTCGTTTTTGGGTTATCGTCTTCCTCAACATAGAATAATGGGCTGTTTTTTTTTTTGGATCTCTAAGGAGGGCTCGGTTTTGGGTGTTTGAAGGAAGACTTGGGTGGAGGCCGATTTTGATGAGGGAGAAGTGTGGTCGGTTTGGGAGAAGATAGGGGTGGTCGGATTCTAGGAAGAAGGGGAGAGGAAGGAGGGGGAGAGGGGGCCGAAAACCAAAGGGAGGAGTAGGAAGGCCAGCGGCCAAGATAAGAGGAGGGAGGAAAAATCTATCACAAGATTTTAGGGTTCAATATTTTCTTCATAAAATTACTCAACAATGAAAAGTTCATGCCTATATATAGGCCTATTACAAGCTATGGCTATTTGCAGCCCAAATGAAAATAAAACATAATCAAAAATTAAACAAATACATGAAGAAATAGTACATGCATAATAACTAAATAAAAGTCTTTATTATGTAGCTCCTTATGTAGTTTTTTTTTTTTTGCATGTAATAATTTGCCTTTGCCGTCACCGTCAAAATCTCCAACATGTAGGAGAACGCCATCGCCGTTGCCATCGCCGTCATCATCTTTACGCCATCTTCGTCACCATCATCAACAACATGAATGAAGATGTCGTCTTCATCAATCCTCCCCCGCTTCAATGAACTCATCACCGATGAGTTGGCATGGAGGTACTGGCGCCGAAGAGCATCATCCCAAAGAACCTTTGTCGAGTCCGGAGTCCAAGAGCCACTGGATACCGGACGATCATACCATCGCATTACGGAACACTGCATACCACCGCTTGGAGAGGAGAGCCAAGCACCATCAATGAACCTGTCTAGCCAAAAATTTGTCCTGTGGAACTTGTAAAACGCATTAGGCAAATAAAAAAGACAAATTTCTGCTTCAACAATCAACGTACCTCCGTTGGAGACCAATGGAGAGAATGATCCAAGAACCAACTCACCCCCCGACCCAATTGCAAATTTAGTGGCACCAAACGTAGAGTTAGATATTCTAAATGGTGAAAAAACATAATGCGTGAAATTGGAAACATTTAAACTATGGGAATTACCCCATTCAATGGTTAATTTCAATAGATATTTTGTTTTTCCAATTTGATTAAAAATCCGAAAAGTTCTAACTCGCCAAATCGTCAATGTTTCTATAGTGCCCGTAGGCATCCGTTTAGGGGCGAGACGCACCAAAAGTAAACCGAGAACTTTATAGGGAAATTCTCTCTTATGTAAGTTAGCAATAGCATAATAAGATGACATGTGCGTGACTAGCGCTTCCTTACGGTGCTCATGTAATAAGAACATGTGAGAGGCAACTATAAGTGCATATAGGCTTAACATAAAGCATAGCAATAACGAAACTACATAAGTAGAAACCAAAGGAACTAAATAAGTAGGAACCAAAGGAACTAAACATAATGGCATCAACATAAAGTAATAGGGTGGCGTTAGGGGAACTACACGTAGTGTCGACATCGGAACTAAATATGGCGGTGCCAACGGAAATAACTCTGGTGGCACCAGAGGAACTACATCAGGAGGCATCATCCTAACGGGATCAGGTGGCACCAACATAATGCGAACAGGTAGCAAAAACGGGACTAGATCCGGTGGTAGTAGTCGAATTAAATCAGGTGGTACTAACTGAATGCAATCCGATGGGACAAACGATGACCACATCATTAATGGATTCTCGAAAAGTTGGTCAATCCTAGGAAGTCGAGAGGGTACCGAATTTATGAGACTTTCATCATGACCACATACAAAATCTATCTTCACACTATGTGACATGTCCCAAGGAGGATCCATCGTGGAAGATAAAACAAATTGACTCCAAACAGGCAAAATAATCTCATATCCAAACGGATCCGTAGGTCGGGTCAACAAAATGGTGGGGATAGCCGGTAAAACTAATACGAGGGGAGAGTTAATAATGCAATTTAATTCATGCCACGGAGTTTGCATCAGGGGACGCTCACCCGGGTTGACCTCAATATCGTCCTCTAAAATAATAACTCTCTCGATTGGTATTCCTCCAAACACATCGGTCACGTCAGCAGTAGCGGTAAAAATCTCAGAAGGTGGCTCTACAATATGTCTTGGGCTAAAGATAACCAGTTCGTGTCCTAACGTATCATCGCATAAATCACGAACGGGTAAGCTCTCACCATAAGGTAACTCTTCCGACTCATAAATCACTATATTAGCAGCCGTACAATTCTCATGAATGGGCGCATCAATAGACTCCAGAGGAGGGGCTAAATCATGCCGAAAGTCAAAATATGGATTTTTCGTCCAAGTGTAATCCTCCGGGTGCAAGTCATCAAAATCATAGGATAATTCAAACACAGGACTCTCCCTCACAGTAAACTCATCTGGCTCGTCTTCACCTAACTCACAATCAGAGAAACATTCGTCATAGGGTGATTCTATCAACTCATAAGTTACTTCGCCCAAATCAGAATCAGTATCATTCTCAGAAACCTCGACGAGGGGAAGCAGAGATAATTCCTCAGAGGAGAAATCGTCATCCAGGTCACTGGGGTAACCAATCTCCTCGTCGTCACTCAAATTGTCAATGTCAATAGCCTCGTCTGCAGTGACGGGCACACTAGAAATCACAGCCTCAAACTCAATCACTTTGATAACAACACTCTCATCCCGCATATTCATGGCATTGGGAAAGGACCTGGCGGGAGAATGAATCTTATGTGACGTTCTAGTATGGGAGTACGAGGGGACATACTGGTTCGTTGTAGGCAAAAATTTAGGCGTCGAATCACTCATATAATCAGGAGATTGGGCACGACAGTAGGGAGGGTAATACTCATCCATTAGAAGATTCTTCATAATCTTCCAGCCTACAAGAGAGTCGGCGATTGATGGCCCAATACGTCTCTCTTCATTGATCCAGAAGGTAAGCGCTCGACCAAATAACTGGAGTCTTGCAACGGGAATCCTGTGGGGATCCCCAATACGATACTGCTCGAAATATCGTTCCATATCCTCTACCCAGAGTAGAAACACTCGAAACCCTCCTAAACCATCATAGGTTGGAGCAGGAATTCTAACACGCCTAGAGGTGGGATGACCTCTAAGTTGTGATATCAATTCCATAACGTCCTCACATTGACGATTCACGTCCTTGCGAAAAGCTCCAATCGGGGAAAGTGAAGGAATGAGATTCCAACAACCCGCCATAGGTGCAAGAAACCGCGTACATGCAAATAAATTAAAAGCCTGTTGCTAATTAATTTTTAAAAGTTGAATTGTTCCCGCTTAACCACTAGGGTAATACTTATAGAAAATAGATTTGCTTGCTAAACAAAATATGAAGATTATTAATAAATTTTTTTTTTGATGTTTTGCTGAAAAATAAGAAATTTAAGCCGTTATTGGCAGACCACAAAATTATTTTTTTTGATTTTAATTTGGAGAAAAATTTGAAATTTGAAATTTGAAATTTCGAAACTTGAAATTTAAAAAATGAAATTTGAAATTTTAATTTTGAATTTTGAAATTCGAAATTCGAAATTTGAAATTTGAAATTTGAAATTTGAATTTTGAATTTTGATTTTTGAAGTGTGAAGTTTGAAATTTCGAAATTTGAAATTCGAAATTTGAAATTTGAAATTTGAATTTTAAATTTTGAAATTTGAAATTTGAAATTTTGAATTTTGAATTTTGAATTTTTTTTTAATTTTGAAATTTGAAATTCGAATTTCGAAATTTGAATTTTAAATTTGAAATTTGAAATTGGAAATTTTGAAATTTGAATTTTATATTTTCTTTAGCCTACCTAAAAATAGAAGGATGGTGCTGATTAGGAAATCGACAATAACCTCCCTCTGATACCAAATTGATGTAGGCCACAGGTTTTAACACGGTAACGGATAATTAATTCATGCGGTCGCTTCACAATTATCCCTAATACGTTCACACAATAATCCAACGCAACGCACTCACGAACGTCGTTATTAAATATTGCTAACATACGGTAGCCACACCGTTGAAAGATCGAACCAACGGCTATTGGCCGATGTTCTCTCTAGGCAAAGAGACTCACCCGATCCGGACGAGCGTGGTTGTACCAAAAGAGATCTACCGAAAAGTTCGATTCGGAATTGGTAGATCTCCCCCAACAAAACGAAAGACGAGGTTCGCCAAACCTTTCGGAGAATTAAACACTCTTGAAATAACAACTTAAGCTATATGAAGATTAAACCACGACGAATAACGATTCCAAAAATAACGCACGGAAATTCCACCAAATAAAATTATCTAAAATAATGGATCACACAAGCGGTAGTAGTTCTCGTTACCCCAACCGGAATGGATGATTTCGGTTCACTTCTCTTGGATTTATTCTTCCACGGCTCCGCCGGAGTTTCGCCGATCGGAGAGAAATTTTGTCCGCTTTGTTCGCTTCACGCCGGGATGAGAAAGCACAAGAAGATCCCTTCGTTTTTGGGTTATCGTCTTCCTCAACATAGAATAATGGGCTGTTTTTTTTGGATCTCTAAGGAGGGCTCGGTTTTGGGTGTTTGAAGGAAGACTTGGGTGGAGGCCGATTTTGATGAGGGAGAAGTGTGGTCGGTTTGGGAGAAGACAGGGGTGGTCGGATTCTAGGAAGAAGGGGAGAGGAAGGAGGGGGAGAGGGGGCCGAAAACCAAAGGGAGGAGTAGGAAGGCCGGCGGCCAAGATAAGAGGAGGGAGGAAAAATCTATCACAAGATTTTAGGGTTCAATATTTTCTTCATAAAATTACTCAACAATGAAAAGTTCATGTCTATATATAGGCCTATTACAAGCTATGGCTATTTGCAGCCCAAATGAAAATAAAACATAATCAAAAATTAAACAAATACATGAAGAAATAGTACATGCATAATAACTAAATAAAAGTCTTTATTATGTAGCTCCTTATGTAGTTTTTTTTTTTGCATGTAATAATTTGCCTTTGCCGTCACCGTCAAAATCTCCAACATGTAGGAGAACGCCATCGCCGTTGCCATCGCCGTCATCATCTTTACGCCATCTTCATCACCATCATCAACAACATGAATGAAGATGTCGTCTTCATCAACTTTGTGTTCTGAATATAATTTCTTGATTAGATAAAGTTTTACTTTTGTTGAAACTAATTGTAAATATCTATTCAATATTCAACATGCCTAGTTCAAATTTAAAATAATTGAACTTACTTTCATCTAAAGATTTTGTAAAAATGTCAGCAACTTGTCTTTCTGTTGGAGTATACTGTAAGATTATATTTTCTTTTTTCAACATTCTCTCTGAGAAAGTGATATCTAATTTCTATATGTTTAGTTATACTATGATAAACAAGATTATTAACAATAGAAATTGCACTAGTAGAATCACAAAACATAATAGATTTACTTAGTTGTACACTATAGTTCAGTAGTTGATGTTGAATCCACAACAACTATGCACAGTAACTCTCAGCAGATATATACTCAGATTCTACTATAGAGATGGCAACACTTATTTGCTTCTTGCTACTATCTCTTATAAGTCTTTTCCCTAGAAACTGGCAAGTTCTAGAAATACTTTTTCTATCTTCATTACACCCTGCAAAATCTGCATCTGTGTAGCTTGTAAATTCAAAATCATTATCCCTAGGATACCAAAGCCCAAGATTAGGTGTGTACTTAAGATATCTCAGTATTCTCTTTACAGCAGTATAATGAGACTCTTTGGGGGCATGCTTGGTACCTAGCACAGATACATGTTGAGAACATAATATCTGGCCTAGTAGAAGTTAAATACAAGAGTGATTCAATGATGCTCTATATAAGGTTTCATCAATTGATTTCTCAGATTCATCCTTGTGCAGTGACACAGAAGAACCCATTGGAGTTCTCATGGTAGAAGAATTTTCCATACCATATCTCTTAATCAACTCCTTAGTGAACTTAGATTGAGAGATGGATATTTCATCCTCAGATTGTCTAACTTGGAATCCCAAGAAGAACTTTAGCTCACCCATGTTGCTTATTTCAAACTTGTCTTGTATAAGCCTTGCAAATTTACTACACAACTTCTCATTAGTAGACCCAAAGATTATGTCATCTACATAAATATGGACTAAGATGTTTGATCCTTTGATGTCCCTAAGAAATAGTGTCTTATCTATCTTTCCTCTTGAGAATTTGTTCTCTATAAGAAAGTTAGACAGGGTCTCATACCAGGCTCTAGGTGTTTGTTTTAACCCATACAAAGCCTTGTGCAATTTGAAATCATAGGTATTGTGTTTAAGGTCAACAAAACCTGGTCCCTGCTCTACATAGTGTTCCTCCTTCAGTGTTCCATTGAGAAATGCTGACTTTACATCCATCTGATGGACCTTGTATTGTTTGAATGCTGCATGAGCTAAAAATAACTGTATGGCTTCTATCCTAGCTAAGGTGCAAAGGTTAGGTCAAAGTATAATCCTTCCTCTTATTTATATCCTTTAGCCACTAATCTACCTTTGTTATTGACAATAACCCCATACTCATATAATTTATTTCTGTAAATCCACTTAGTGCCTATGACATTGTGATCACTAGGTCTAGGAACTAAACTCCAGACTTTGCATGTCTCAAATTAATTTAGCTCTTCTTGCATAGCCATAATCCAATTGGGGCCTAAATCGACTTCTTCAAACCTTTTAGGTTCTACTTGAGAGATAAAACTAGAGTATAGAACCTCATTGTGATGTCTACTCCTAGTAGTTACTCCTAATCTAGCATCACCTATTATTTGATCAATATGATGATCTCTAAGATGTCTAACTGCTACTGGCAGGTGACTATCATTACCTAGTACTACAGAAGGATTAGGGTGATTCTCTTCCTCCCCCTGAGCAGTTACAGTATCTTCTATAAGAATTTCTATATTATCTCTAATGTGTAACTCTATGTTAGGTGAGTCACTTATTTTTAGCTTTTCCATTCTAGAGTTTACAACACCGAGACTAGAGCTGTTAGAGATCTCATTAAATAACATAGATGATTCATCAAACACTACATTAATAGATTCTTCTACAACCTGATGTTTCAAGTTGTAGTTCCTGTATGCTTTGCTATGAAGACTATACCCTACAAAGATTCCTTCATAGGATTTCTCTGAGAACTTGGTTAGATAAGCTTTCCCATTATCCAAAACATAGCACTTACTACCAAAAATTTTGAAGTAGGACAAATTTGGTTTTCTGCCTTTCATTAGTTCATAGAGAGTCTTGTTGTGATACTTGTTGATCAATGCTCTATTCTGAATATAACATGCTGTGTTTACATCCTCAACCCAGAAATATTCTGGGAAAGATGTATCACTTAGCATTGTTTTGGCTACCTCAATAAGAGTTCTATTTTTGCTCTCAGTAACTCTATTTTGTTGTGGTGTTCTTGGAGAGGAGAACTCCTGAAAGATTCCTAGTTCCTTACAAAAAATTTTCATCTTTTCAGATTGAAATTATGTACCATGGTCACTTCTAAGTTTGACCACAAAACATTCAATCTCATTTTGAATTTGTTTGACAAAGTCAGCAAGGATGTCTAGTGTTTCAAACTTTCTCCTTAAGAAGAATACCCAAGCACACTTGGAGTGATCATCCACAATCACATAGGTATAAGACTTCCTACCCAAACTAATAACTTGCATATGACCAAATAGATCCATATGAAGTAAGTACAGACACCTCTCAGTGTCTTTGGACTGAATGCTCTTAAAGGAAACTTTTGTTTGTTTGCATTTTTGACATACAGGACAAAAGACTTCTTTGGAGCATTTTTGTTGTGTACTATTTCTAAATAAGTCCATAGAGAATAGTTTACTCATAGCTTTGTAGTTTAAGTGAGCCAGTCTCTTATGCCACTGTATACACAAAGTGTCTTTCTCACTTGCTACAAGACATACATGTGTTTGTTCATTTATACTAAGGAAATTTAGAAAATAAATGTTCTCACTCCTAGTACCTGACAAGATGATCTCTTGATCACTTGAATTCCTTATCAAACACTTGTCATTGTGGAAGACAATTTCATACCCTATATCATAAAGCTGACTTATGCTTATCAGATTGTGTTTCAATCCTTCCACATAAGCCACTTTAGTGATGGTAAATAGGCCATTAGAAATGTTACCATATCCCTTGGTGAGTCCTTTTTCTTACCCTCTAAAAATGACTTTTGATCCATTCCTAACTGGAGTGTAATCTCTTAGTAAACTCCCTGATCTAGTCATATGCCAGGAATAGCCACTATCCAAGTATAATATTGGTCTGTTAGTTGTACTTGGCTCCACCTACAAACACAAATTTAGTTCACCTTAGGCACCCAAATAGTTTTGGGGCCTTGGTTCCTGTTAGGCTTTGTTGTGTGAAACACAACAGTATTTCTAAATAAAGCTGGTTGAAACTTATATAAAGGAGCTGTTGGATTATACCGACAATCTAAGGAAAAATGCCCAACCTTCCCACAACACCAACACTCAAATATGTTGTATCTTTTATTTGGTTGCACATTTAAGGTTGTTCTATTGTGCAACACAGAATTGTCATCCAACTTCCAAGGTAGTGGTGCAAAATTTATACCCTTACCTTTCAGATTTAGGTGAGATACATTGGGATCAGCTCCAAGAATTCCTTGGCTTCTTGGATTGATCACCTTGTGTAGTGGTTTTTGGCTTATATTGTCTTTAGATGTCTGATCCTTCCAGCAAGGCTCTTTATTTACATTACTGGTAGAGCATTCAGACCTCATGTGTTCAGGAACACATGATCTCAAGCATTTGTTAGAAGGAAGATACTTGACTAGTTGCATAAAAGGACCACTTGGAGCTTTACCCTTGGGTAAAGACTTTTTTTTATACTTTTTGTTCTTACCATATCCTACACCACTTCTAAATGGTGCAGAAAAGGTATCTATGATAGGTATCACTGACTTAGGTTTTGAGAATTAAGTCAGAAGCTATCTTTCCTGGGTAAGCTTTACTTCTAGGTCCTTGACAGTCTTGACCTGTTCCACTATTACCTTTGCCTGGCTATCTATCTTATTAGTTAGTTCTATAAGTTTCAGTTTTTGTAGGTCCAACTTTATGTTGGCTCTTTCCAACTGAAAAGATACTTCTCTTAAGGATTCCAATTCTTTGGCCTGATCCTTAGCAAGCTGTTTGCTTGCAATCAAGGTCTTTAGTAACTTTCCATATTTGTTGATAAGGGAGTTAAAATCAGCTTCAGTGTCTGAATCATGTTCTTTATTATTAGAGGATTGTTAACATGATTCATTTTTCGATTCAGAAAAAGATTCTGAGGCTGAACTATGAGAGATTGAATTTACCTTAGCAGGATCTGAACAATCTTGATCTTCTTCTCTTGGTTTGTTCTCCTCAATAGCTATCAGGCCCATGAGAGTCTCCTCCTTTTTTGATTCTGACGAATCATACTCACTGTCAGATAGTGTCAATTATCTTTTTGCTAAGAGGCTTTTGTCAGCCTCCTTGTGTTGTCCATCTTTCAAGTTTTATAAATTTTTCTCCTTTCTTTTTGCTGGGCAATCAGCTATGACATGTCATTTTCTGTTACAACAATAACACACTATATTAGTTTTAATATATTAATTCTGTGAAGACCCATACATGTCCCCAGATTTCTTCTTCCTGAGTTTCTCTAAATGATTGGTCTTCTTGAGAGAAGAGTCTCCAACTAGACCCTTCCAACTCCCCTGCCTTCTTTACCTCAACATTTTCTTGAACTGTCTAGAGAAGAGAGACAGTTCCTCCTCAATCAGGTCTCCTCCCGATGAGGAAGATTCTGAACACTCAGAAGTTGTTTCCAGTCTTTCTGTGAGTGTTGACTTCTATCTGACTTTCCTGGATGACTCAGCCTTTAGGGCCAAGGTCATTTATCTGCTGTGTGCTCTAGCTGAATCTTCTTCAGACTCCTGAGATTGAGCTGTAACTCATGTGACAACAGCTTTCCAAATAGGGCATGGGGGTCTATGTTGGCTAAGTTTCTCATTTCTCTTATGCCACAGATCTTCATGTCTCAATCCTTATTCAGGGACCTCAATAACTTGTCATTAAGTTCATAGTTAGTAAAACTTCTGCCATAAGTCTTGAGGTTGTTTACAATTTTGAAGAACTTTTCAAAACATTCAGCCACTGAATCTTTCTTATCTTGTCTGAAGGCTTCATACTATTGATTTAATAGAGATTTCCAGTCATCTCTGATCTCATCTGTTCCTTCCATATAGACTGTAACGCCCCCATTCGTCACATGGAATATAACAGAGGGTCCGGCCGGGGCCCCACGCCATATTTCACAGACAGACGAGAGAGCCACTTGAGAGTATCAAAAACCTTTATACACGCATCCTAACTCAGAGCATTCTAGCGGAAGATTTTAAGTTACAGAACTCATAACAATGAATGTACACTACAACCATATAAATAACACATTTATATACGACCAGGAATGTTTACACGAATACACCGCACACGGCCTTAAGGCCTTACAGGTTTCTCTTTACAAATATATAAGTTCATACATCGGCACGCAGGCCGGCCACACATGAAATCCAACACTTCGCACGACCTTCAAGGGCCTACCAGCAACATGGGCTTCTGCCCGCTCAATCCAATCAGCCCGCAACACCTGCATATGGACGTCCACCCCATGGGTGATAAACAAAGCAACGGTCAGCATTCAGCTGACCAATTATAACGACCCTACCCCTTACCCGGGGTAGTGGTTCCTTCCCTGCATGTAAAGCAACCACAACATATATATATATCACACACACAACATCACAAACGCCGGCCTCAATGCAAGGCGCTCCGTGCACTCAGGGCACATTTATGGTTTGTACTTGGTAGGCGGGCATAAGCCTCCAAACCCCTGTTGAAGACCTCATGCACCCGTCTCACTCAGAGGTACGCACCTCACCAAAACCCGTGAGCACTACCAGTCGACCTACCCACGTAGTGTAACAAGCCTAGGGAATTCGCCCTGCTGCTTTGCTACCAATCGACCGCTCATCCGATCTTAACATCGCCACTTGGTGGAATGGGCATAAGCCTCCAAACCCCTGTTGAAGACCTCACACGCCCACCCACTCAGAGGTGTCCGCACTCCAACAACCAGCTCTTAACAAGCATGCAACCAAAGGAGCTATGCAAAGCATCCTTCACACCAAGCACATCGTCCTCACCATCTCCGCAGGCTAAACGATGAATACACGGAGTCTTCTCCGGTTCGCAATATAAACATCACCAATCCCGACATACGTATGGATGGGCTTCACACAGCATGCCTATGCCGTACTACATACTTCCGGCTCTAAATGCAGACTCAACTACTGGAATCGCTTACGCTTTTCCATCTCTTGATGGAGGATCCCATGCACATGCATAAACAAAGGGCTTCACCTACCCAAGGAAGAAAGACCGTTACCCTTGACGATCGCTTTGGCGCCATGGAAGAACTAGCCGGATGGAAATCACCGCAGCGGCCTTGCCTCCGCAACGCTGAACTCGGCTCTCGATTCGGACCAACGAAGCTCTACCGGCGGCCGGAAAGCTCCTCCTCCTCCTCCTCCAAGCTCTCCTCTCTTTCTTCTCTTTAGAAAGAGAATGGCTAAGTGATAATGAGATTTCATCTCAATCCACGGCCATATAGAAGCTGGAAAGGCTTTGGACCACAAGATCCAAATAGAAGGAAACGAACGGCCGAGATCTGCTCTGAAAAACATTTCAACAGGCCTGACACGCCCTGTGACACGCCCGTGTCACAGGCCGTGTACCCCCAATCGGTTAGCAACCGACTCAAAAGATACCAGAACACGGGCTTGGACACGCCCGTGTCGGACCTGACACGCCCGTGTCAGTCAATCGACACGCCCGTGTCACCCCTGTAACACGGCCTTACACAATTGCCAAAACGACCAGAGAAGTACACGGCCAAGGCACACGCCCGTGTCCATGGCCGTGTCCCTCTAGCTCGACTATCGTCGACGTCGACCGCTGCCCCACGCTCGTCGACCAAGCCTGGACACGCCCTGGAACACGCTCGTGTTCCAGGCCGTGTCGCCGCTTGACGACCGCCAACCGCCAGGTCGATACCTCGACATGCCCAGGATGGACACGTGTCAGACACGCCCCGAACATGCCCTGGGACACGCCCATGTCCCAGGCCGTGTCAAGCGACACGCCGCCCGACCTTGCCGCCTGCAAGTCGCTGGCCAACACACATGACACCTGGCTGGACACGCCCCCCGACACGCCCATGTCGCCGGGCGTGTCAGCCCCCCCTCAACAATTATCGAGAACATTGTTGAGTAAACGATCCCGAGCAACCCGAGCAAGACACGCCCTGGGACACGCCCGTGTCCCAGGCCGTGTCAGCCTACAAAATCTCCATTTTGTCTTGGGGATATTTGGGGTGTTACAACCCTCCCCTCCTTAAAGAAATTTCGCCTCGAAATTTAGCGCAACATACATGTATCAACACAACCACGCTGTTGCGATACAAACCAAAACGATCCAGGTTTAGAGCTCAGAGGCCGCAGCTTGTCCCGCTCCATGGAATCGTACCACCACAACTGTTTGTCACAAACAGAGATACATACATACAATATAACAAAAGATAATAAAGTGCAACTTCACTTTATTTCAGCTTCTCCGCATCTCGCAGAATCCGTTTCGCGACTTCCATTAAGTCCAAAGCACGGATTTGCTGTTGTGCTTGGTTTGCACTTTGCGGCTCCTGCAACTCAAGAGTGTAAATTCGAGGTTGTGCCCGCGATGCAGACGATTCTGCCACGGCTTTGCCCTTTTCATCATAGGACGCACCTGCCTTTTTCTCACCACCACTCCAGCAAAATCGGGCGATATGCCCTTGCTTCCCACAAATGAAACATGTACGCGGCCCATTCCGTCCTTGCTCAAACATAGCTCCTGACGCAACATCCGAGTTTTGTTCAGCAGGCCTGAACCGCTTCTTATCACGTTTCCTCAAATCTAATTGCTCTGATTGCGGAACTTTGAATTCGGACTTTTCCACTGCCGCATTCTTCTTCTCCCGCACCCGCTTCAAATCCTTCTCCAGCGCACTAGCGGTATGAACCAACGCTTGAAATCCTTGGTTCACTGAACTCGGGAGAGCCAACCTCAGCTCATCACGCAGTCCTTCATAGAACCTATTCGTCTTTCGCGCCTCTTCCGCAAACGTCGACCACGCATACCGACCAAGTCTGGTAAACTCATGCAGGTAATCGTCTACGGTCTTATCACCCTGCACCAGACGCTGAAATTCATTTTCCATTGCAATTCTCTGCGACATTGGCAAGTATTTCGCCCAGAATAATCTGGAGAATTCGTCCATCGATATGTTGCCCAGGTCTCTACCTCTCAACTGGTGCAACTCGATCTCATCCCACCAAAGCCTCACCTCTCCTTCCAGTAGGAAAGTGGCTAACGGGACTTTCTGCTCCTCACTAATCCTGAGCGCAGCTCAATTGGTGATGAAGGTTGAAAGAACTCCATAGTTAAGCGTGCTTGGGCGAGAGTAGTACTGGGATGGGTGACCTCCTGGGAAGTCCTCGTGCTGTCCGCTTAACCGGAGAATTTCACTCATCAAAGGGAGGTTGTGGCACCAACAACCCGCTTGTGGAGGGAGAGGGGTTGGGATGCTTGGGCTGCAGCCCGGTAGCGATGCCATAGGGGACTTCGGGCCAAATCCCGGGTCATTACATAGACAATCAAAGACTCATAGATTTATTTGGCTGTCTTGCAATGAATCAGATTCTGAAAAGTAGAATCATCTATTGCACTAACTATAATATTTTGTGTCCTTTTGTCCATAGAGACCAGTATGATTTCATCCTTATCCATCTCCATGTAAGTCTTAGGTGTCTTGATGTTTGCATCAAGAACTGACACTTTCATGGGAATGAAAGATCCTTCAATCACTGTGATGTATATTCTTGGGTCTGATGTTTCCACGAATAATCTGACTCTCTCTTTCCATATTCTAAAGTTTTCTTTAGAGCAAATAGGTAGCTTAATGGAATTGTTTTCCATCTGAGCCATGATATATCTTTCTCTGCAATCCTTTGGATACTCACTAGGCTGTTATGCCTTTTCAGTGAACCTCCCTCTGATACAAATTATAAATGTTTACTTTAGGATTGATATTGACCTGGAGGGGGTGAATATGTCCAATTTAAATTATGACTACCTCTTTTAAATTATTTAGAGTTATGTTTTCTATATGTAGATTAACACTGTCAAATAAACAAGATAGTCTAAACAGCACTTTGAAAAATATCACAGCATAACAATCAGCAAACACAGAATAATACACACAGATTTATACTGGTTCTCCAATTTATGAGTACATCCACTTACCCCCTTCGCCTATCTAGCAATGAACTAGATTCAGACAAACTCCTTCCCTTTCTTTTACTCAGATCCTTAGATCTTACAGCTCAGAGCCTAGCTGGCTCCTACAACTCAGACTTTACAAGTCTTACCTCTTAGATCACCAAGATCCAACACCTCAAGTTCTTCCCAAGAACTCTACCTCAAAATGAATCCTCACTCCTACTTCTCAGGCAACTCCTGCCCTACACCTCAGAGAATTTCCTGCTTCTCCTACCTCAGGCAATCCCAGTCTTACCTCAGCCTTTATAACGCAGGCTTACAATATAAAGAGAGTTATTTCCCTACACTCAGATCTATAGGCAGATCTTACACAATGAATGCAGATAAAAGGAATATAATCAGAAAAAAATCACCCAATAAGAAAGAAAGAAGTGATAGCTTCTTGATCTGATCTTGATGAGTTTGCTTCCTTTGATCTTATGAAGATAGATCTGATCCAACCCTTCTTAGCTTTTTCAAAGCTTCTTGAAGTAGAAATTAGGGTTGATCTGGGCTTGAGAAATGTTGAAGATGATTCTTGATCTAGCTTCTCTCCACCTTCTGAATTGTAGTTGATGCCTCTAATATCTGATTTCAACAGATTGTGCTTGTTTTTCTTCTAGTTGTTCTCTCTTTCTTCTGAAGACTAGATCCCTTTAAATAGGCTCTGATAGGAGTAACCGGATGATTCGGTTAATAACTGACATCTGACAGTTCTAACAGTTGTCAGTAGCTCCGTCTTGATTTCTGTACTTAGAAAACAAATCTGCTTGAAGAGTTGACACTTGATAGTTGGAAGTATCGACACAAGTCCTGGGTGTCGACACTCTCTTGTAGTGGTGTCGACATACATCTGAATGTGTCGACTCAGCTCTTCAACTTGTCTCGACACAACTTATGTGGAATGTGTCGACACAAGTCCTGTGTGTCGACACAGCTTGCTTCCAGTCACAACACAGCTTGTGAAGTGTGTCGACACTAGTCCTGAGTGTCGACACAATTATCTTCAGTCTCGACACAGCTTGAATATATTGTGTCGACAGAGTTGTCCTTAGTGTCGACACAACTTGTTCAATGTGTCTCGACAGAAGTCCTGAATGTCTCGACGCTTTTGTACTTAGATTTATTTGTCTGCACACATGAACTTAACATCCATCAAATACAACTATGTGTATATCATTGAGCTGAAAAGACTTCTTCAAATCAAGTACATTGTGACCAATATACTCAACAATATGAGTGACAGAGAGATTGAGCATGCATACACAACATATCATATATATACAGATACTCATGTGTGTTACCTGTACTCACACATTAGACTAGCATCATATAACTTGTAACGACTCCACCCGTTAAATAACATATAATAGAAGGTCTGGCCTGGGCCCCACACTATATGCTACAAACAGACGGTGAGGTCACAGGATAATACCATCAACGCATCCTAACACAGAGCATTCTAGCGGAATAGATACACAATTAGCTGAACTCATAGCAGGAATATCAACTAGATATATATAAACCAATGTTATATACAACCACTCAAACGAGGGAATAACAAATACTACAGTTTGGCCTTAAGGCCTTACAGTTCCTCTTTAAACAGTATGGATTACAGACATCGGCACGCAGGCCGACCATACATGAATAAAAGAAAATACACAAGCTAGCCTTAAAGGGCTAACAGTAACAGCAAGAGCGGCAACAACAGCAGCAGGGGCATCAACCCTTCATTTTCCGCTCGGCTCTCTAGAACCTGTACAGGGACAATCCTCACCGAAGGTGGCTAATAAGGCAACGGTCAGCATTAAGCTGACCAATTTATAACAATCCTACCCCTTTCCTGGGGCAAAGACATTCCTTCCCTGCAGAGCAATACATCAATTGACAGATAATATACATATTGTGCTCTCACGCACAATCAATCCATCACAACCGTCGGCCACCCGACCCGACGATATGTGCTCTCAGGCACACTTTTGGGTACACCAGCGAAGCGGGATCAACACCATTGAGCATTTAGTCTTAATGACGCGCAGGCCTAAGACTCTCATTATTCTACTGACGAAATCCCAATGCCTTGGCACTTCCTTGTACAGTCAACATAATGCAGGTACAGATCCACCACCCCCCGTTACTAAAAATCGCCTTGCCATCACCAAGCACATCGTACTTGCGACTATAATAAAAGGCGCGGGTCGGCTTCACCTTTCCTGTTCGGCACGAGGCCTTTTAGAGCTCGCAGCTCCCAATCGCTATAACGTCCGCCAAGGATAGGCGTCACAATAGCCATACTGTCCAACTAGGACTGTCTTCATCATCCATCAAGGACTGGCTACATCGTAGCCATAGCACAAACAGCACAAGGGCATTTTCCTGGAGTTCCAAATTCCAGTACTTCCTGCTACTCCCCTTCACAGGCATAACCCAACGAACCCACTAACTACACGAGTATACGCGGAGTATTCTCCGGTGCGTATATGCAACATCACCAATCCAGACCAAAATGTCTAGATGGGCTTCACACAGCATGCCTATCCCGTACTATACTTTTTCGGGTCTATATGCAGACTCAACAGGGGATAGCAACTATCAACCCACCGGAATCACTCACTCATTCCACCTTTTAGTGGAGAGGATTCCTTACTCATGCATAAAGAAGGACTTCACATGTCCAAGAAGGAAGATCGTTACCCTTAATGATCTCTTGGGAGCCATCGAAAATCTGGCCGGTTGGAAAGCACCGCATCAGCTTTGCCTCCACTAAACTAGCCTCGGATCTCGAATCGGACCGCGGGAGCACCACCAAAGCCTTGCTCTTCTCCTCCTTCTCCTTCCTCCAAGCTCTATCTTTTTCTCTCTTGATAAGAATAAGAGAAGAGGCTAACACTTAGCCTTATCACTGCAGGAAAGGACCTGGGCTATTGGATCCAAATAGAAATAATTGGATGGCCAAGATCTGCCCAAAATTCCATATTTGACTTGACACGGCCTGTGACACACCCGTGTCCAAGGTAGTGTCCCCCAAGCGGTGTACGAACCGACTCAAATTGAACAAGAACATGGGCTCCACACGCCCGTGTCACAGGGAAGACACGCCCGTGTTAACTTTGACACGACCGTGTGACTGGCCGTGTCACCATTTGTAACACAAGCCCAAATCACCCGAGAAGCACACAGCTAAGGCACACGCTCGTGTCCATGGCCGTGTACCCAACACGCCCCTATGATACGCCCGTGTCACAGGCCGTTTTCCACACTCAACGCCACTCCTCTCAGCTCCACTTAACGCCACTCAACGCCACTCAACGCCACTCAGTATTCACCCGAGTAGGACACGCCCTGGGACACGCCCGTGTCCTAGGCCATGTCGCCTCTCGACGATCAGTTCTCGAGAACTCGAGTCGACGCCTACAGAAAAGGACACGCCCGTGTCACCCAGCCTGACTCCATCTTAAGATTTTTGGGGTGTTACAATCCTCCCCCCCCCCCCCTTAAGATAAATTTCGTCCCGAAATTTGTACTCATCAAATAAACAGGAATCACAAAGCTATAACGTTAAAAGAGTTGTTATAACAAAATGTACACGGTCAATAGTTTATACAAAAAGTTCGGGAAACTCAGCTCGCATGGTCTGCTCACGCTCCCATGTTAGCTCCTCACGGCCACAATTGTCCCATCGGACTTTGACCATCCCAATTATCTTGTTCCGCAACTGTTTCTCGGCTCGATCCTCGATCCAAATGAGTCTAACCTTCGTTGTTAGCCCATAGTTTACCGGTACACGATCATTCTCAACTATTTGAGCTGGATCCTTGATGGCTTTGCTAAGTACTGAGATGTGGAAGACATCATGCAATCCACTCAACTCTGCTGAAAGCGCTAGCCGATAAGCAGCTTCCCCGACTCGCTCCACCACTTCAAACAGACCAAAATATCCGGGACTTAGCTTTTTCAACCGCCGAATCTGAGATACGCCTTTGAACGGTTTGATCTTCAAAAAGACTCAATCGCCCACCGCGAACTCCACGTTTCGATGCTTGGCATTGTAGTACTTTGCTTGTTGATCCTAGGCTATCAATAGCCTCTCCCGAATAGAGCGTATTATCGAGATAGCTTCTTCGACTTCTTTTCTCCCATTCAGCTTGGATTCGCCTACCTCTACCCAAGCTAATGGTGTACAACATTTACGACCATATAGAGCCTCAAACGGTGTCATACCTATGCTCGCTTGGTAGCTGTTATTATAGGCAAATTCAACCAAATAAATGTACTCTTCCCATTTCTTACCGAAATCTAGGGCGCACATACGAAGCATATCTTCCATTGTCCTGTTGGTTCGCTCAGTCTGGCCATCCGTTTGGGGATGAAAGGCCGTACTGAATGCTAATTTTGTACCCAACATTTGATGAACTAGCCTCCAATCAGTTGAGGTGAATCGCCCATCATGATCACTGGCAATGCTCCGAGGAACACCGTGCAGTCAAACAATCTGTTCTACATAGAGCTTAGCCAAGGCTTCCACTGAATCATCTCTTTTGTTTGGAAGGAAGTGAGCCACTTTTTTCAACCGGTCTACAATCACCCAGAGAGAGTCATGACCGCGTTGAGATCTCGGCAACCCGTGCACGAAATCCATTGAAATATCATCAAACTCCCACTCCGGAATCGGTAACGACTTCAGGAAACCACCAGGCTTCTGGCATTCCGCTTTTACCAAAGCACAAGTGTGACATTCTGCCACATAACGTGCTATGTCTTTCTTTAGTCTAGGCCACCAGAATAACTTTTTCATGTCTCTGTACATTTTTGTGCTCCCAGGGTGAATTGAGTACTTGACAAAATGCGCTTCATACATCAACTCTTCTCTCAACTTCCCCGTACTTGGTACGCACAATCGACCATCTTTTCGCAACAATCCATCATCCCAGGAGAATTGGTCACCAGTACCATCCTTTGTATAGTGTTGGAGACTTTCATCAAGCTACGTTGCTCGCCGAACTCTATCCGCAAGGTCATATTATACCTCCGTCCAGTTCAAGCATGCGTAGGCCGTAGCATCCTTGTCAACACACGATATTTCTAACGCTTCCATCTCCTGGATTAGCCGCACATCATGCCTATGCAACCAGCTTGCCCTTACTGGCGTCCTACGACTCAAAGCATCAGCGACCATATTTCCCTTCCCGAGAGTATAGTGAATATCGAAAGTGTAGTCCCCAAGGAACTTCATCCACCTCCGATGTCGCATATTCAGATCTTTCTGATCTAATAAATACTTTAGGCTCTTGTGATCTGTATAGATATCTACTTTAACGCAATAAAGATAGTGCCGCCACAACTTTAGCGCAAAGATTACCGTCGCCAACTCTAAATCGTGGACGGGGTAGTTTCGTTCATGCACCTTTAGCTAGCGTGAGCCATAAGCAATCACTTTACCAATTTGCAGAAGAAAGCAGCCTAAGCCGCTCCCTGAAGCATCACTATAGATCTCATAGCCATTTTTACTACATGGCGATGTCAACACAGGTGCCGTGGTCAAACGACTCTTCAGCTCTTCAAAAGCTCGTGCGCACTCCGGTGTCCAAACGAACTTCTGATCTTTTCTCTTCAACGTGGTCAGAATTAAAGCAATCCGTGAGAAGTTTTTCACAAAGCGTCTATAGTAGCCTTCCAGGCCAAGAAAGCTCCTGACTTCGGCCACTGAAGACATCACTGGCCAATCTCGTATGGCACTTATCTTTACCGGATCTACTATTATGCCCTCTTCACTTACCACATGGCCCAGAAAAGCCACTGACGATAGCCAGAACTCACACTTTGAGAACTTGGCATACAGTTTATGCCTCCGCAGGGTATGCAACACCAACCGCAAATGGTTTGCATGATCATCTCCCGACTGAGAGTACATAAGAATATCATCAATAAACACAATTAAAAATAAATCCAAGTACTCTTGGAACGTCCGGTGCATTAAATCCATGAATACCGAAGGAGCATTACATAAGCCAAATGACATTACCGTGAATTCATAATGACCATAACGTGTCCTAAATGCTGTCTTAGGAATATCGCCTTCCCGAATCCGCAATTGATAATATCCCGATTTCAAATCCAACTTTGAATAGACGGTTGACCCCGCTAGCTGATCAAATAGGTCATCGATCCGTGGAATCGGATATTTGTTCTTTTCCGTCAGTTTGTTCAATTCGCTGTAGTCAATACACAAATGCAAACTACTGTCTTTCCTTTTCACAAATAGAACAGGCGCGCTCCAAGGTTACATACTTGGGCATATGTATCCCTGCTCTAACAATTCTTACAATTGGACTTTAAGTTCAGCCATTTCCTTTGGCGTAACGCGATATGGTGAGCGGGCCACGGGTTTTGCACCTGGCACCAACTCAATCGCAAAGTCAATCTCCCGCTGAGGCAGTAACCCAGGAAGATCCTTAGGAAATACATATGCCAACTCCGACACAATCGGAACTTCACTTACACTCGCCTTTGGCTCAACAGCCTGAATAAGCGTGAAGAATAACTTCGCACCCTTCCGAACAGCACTGACGACTTGGAGTGCAGACAACAAGGTCCCGCCTACTCCTCGCATACCAGTGAACTTCGTCTCAAGTTTTGTATTCTGGCCAAGTGTGATCTCCTTGGAAGTGCAATTAATCAAGGCACGCTGCTCCGAGAGCCAATCTATGCCAAAGATCACATCAAACTCTGATAACGATAGCACGGATGCTCTCAATCCGGAATCTCGATTTCCTATATGCACGTCCACATCGCAAGTCCTATCCGCAAGCATGATACACCCATTCGATAGTAGCACCTTTACACCATCTGTTGTCACACGACTCGATACTCCAACTCGAGTTACGAATTCCTTAGACAGAAAAGAATGCGAAGCACCCGTATCAAACAGGGCTCTCGCCGGATTGTTCCAAATCAGGACAAAGCATGTAGCACACACATCATGCACAAGCTACATACAAAATATGCAATCAATACAACAAGCATTAACTTAACTCGTACCTGTGATGACGTCACATTGCTTGATAGCCTCCTGTTGGCAAAGATTGTATACTCTGGGTTGCGCCTGAGATGCAGAGGAATCAACCACTGCTTTGCCCTTCTCAGCATAAGACACACACGTCTTCTTTTCTCCTTTGGGTTGAGCAACCCGACAATCACGGGCTAAATGCCCCACTTTGCCACAGGTAAAGCATGCACGAGACTCCGGCCTCGACGTTGCTCCCGATATAACCGTCCTAGAAGTTTGCCCCGAAGGCTTGGACCTCTTGCCCCACTTTTTCTGGTAGTACGATTTGCTAGAGCGGGGTGCTTTGAACTCGGGCTTTGCCACAGCCAAGTCCTTCCTGCCTTGCACCCGCTTCATGTCCTTTTCCAGCACACCCACCGTATCCACTAAAGCCTGAAATCCCTGGTTCACGGAACTAGAAAGCAGGAACCTCAACTCGTCCTGCAATCCTTCATAGAACCGATTTGTTTTTCTTTGTTCATCGGCGAAGATTGTTCCTGCATACCGTCCCAATCTTGTAAATTCATGTAGGTATGCATCAACGCTATTTTCTTCTTGCGTTAGCTGCTGGAACTCGTTCTCCATAGCAATGCGTTGTGCCGCTAGAAGATGTTTAGCCAAAAACATACGAGAGAACTCCTCAATCGATACTTGAGTCAATTGCCTGCCCGCCAAATGGTGTAACTCAATCTCGTCCCACAATAACCTCGCCTCTCCTTCTAACAAGAAGGTGGCCAAAGTGACCTTTTGAGTTTCCTCCGTCCTGATCACCGTCAAAATACGTTTGACTCGCGATAACCAATCCTCTGCCTGCGTTGGGGATCCCAGTCCCGTGAACGTAGGCGGATTGAAGCTCATGAATTGCTTTAATTATCGTTCAGCTGCTCGCGGATCCACAGCCTCAACCGGTTCATGTCGGACATCAACACGATCTGGCACCACCGCCGGCAGCGCCTGCCCGATCGGCCGAATAATCACAAATAGAGCCTCAGCAACTAATCGAACAGTTTTTGCAGATGGAGGAGGTGTTGGCACCTCAGCTGGTGTCGCACTCTCATCAGAGCACTGGGGCTCAGATTGCCCAGCACCACTACGAGTCACCTATGGGTAGACAAGACACACATTAGCGATAATACGCAAGCAATAACAACAAAGTAGGAACATGCAGATTCCTCAAACAAGTGTATTTGCATTTCTTAGTGGATATTCCAGAGTTCACTAGCATTACAGTGGTTCGCACAGACACGTGCTCGCCACCCCACAAAATAATTCGACCACGAATTCAAAAGAGGAAGACTGAGACAAGCTGATACCAAAATGTAACGACTCCACCCGTTAAATAACATATAATAGAAGGTCCGGCCGGGGCCCCACACTATATGCTACAAATAGACGGTTAGGTCACAGGATAATACCATCAATGCATCCTAACACAGAGCATGCTAGCGGAATAGATACACAATTAGCTGAACTCGTAGCAGGAATATCTACTAGATATATATAAACCAACGTTATATACAACCACTCAAACGAGGGAATAGCAAATACTATAGTTTGGCCTTAAGGCCTTACAGTTCCTCTTTAAACAGTATGGATTATAGACATCGGTGCGCAGGCCGGCCATACATGAATAAAAGAAAATACACAAGCTATCCTTCAAGGGCTAGCAGCAACAACAAGAGCGATAACAACAGCAGTAGGGGCATTAGCCCTTCATTTTCCGCTCGGCTCTCCAGCACCTGTACATGGACAATCCACCCAGAAGGTGGCAAACAAGGCAACGGTCAGCATTCAGCTGACCAATTTATAACAATCTTACCCCTTTCTCGGGGCAGAGGCATTCCTTCCCTGCAGAGCAATACAACAATTGACAGATAATATACATATTGTGCTCTCATGCACAAGCAATCCATCACAACCGTCGGCCACCCGGCCCAACGATCTGTGCTCTTAGGCACACTTTTGGGTACACCGACGAACCGGGATCAACACCATTGAGCATTTAGTCTCAATGGCGTGCAGACCTAAGACTCTCATTATGCTACTGACGAAAGCCCAATGCCTTGGCACTTCCTTGTACAGTCAACATAACGCAGGTACAGATCCACCACCCTCCGTTGCTAAAGATCGTCTTGCCATCACCAAGCACATCGTACTTGAGGCTATAATAAAAGGCGCGGGTCGGTTTCACCTTTCCTGTTCGGCACGAGGCCTTTTAGAGCTCGCAGCTCCCAATCTCCATAACATCTGCCAAGGACTGGCATCACAATAGCCACACTGTCCAATTAGGACTGGCTTTATCGTCCATCTAGGACTGGCTACATAGTAGCCACAACACAACCAACACAAGGGCATTTTCTTGGAGTTCCACATTCCAGTACTTCCTGCTACTCTCCTTAACAGGCATAACCCAACGACCCCACTAACTATACGAGTATACGCGGAGTCTTCTCCGGTGTGTAGATGCAACATCACCAATCCAGACCAACATGTCCAGATGGGCTTCACACAGCATGCCTATCCCGTACTACACTTTTCCGGGTCTATATGCAGACTCAACAGGGGATAACAACTATCAACCCAACGGAATCACTCACTCATTCCACCTTTTTGTGGAGAGGATTCCTTACTTATGAATAAAGAAGGACTTCACATGTCCAAGAAGGAAGATCGTTACCCTTGAAGATCTCTTGGGAGCCATAAAAATCTGGTCGGTTTGAAAGCAATGCAGCAGCTTTGCCTCCACTAAACTAGCCTCGGATCTCGAATCGGACCGCGGGAGCACCACCAAATCCTTGCTCTTCTCCTCCTTCTCCTTCCTCCAAGCTCTCTCTTTTTCTCTCTTGATAAGAATGAGAGAAGAGGCTAACACTCAGCCTTATCACTGTAGGAAAGGACCTGGGCCATTGGATCCAAATAGAAATAATTGGATGGCCAAGATCTGCCCAAAATTTTATATTTGACTTGACACGACCTGTGACACGCCCGTGTCCCAGGCCGTGTCCCATAAGCGGTGTACGAACTGACTCAAATTGAACCAGAATACGGGCTCCACACGCCTGTGTCACAGGGCAGACACGCCCATGTTAACTTTGACATGGCCGTGTGACTGGTCGTATCACCCTTTGTAACACAAGCCCAAATCACTCGAGAAGCACACGGCTAAGGCACATGCCCGTGTCCATGGTCGTGTGCCCAACACGCCCCTATTACACGCCCGTGTCACAGGCCGTTTTCCACACTCAATGCCACTCAATGCCATTCCTCTCAGCGCCACTCAACGCTACTCGGTATTCACCCGAGCAGGCCACGCCCTGGGATACGCCCGTGTCCCAGGCCGTGTCGCCTCTCGACGATCAGTTCTCGATAACTCGAGTCGATGCTTATAGAAAAGGACACGCCCTGGTACACGCCCGTGTCCCAGGCCGTGTGCACTAGACACGCCCTAAGACACGCCCGTGTCCCAGGCCGTGTCACCCAGCCTGACTCCATCTTAAGATTTTTGGGGTGTTACATAACTGCCGTTAGGATGAATTACACGATGACAGGAACTTTTATGAATTTAAAAAGTCATGTTTATTCAATTTTTGATGCTACTGTTTCTCTCATTGATGCTCGTACACTTATATTACTAGAAACTCGCTTAATTAATGGATGGTATTATTGCTGCTCTTACTGGTTACTAGTATGTATATATTGTTTCGGCTATTGTGCTATCTCTTCTTGCAGATTTCCTTCATGGTACCCACTAGGGGCTAGGGAGGAGCGCGGGATTTACTTGGTCATGATGTGGCTAATGTACTTTTGTACGTATCATTTTAGAACCTGATGCGCCTACCGATAGAGCAGGAGTGGATGGAGGAGCGTAGACGTACACCCATTGGAGAGGAGTTACCTGACTCCGCTCGGGAGATTTATGAGGACGTGAGGGTACTACTTTGAGGAGAGGAGAGGATGAGAGATTTTTACTTTCTCGATTGGACTATTTGTTTGGGTCATTTTATGATTAGGATGTTTAGTTTTATTGGACTCTGTATACCCCTTCGTGGGTTTTCATTCATGATTTATGTTTTCTTTCATGCCGAGATATCCTGTGATGAATTGCTTTCGCATAAATTAATTTTTATTATCTGTGAATGTTTTGTTATGATGCATAGCCTTACAGGGCAAACGTTCCTCCAATTGGGCCATGGGTCAGGTAAGAGGGTGACACCTCTTCGGGCACACGAACCTTTTGGGGGGACGCTCGCCCTAGGTATAAGGATCTCCTATGGTTTTGAAGGGGGGGTCCTTACAAATGGTATCAGCTATAAAAACGATCCCGATTATAAAAATCATCACAGACGGTCCACCGTAGCGCGATAGGTAGTTCGCGAACGAACTACGCAGCGGAAGCGTGGTGGACCGTAGCATAATCATGATGAAATTTCACGCAAATCTCCGCAAATAAAACCCAAATAAGCCAAGCCCTTAACTTAATACCTAAACTTGAAAAAGGTTTGAAGTTCTAATATGTCTGTTTAAATAAATTTGGGCAGGAATTTTGTGAATCAAGCCTCAGGGTGAGAGATGAGAACTATTCTGAGGATACCAATGAGGACATATACAATCCAAACACCCCGGTTGAGGACTGGGCCCCTCTACCACCAGTTGTACTCCTTGCCCATATAGTGCTAGCTCAGGCGACCCCGTTCCACAAAACAGAGGTTGGGCAAACACTCACCACATTATTGGACACCTTTCAAGCCTCGCTGCAGCAGCACCAACCATAGTGGGTGTAGGGCCTTATAGATGTTGAGAGACTAGTGATGTTCAAGAGTTTCCATCCCTCGGCCTTCCGAGGTACGGAGTCGGCCATCCAAATAGAGTACTGGCTGGATATGATCGAGGAGTTATTACTAGGAATGCATTGCCCTCCCCACGATGTGGTCTCCCTGACTACTACCCTTCTAGAGGGATACATGAGATAGTGGTGGAGGTCCATCCTTCAGACAACTTATAGGCACCGCCTCTTGGCTTACATTTCCTGGAGGGAATTCTCCATCCTAGTGATGGAGCATTTCATTTCTGGTGTCGATCGGATAGAGCTTCAAGAGCGTTTTCTTCACCTTCGATAGGGAACTATGACAGTCACGGAGTATCAACAGGAATTCTCCAAACCTGCTTGGTATGTAGGGATCATAGCCACTGAGGACAGAGATCAGGACAAAAGATTCTTTCATGGCCTTAATGATTCTATCCGACAACCATTGATGACTGCATCACATGCTCCATTTGAGGTTATTGTCCACCTTGTCAAGACGATGGAGGCGGATATAAAAAACACTCGGGAGAGGAACAAGCTAAATAGGTTAGCAGAGACACCCCCAAAACAGAATCAGAGGGATAAGGGGAGGCAGCTGCGCGGACGTGGAAATGATAGGGGGACTATAGGAACTATGATCGAGGAGATCACCACCAGCCGCATCGGGACCAGCACCGAAGGAGTACACCTCCACCTCTTCCAGCCTAGCACAAAGTCATCCCTGCACCAGTATCTGTGGCTGAGCAGCGGCCTTTCGAGAGACGTTGATTTCACTGCAATGAAGTGGGAAACTTACGACCTCAGTGCCCACTGCTAGCACCCAAAGAAGTACATCGAGAGTTTCAGCGGGGTGGAGGTCGTGGTCGGGGTAATCTGATCCCTGGAGAGGACAACAACGACCTCCTACACAGGCCTATATATTGGACTTAGAGAGGGCGCGCACCACCATTGACGTGGTGAATGGTACGTGAAGTTGTCTTACGCACTTTAATTGTTGTCTTCTTCTATAAGTTCATACACCTCATTGTTAAACAAAAAATCAATGGTAACAACAGGAATCCTATGGATCAATGACCGAGCAACTCGAGCGCTCTTCGACATTGGTGCCACTCGCTCTTTCGTGTCCCATGACTTCATACATCGAGAGTCGGGTGTAACGGCCCGGCCCTTTAGACCAAGCGCCGCTACAGGGCTGCAGCCCGCACACCCCAACGCCATCCCTATACGACCATTTAATCCGCACAGTAGGTTGTTGGCGCAAGGTTTTGAACCCGCAACCCTTTAATAGATTCGCCTAACATCAGCTGTCACCAACTGAGTTGCGCAGCTTCGCCTAACAACAGCTGTCACCAACTGAGCTGCAGCTCAGTTGGTGACAGCTGCTGTTAGGCGAAGCTGTTAAAGGGTTGCGGGTTTGAAACCTTGCGCCAACAACCTACTGTGCGGATTAAATGGTCGTACAGGGATGGAGTTGGGGTGTGTGGGCTGCAGCCCTGTAGCGGCGCTTGGTCTAAAGAGTCGGGCCGTTACATAAAAGTGCACTTTTTATGTAACGACCCAATCCTTTAGGCCAAGCGTCGCTACAGGGCTGCAGCCCGTACACCCCAACGCCTCTCCCGCCTGTTTTTCAGCAAAGCGCGTTGTTGGCGCCGGGTTTCGAACCCGCAACCCTTCATAACACACTCTTCCACCAGTGGTTATCACCAACTGAGCTGCAACTCAGTGTGTGACAGCTGCTGTTAGGCGAAGCTGTTAAAGGGTTGCGGGTTCGAAACCTTGCGCCAACAACCTACTGTGCGGATTAAATGGCTTTATAGGGATGGCTTTGGGGTGTGCGGGCTGCAGCTATATATCAGCACTTTTATGTAATGGCCCGACCCTTTAGACCAAGCGCCGCTACAGGGCTGCAACCCGTACACCCCAACGCCTCTCTGTGCCTGTTTCTCAACAACAGTACGATGTTGACTGGGTCGTTACATCGGGAGTGGTTTACCTACCAAGAAACCCACTACGTGTACAACTCCCTGATGGCTCTGAAATGACATATTAATACCTTTGCAAATTTAGAGTCAAGATCGGTGATCAGGAGATGGAGGTAGAAGCGGCGGTACTACGACTTGCAGGCTTTGACCTGATTTTTGGAATGGATTGGCTCGCAGAGCTTGCGGTCCAGATCAACTGCCAGAATAGGAAGGCGACTCTCTAGGTGCCTATGGGAGGAACAATCACTTATCAAGGTATACCCTCTATTTCCCACCTAACACTAAATTTCATACAAGCAATGAAGGCTGCTATGAGTGGTGAAGAGGTGTTCGTCGTCTACTTCAAGATGATGGGGAAAACATTAGAACTGTCTGAAGTTAATGTGGTGAAGAATTATCCAGATGTCTTCCCAGAAAAGCTCCCAGGCTTACCTCCACATCGGGGGGTGGATTTTTAGATTCATCTCATACCTGTAGCTCGCCCCGTCTCGAGAGCTCCCTATCAGATGGCACCGAAGGAGCTAGCAGTGTTTAGAGTGCAGCTTCAGGAATTGGTGGATTCGGGATTCGTCCGACCCAAATCTTCTCCTTGGGGAGCCCTTGTGCTCTTTGTGAAGAAGAAGGATGGATCCCTTCAGCTCTACATCGACTATCGAGAGTTGAACTGACTGACTATGAAGAACACTTACCCCCTTCCAAGAATAGATGACTTGTTTGACCAGTTGAACGGGTCTTGGTGTTTCTCCAAACTCGATCTCCGATTAGGATACTATCAGCTTAGGATTGAGGACAACGACATTGAGAAGACTACATTCAGCTCTATTTATGGGCAAAACGAATTCTCAGTGATGCCATACAGGATCACAAATTGTCCAGCAGCATTCATGTCTCTGATGAATCAGGTGTTCGAGCCATACCTCGATCATTTTGTGATTGTATTTATTCATGACATTCTAGTATACTTGGCTTCAGAAGAATTACTTGGCTTTTAGATTTGAATACGTTGAGCAGTCGAATTGAGATGATTTTTCAAACTTTTATAATTTATATGAGGTTGAATCTTTCATAAAAAATTGCCTGATTGTACAAATAGTAGTTCTGCCCCACAAGGTGAACCTTGGGGTGTTTTGGTTACTATAAATCGCAGGGAAGGAGGCTCAGTGGAAATAGGAATATGACTACTGAAATCTAAGTTCTCTGACCTCCCCTTCTTCTTCATTATTCCGGGCTCCCTCGCCAGCTGAAGCTTCGCCTGGGTCTAGCACACAATAGCTGACTGGTGTCAGCGTGAGAGCCTTTTCTCGAGTCCAGGTGTAGTTCATGTTTGAACTATTTGTTGAAATTTTTAAAGTGGAAGTGGGTGGTCTGTTGAGGGCAGACCGCACAGACCCCAGAGATCGCAATCGGTTAACGCGGTTAGGAGTTGGCGGATATCCGAGTTTTGGCTAAGTTTTCTTCCTGTGGTCTGTATCAGCAAGCACCTTGGAGTTGTAACGTGGTGGTTAGAGGAAGCTAACCGCATCTTGCGGCCTGGATTTTGAGATCGCGAAGTTCGCTAGTTTTGTTTACTTGGTCACGGTGATGTGCCAAGTTCATGTTATTGCCTAGTTCGCGAGACCGCATAGATTGCACGGTCTGGTTCTGGTGTCCGCTCTTATGTGCGAATAGGTGCTATCAGTTATAGTTGATGGGCGGTTACCCTATCTCTTATGAGAGGTGACCGCACTCCCCTGGTTGCCTATGAATAGGGGTCCCCGACTCATCATACATAACATGAATAATGAGAACTCAACTCGCATTTTGAACTTACAGTTATACTTTCTTAATCGTGCGACTAAGTGAAATTGACTTGTGTTATGCAGGCTTTGTTGCTAGCACTGGGTGACTAGGCAACTAGTTGGGAAGCTCAGTGTGGAAAAATTCGTGGATAACAGTATGTGGTATATAACAGGTCGTGGTTAGTGCGGACAACAGTCTTCTTCCTCGGGGTTGTAGATAAGTTCAATAAGGCAATTCACTCGGTTCATCAGCGGATAGACTGTTTCCCAGTTCGACATCTTCTATTCACGGTTAACTTCAGTGGTCAAGTAGCCTTGAGTTTAGGCGACTTGGAAGCAGCGAATAGAGTTTTTCTCATCATCCAATAAACAGGCGGTCCGCGCGGCTTGATAATTAGTCTGGCAGGTCGGCAGTTTCAACAATCTAGGCTGTTAGCAGTGACTTGCCAGTTTAGGCAGACTACTTTAGAGGTTAGCGGATTGGGCAGTTTTTGGTGTCAATCTGCCAGTTTTACTCTTGATTGTATTTTTTGCTTCCACCGGGTATATTGTGAAATCATGTCTCACAATATATACCTCACGTTGTAAAGAAGATAGTTGATTCTATTACAGCTCTTATTCTTCTACCACTTCTGGTTTCTTGGCTAGGTGTGGTTAAGTGTTCCAGCGACCTTTCTCAACCTCCTAGAGTTTTTTTACATGGTATCGGAGGGGTGTTGAGGAGTTAGAAATTGATCAACCTAAGAGGTGTTTTATTTATTTTGAAGTTCAAGTGAATCAGGGTTAAAACAATGGAACTCGGTTATACATGAGGTCTGGGAATTGAGCTCTTGACACAGACCAACTTTAAAAGTGGAGGTAGTGAATGAAGAGTTATCTTCTAAGTGAGTACCTTTGGGAGGTCATCGATGGAGATGACAAGAAAGAGGTGGTAGTTGTTGGAGGGAATGCCGAAGTAGTGAGAACTTAGAGGAGAACGAATGCGAAGGCATAGTTCACTCTGAAGCAGGCAATCTCACCGGAGCTTTTTGACAACATCATTGGATGTCGGTCAACTGCTGAGATTTGGAAGGCCTTGGATGGCCTATTCAATAAGAAGAATGTAACTCAGCTACAATTCTTGGAAAATAAGTTGGTGAGAGCAACTCAGGGAGATCTGTCAATATCACCCTTCTTTCTGAAGATGAAAAATTTGTGCGCTGAAATATCATCATTGGACCCAAAAGAGCCTATCTTAGAGGCAAAACTGAAGAGGCATATTATTCGCGACTTATGGAAGGAATATATTGTCATTGTTACTTTTGTGCAAGGCTGGGCCAATCAGCCATTGTTACTTGAGCTAGAAAACCTGTTAGCTTTGCAGGAGAGCTTGGCGAGGCAGATAACTGGAGTGTCTATCTCAAGAAGAGAGAGTGAGGTTCCTTACTCTGGGAAAAAGAAAAGATGGGATAGAAAGAAGAAGTCACATGTTGGGGATGGTCCCTCTACTTCATCACATCCGGAAAGGAGCAAGGCTCCTAAATAAGATGGAGGAAAGAAGGATGGACCAAGGTGTTACAGGTATAATAAGCTTTATTACATCAGGAAAGACTGCAGAGTAAATCTTTATTCAGGGCACGGTGTTGGAAAAGTGGATGTTGAATCCAGGGAAGATAAAGGTAGATGGGAGAATGCTTTCATGACAACAACGTTTATTCGTGCATTGACCTCCATCACCTATTAGGAGGACTGAATTGTTGACTCAGGGTGCAAACATCATATCACCGGGGAAAAGTCAAAGTTCTCTTTTCTACGAGTGTACAAAGGTAATGATGGTATTATTACATCTGATGATACTATACATGCAGTAGAGAGGGAAGGTACGGTCTCTTTAGACAATGATAAGTGCCCACTCATATTAAGGAGTGTGTATCACATGCTAGAAATAAAGAAGAACCTCTTCTCCATGACCAATACGGTGGATGCTGGGTATCACGTTCTATTTGGCCCAATAGAGGTGAAATTTCTCCGAAATGTGTCAGTTGTGAAGGCTGTCGTCACGTATATTGGGAGGAGAGTAAGAGACTTGTTTGTGTTATCGACAAGTTCCTATATTGAGAATATGAGGGCTAATGACAGTGATGCTATCTAGCATGAGAGGCCGAGACATGTTGGAATGGATAAGCTGAAGACTATGACCGCGAGAGGCCTGATGCATGGTCTATCTAGTATTTCATCCTTTGGTGATGATCATATATGTACAGGGTGTCAGTACGGAAATGCTTATCGCCTTCCATTTGGAAATTCACAGACCAGATGTAAGACACCGTTGGAATGTATCCACGATGATATGACGGGACCGACTATCACCCCTAGTCTCGGAGGTAGCAGGTATATGATGTTTCTTGTTGATGACATTATCAGATATACTTGGGTATACTTTATGAAGGAGAAGTTAGAGGCATTCTAGAAGTTTGTAGAGTTTAAGAAGCTCGTGGAGGGCCAACTCGGCCTGTAGATAAAGAAGTACGTTAAGAATAGATAATAAAGGAGAGTTTACTTCAAAAGAGTTCTCTAACTTCTACAAGAAGCACAAAATCTAGAGTGAGCTCACTTGTGCACATACTCTACAACACAACGAAGTTGCAGAGCGAAAGATCCCTAATCTGACGGAAACCTGCAAATGCTAGCTTCACTCCAAAGGAATTCCCATGGCCTATTTGGCGGAGGGAATGGTATGCAGAGCTTATGTCATCAACAGGATTCCCCTAAGTCTCAACAATATGAAATATCCATATGAGTTGATGTTTAAGGAGAAGCCCAATGTAGAATATCTTAGGGTGTTCAGGTATACCTACTATATGCATGTTCTAGATGCTCTCAGGACAAAGCTGGATGCGAAGTTGAGGAAGCTCATTTTCATTGTCTACGATGAGAAGAAAAAGGGCTAGAAGTGCTTAAACCCTGAAAAAATGAAGTTTATGGTCTCTATGGATATGGTATTTGACATATTGACGTCATAACAGGGTAGTTCATATGTAGAACTACAAGAAATCAGGCCAGATAGAGGGCAAGGTGAAGCTGCTCGGGATCTTCTAATGGAGTGGCATGTGTCACCAGGAGATCCAACTACGTCTAGCTATGGGGCTGGTGCTTCTGGATCTGGAAGCAGGGGAGAGATACTCCTAGTGCGCTCGGGAGGAGAGTTGGATCAGAAGAAGCATCGGAAGTGGTATATTAGGGTCAAGCCCTGTGAGGTCCAAAAGGACCATTGTTCCACCGACTCGGTATAGGGATGAGAATATGGTGAGTTTCATCTCATATTTCTTCGCAGGTCCCTTGGATGAGCGGGAGCCGTCATACTTTGATAACGACACTGGGATCAAGGAGTGGGAAGATGCAATTGATGAGGAGATGGTCGCCCTCTTGAAGAATGAGACTTGGGATTTTGTGCCAAACGTTGATGACATCACTCTTGTGACCTACAAGTAGGTGTACAAGCTTAAGAAGAAGGCAAAAATCAATATCGAGTGGTACAAGGCTTGCAATGTAGCTCAGGGGTTCTCGTAGTAGTATGAGGAATATTATGAGGGGACGTTTAGTCCGGTGGCCAAGATGACTTCAGTATGGGTGGTAATTCCGTTGGCGGCTTGCCAAGGGTGGAATATTTGGCAACTCAACGCAAAGAATGTGTTCCTTTACAACGAGATTTACAAGAGCATCTTCACGGTTCAACCACCTAGTTATGTTTCTGAAGAACATCCAGGACACGTCTATAAGCTCAAAGAGTCCCTCTATGACTTGAAGCAGATGCCTCGGGCATAGTGGGAAGATCGCAGAATACCTCCATTTCTGTGGATATTTTACTTCAAATTCTGATTCGATCTTGTTCGTTAAGAAGAGGGGGATCTTCAAGTCTTAGTACTGATGTATGTTTATGGAATGATCGTCACGTGAAACTTAGAGGAGGAGGTATCTAGGCTCAGGGAAGAGCTGGCTATCAGATTTGAGATGAAGGATCTTGGGGAGCTCTACCATTTCCTTGGTATCGAGGTGGAGATAAAATAGAGTAGTGTGTTCATTTCTCAAAAAAGCTATGTGGAGCAAATCGCTAAGCGATTCGGCATGCCAGAGGGAAAGAACAACTCTAATCCACTAGTGGTCAGTCTTAAACTTTGACGCGATGAGGGAAGGGTTCTTCCAGATCCCTTTGTGTTCTGGGCTCTGGTTGGGCCTGATATACTTGACAATTACGAGGCTAGATATTACTTATGTTGTAGGCTGAGTAAGTCGGTGTATGCAGGATCCTTGGAAGCCTCATCTAGTGTTGGCAAAGAGTATTCTCAAGTACGTGAAGTCCACGTCAGATATAAGTCTCTTTAATGAGAGAGACACGAGCTTCAACCTGCATGGGTTCACAGATGCTAACTATGGGGGAGACACCGAAAATCAGAAGTCGACGTCTAGATATAATAAGCATGATTCAGTACCTGTCTCCACTATTGAAGATAAATATAAGGCGTCAGCCTTGGCGGATCATGAAGCCATCTGGCTGCGAAGATTGGTAGAGGACATCTATGAGGAGGTGCGAGGTTTTACTATGCTACGTGGTGACAACGAGAGTGCTCTCAAGTTGGTTACAAATCTAGTTTGTCACGCGAGGACAAAGTACATAGAGATTGAGCATCACTTCATTCAAAATAAAATGCTGGAGGGATCTCTGATGGTGGAGCATGTGTAGAGCCAGGACAACGTCGTAGACATCTTCACGAAGCAGTTATCGAAGGGACCGTTTGTTCGGTTATGGGGATTGCTCGGTCTAGTTTCCACTTCCTACTTCAAGGGGAGTGTTGAAATTATTGAAGTGGAAGTTGGCGATCTGAGGAGGGCAGACCGCACAGTCTGCAGAGACCGTGACCGGTTGGCGCGGTTAGGAGTTGCCGAGTTTTGGCTAGGTTTCTTTCATGTGGTCTGTCTCAGCAAGCACTCTGGAGTTATAACCCGACAGTTAGAGGAAGCTAACCGCGACTTGTGGTTTGGATTATGAGACCACGACATTCGATGGTTTTGTGAACTTGGTCACGATGATGTGTCAAGTTCATATTGTTGCCTAGTTCATAAGACCGCATGGATTGCACAGTTTGGTTTTTGTATCCGCTCTTATGTGTGGATAGGTGCTACTAGCTGTAGTTGACAAGCGATTACCTTATCACTTATGGGATGTGACCACACTCTCCCGGTCGCCTATAAATAGGGGTCCTCAACTCGTCATACATAATGGAAAGAGTGATAACTCAGCTCGCGTTTTTAACTTATGGCTAGACTTTCTTATCTGTGCGACTAAGTGAAGTTGACCTATGCTGCGCAGGCTGTGCGGCTAGCACCGGGCGACTAGGCAACTAGTTGGGAAGCTCAATGTGAAACAGTTCGCAGATAGCAGTTTGTGGTATACAACAAATCTCGGTTGGCAGTTAGTGCGGCCAACAGTCTTCTTCTTCGGGGTTGCAGATAAGTTCAATAAGGCAGTTTGCCTGGTTCATCAGCGGGTAGACTGTTTCCCAGTTCGACTTCTTCTGTTCGTGGTTAGCTTCAGCGGTCAGACGATCTTGCGGTCGGGCAACTAGGAAGCAAACAGACATAGTTGTTCTCAACATCCAATAAGCAGGCAGTCCCCACGGCTTGAGAAGCGGCTTGACAGTTCGGCAATTTTGGCGGTCTGGGCCGTTAGTGTTGGAGTTACCATGGTGATCTAGAAGTGGTCAAACATGTAATCTCATTGCCAACGCGATATGAGCATGCAAGGTCGCACATAAGAGCATGTGGAGAAGTTGGAAAATTGACTGTGTTGGTAAGGGTTACCAATCACCACACAGAATGGGGTCGGGCAAACGTTGTCAAAGGAGTTTTGTCGAGATTCGTCGAGTATGACTCGCCGACTAAGGCAAAGTCGTCGAGAGTCGTCGGGAGTCGTCGAGTATGACTTGCCGATTAAGGCAAAGTCGTCGAGAGTCGTCGAGAGTCGTCGAGTATGACTCGCCGACTAAGGCAAATTCATCGAGAGTCAAACTGTTGGATTCTCGATGAATCTGTCTGCTGATTCTAACCGATTCTGTCTACTGATTCTCGCCGATTCTGTCTTCTGATTCTCGCCGACTGATTCTCGCCGAACCTGTGCTGATTCTCGGTGAATGATTCTGAAACCCTATTTTGGGTGGTCTGCGGATAACGATACTCTCAGGTCTATTTATGCCTTTGGTATAAATTGAGACTTAGGGTTTTTGGAATCGGATCGGCCTTTTTCTCCTGTGGCCGAATCAAACCCGACGGAAGCGTTCTGCCGCTCGTTCGCTCCACTGATTACCTAACCTCGCCGGACGGAAGCATTCTGCCGCATCGTTCGCTCCGCCGACCACCTCCTCTTCGGCGACAGTCGCCGTTGTTGCTATTCCTAGTGCGGACCTAGCAGTCTGTGAAAGTGCAAGGTGCAGTTGATCTCCTTCCCGATCTTTCGTGCGACGAGGCTCGGTGTTCTCCTGCTCGTGTGGATTTCTGCAGAGACGTAGACGTTATTCTACGTAGAACTTGCAACCGACAAGGACTCAAAGCTTGGAGCATCTCTGTTGAGTTTCACTCAATACCGGAAAGGTAACTTTGACCTAGTTATTTCTTAACTTCTTGATTCAATAATCATGGCACGATCCCAATCTCTTTTGGGTTATTCTTGATTTTATTACTTTCGCTGCGTGCACAAGTGTTGTGCCCCCCCCCCCCCAGAGAAACCCAACAGTGGTATCAGAGGGAGGTTTCGGCCATGATTGTTGTTTTGGAAGTTAGGTTATTCCAGTACGTGTAAACCTAGAGATTTAGAAGCGTTCTAAATGTCTATATTTAATCCTTGAACATCAATTGTTGATGACTTTCCAAGGGAAATCTGTGGGCCCATAACCCACAGATTAGGGGCTTTACCCCTTGGAACCCCGCCAGGAACGTCTGGGATTTCGTGGTAATTTCTAATTGTTAGAAATTGTTGTCTCCTTAGCAGTAACCGTCCCTCGAGTGGTTAATGAACCCGTGTATTGTTTTGGATTTTGAATCCAACAATGAGACAAGCTTGTCTACTGCTTTAAGTTGAGTTGCCTTTGCCTTTGTCCAATGCATGTAAATCTGAAGATTTGGAAGAGTCCGGATATTCAGATTTAGTCCTTCCTCCTATCAAATGTTGATAGTGTCATGTTGTGCACATAAGGGATGCATGTGGATTTTTTAAAAGTGTTTTTCTTTGGATGTGCACATTGATCAAATGTTGATCATTGTTAATTGTTAACCTATAATCAAAAATTCCCTTCATCAAATATTAAGTGTTCGGATGCCTTCCGATGGATGACACTCTTCCTGCCTCGATCGATTAAGTGTGGGCTTGCCAAAGCAAGGTGCATTAATCTATCTTGGTAAGGGTGCGAGCGGATAATTGTGATATCCCACTGTCGACATCGGGTCCAACTTAACTAGGTGACCTCAAAGGTTGAGTGCCTAGAGGCATAGGGTTGGCATGCACCATATGATGGATGCGAATAAGGAGTTATTCACCAACCATACAAGAATTGCATGAGGGTGCAATTGGCAAGCATTGCCTACCTAAATAACAACATCGTGAGAGAAAAGCCAAAGCTAACTCATTGTGTTGGTGAAATACGGATCTTGTCCACTAAGAGAGTAGCTCGCATGAACTCTCTGAATTGATAGTGAGGGCCATCATTTCGAATAAAATAGTGGAAGTTTTAATTGAAGTCCAAATTTAAAAAATAAATTGTATTTTGAAATTTTGGTGCGGATATTATTCTTCATGAATTCTTGTAGAATTCCATGGCAAGTGGTTCACACTCCACTCTGTCTCTGAAAGCAATCCTTGAGAAGGATAAGCTCAGTGGGACCAACTACATGGACTGATATAGGAACCTGAGAATTGTTCTCAGGCAAGAGCGAAAGCTCTATGTCTTGGAAGAAGAAGCCCCCGAGGTGCCGACCGGGAACTCTTCCCGTGCTGATAAGGATACTTATAAGAAGTATACTGATGACGCATTAGACGTCGAATGCCTTATGCTTGCCACCATGAACTCTGAGCTTCAAAAGCAACATAGGAACATGGGGTACAAGGAGATTGACGAGCATCTCAAGAAAATGTTTCAAGGGCAAGCTCGTCAAGAGAGGTTTGACGTCACAAAAGCATTGTTTCAGTGCAAGATAGGAGTTCGAGACTCAGTAGGGACTCACGTACTTAAGATGATTGGGTATATAGAGAACCTTGAAAGGCTAGGTTTTCCTCTGGGTCAAGAGTTGGCCACAGATCTGATCCTGCAATCGTTGCCGGACAGTTATGAGCAATTTTTCTTGAACTACAACATGAATGAAATAGACAAGACACTGCCCGAGCTCCTAGGCATATTAAGAACTGCCGAGATCAACATGAAGAAAGCCAAGCCTGCCCCATACTGATGGTGCATAAGGGCAAGGCCAAGGGCTCTAAGAAGACGAAGGTGAGACCTAAGTCATATCTTGAGCCCAAGTCTTCTACACTGAAGAAAAAAAACAGCACGGTGAAGGAAGGGAAATGCCACCACTGTGGCAAGGCTGGTCATTGGAGGAGGAACTATCTTTCTTACATTGAGGGTCTGTAGAAAATGAAGGGAGGTATGACTTCCGCTTCAAATATTTACGTTATAGAAATAAACCTTTCTGCTCCTTCATCCTGTGTATTGGATACCGGATGTGGTTCTCACATTTGTACAAATGTGCAGGAACTGGAAAGAAGAAGATTGCTGAGTAAAGGGGAGGTAGACCTGCGTGTCGGCAATGGAGCAAGAGTTGTTGTTGTAGCCGTAGGGGTTTACCGTCTTTCTTTGTCCAGTGGACTTGTAATAGAACTAGATAATTATTATTTCGTTCCGGCCATAACTAGAAACATTATATCCATTTCATGCTTGGACATGATTGGATTTTCTTTTATAATTAAGAACAACTGTTGTTTTATATTTAAGAATGATGTTTGTTATGTTGTAGCCCAATTATTTAATGGTCTATATGTTTTGAACTTGGACCATCTGATCTATAATGTAGAAAATAATAAAAGACTAAGAACAAATGACTCAAACCCTATATATCTCTGGCATTGTCGTTTGGGCCATATAAACGAGAAGCGCATATCTAAGCTCCATAAAGATGGACTTTTAGACTCATTTGATTATGAATCATTTAAGCGATGCGAATCTTGTTTGTTAGGCAAGATGACTAAAGCCCCTTTCCCTGGTTATACTGAGAGGGCTAAGGATCTCTTGGGTGTTGTACATAGTGATTTATGCGGACCCATGAGCTCCATGGCTAGAGGTGGGTATTTCTACTTCGTTACATTTACTGATGATTTCAGTAGATACAGATATGTGTATCTTATGAATTGCAAATCCGAGACCTTTGAAAAGTTCAAAGAGTTCAAGAATGAAGTAGAAAATCAGTTGGGTAAAAGGGTTAAAGCACTCCGATCTGATCAAGGTGGCGAATACCTGAGTCATGAGTTCCGTGATCATCTGAAAGAGTGTGGTATTGTATCACAGCTCACTCTACCTAGAACACCACAACATAATGGTGTGTCTGAGAGGAGAAATCGTACTCTGTTAGACATGGTACGTTCGATGATGAGTCATGCAGACTTGCCTGTTTCCTTTTTGGGTTTTGCTTTAGAGACTACTGCAATGACACTGAATCGCGCTCCAACGAAAACGGTTCTGAAGACACCATATGAGATATGGACTGGGAAGCGTCCTAGTATGTCATTCATTAAAATTTGGGGCTGTGAGGAATACGTGCGACGTCAAATGCCTGACAAGCTGGAACCCAAATCAGATAAATGTTATCTGGTGGGATATCCTAAAGAAACGAAAGGGTATTACTTTTAACTACTGTCCGAGGGCAAAGTGTTTGTCGTAAGGACTGGCGTCTTCTTGGAGAGAGAATTCTTATCAAGAAAGACTGAAAAGGTAGAACTTGAAGAAGTTCAAGAACCACAAGTAATGAATGAACCGGAATTGGAATCTGAGACAGGACTACAAGATGTTGTAGCTTGAGAACCTGCTCAAGAAACACAAGTCCGACGTAGATCTGGTAGACCAAGATTTGAGCCTGAGAGATATGGATTTCTTGTGTCTCAAATAGGTAATGTGTTACTTATAGATCATGATGATGAACCAGCAACCTACCAAGAGGCTATGTATGGACCGGACTCCGACAAATGGCTTGAGGCTATGAAATCTAAAATGGACTCCATGTATGCAAACCAAGTTTGGAACTTGATGGAACCACCTGAAGGGGTACGACCCATAGGGTGCAAATGGGTCTTCAAGAATGTTGGGTACATTGGAAAATGTGTACCTGATTTGAAGAAGTTCAACTTAGCTTAATGATATACATCAAGGTGTATTTGATGTTGTTTTAAGTTGACATGTGCAGGTGAAGAAGTATTAAAGAATGCAGAAAAATATTCTAAGTCCATGTGTCGACACCTGAAGCAACAGTGTCGACACTTCAGAATATTTGTGTCGACACTTGACGGAAGCTGTGTCGACACAGAGAAAGATAGTCGACACAGAGAAAGATAGTCGACCTCGACACAGAAGGAGATAGTCGACCATATGTGTGTCGACACAGAGAAAGATAGTCGACACAGAGAAAGATAGTCGACCTCGACACAGAAGGAGATAGTCGACCACATTAATGTCGACACTGAGAAGCAGCGTCGACTCACAGAAAGATAGTCGACCACATTTGTGTCGACACTGGGAGACTGTGTCGACACAATGAGACAGAGTCGACACACATTGGTAGAAGTCGACAATACTTGTGTCGACACCAGAAGACTAAGTCGACACATTTTGGCAGAGTCGACAATTGCTGTGTCGACACCTGAAGGGAGTGTCGACATATACTGAGTTCTGAATCTACAACAACTGTGTCGACACACAGGACTTGTGTCGACACACTGCAGATTCAAGACTAAGTTATTTTCTGAAGAAGTTGTGTCGACTTAATGGCGAGCTTGTCGACATCTTCAAAAACTGTGTCGACACCAAAGTCACTTGTGTCGACACATATAGACAGTTGGTCTCGACACTGTCTGACAGACTGTCTCGACACTTTGCTATCCAAGACTAAGGCACAGGATTTGTTTGAAGACTTGATAGCTGTGGGTTGCCACCGGTTAACTGATGTTGTCAGACTTGTCAAAAAGTGGTTAGAAACCGGATCAGCCGGTCACCATGAAGAAGGTCTATAAATAGACAGATTCAGAAGGAAGTAAAAAGCAATAAAGATACATAAAAAAAGGGTGAAGAAGGATTACAATCCAATTGAAGTATCAATTCAAGAAAATGCTAGGCACTAAAGAAGATCTTCATCAAAAGATCTAAGCAGACGATCTCAGGATTGATCTAAGAAGAGTTCTAACAAGAATTCAGAAGTATCATCAAAGGTGTTGGATAGAGAGGGATCCACCCATTTGAAGAAGAAGAAGGAAGCCATCAGTGGTTTCTCAAGAAGCTGTTTGGAAATTAACTCAGCTAAGTTCAGATTCAAGAAGCTTTGAAGAAAGCTCAAGTTTCAGTTGATTTCATCAGCTGATCAAGAATTGTCTTGTCCTCTTCTCTCTCAACAAAGGCAAGACATTAAAACTTCTTTTCTAAAATTCTGTAGGATCTGTTTTACACAGATCTGAGTTGTAAGCCTGTGATATAAAGGCTGAGTGTAGGAGAGTTGATCTCTAAGTGGTAGGGCTGTTTGCCTGAGTGTAGGAGAAGGTTCTTCTCTGAGTTGTAGGCCTTGTGGCAAGGGTGAGGTAGGGCTGTTGTGCCTGAGTTGTAGGAACCTATCCAGGTTCTGAGCTGTAGGATCTGTAGATCTGAGAATAGTGGAAGTTTGGCCGAATCTAGCATACTGCTAGATAGGTGAAGGGGGAAAGTGGATGTACCCAAACCTTGGGGAACTACTATAAAACATTGTGAAATCTGTGATGATTAAATTTCTTTGATTGCTGTGCTAGATGTTTTAATTCTATAGTTGAATTCTGCCTAAAAGTATAAACAAGCAATTAGAACCTATTCACCCCCCCCCTCTAGGTGTTTAGGTTGTCTTGAAAGTAAAACTATCAAGTGGTATCAGAGGGAGGTTCCTCAAAAAGGACTTAACAGTCTGAGGTAGATCTAAAAGGCAGAATCAAGATTCAAGAAGATGGGTTCTGGAGAAAATCACAAGGAGTTAAGGTCAATGAAGTTACCCATCTGCAGGAAGGAAATCTTTGGAATTTAGAAAGAAAGAATCAGATTGTTCATGGAAGCATCTGACCCAAGAATATACATCACAGTTCAGGAAGGACCCTTCATTCCAATGAAGGTATCAGTTCTTGATGCTAATATTCAAACTCCAAAGAGTTACTCTGAAATGACCAAGGATGAAATCATTTTGGCAACCATGGATAAGAGAGCTCAGAATATTATTGTGAGTGTCATAGATGATTCTACATTTCAGAATCTGATTCACTGCAAGACCTCCAAAGAAATGTGGGACACCTTGATTGTCTACATGGAGGGATCTGAAGAAGTAAGACAGGATAGGAAGTCTATGCTCAACCAGGAATATGAAAGTTTTAGACAAGGAAAAACTGATAGCATAACTGAATGCTATAAGAAATTCTATAGAATTGTGAATGAGCTAATGTCATATGGAAGAGTCTTCAGTACCTATGAACTGAATGACAAATTCTTAAGATCCTTAACAAAGGATTGGGACACAAAGATCTGTGTCATAAGAGAAGTGGCTAAATTGGCAGAGATCTCTCCTCCCTCCTTGTTTGGAAAGCTGCTATCCTATGAAATGCAACTTATGGTGAGGAAGGAGGAAAAGAATTCAAGAGGAGAGCATAGAGAAAAGACTGTGGCATTCAATGCAGAAGCCATCAGAAAGAATAGGAGGATATCACCATCCCCTCCTAAGGAAATTGCAGAAGTCAGTTCTGAAAATTCAGATAATCAGAGTTCAGAAAGTTGTGATTCAAATGCAGATTTTGCTGCATTCACAAGGCAATTCCAGAGGTTCTTGAAGAAGAAACAGTGGAAGTCTAAGCCCTCCACTTCACAGCAAGTTGATGACTATTATCAGAATAAAAAGTCATCAAGGAAAGAAAAGAGCAGATCAAAGCCCAACAAGGCTACTACTTCAAAGATTGTCTGCTATTGTTGCAATAGACCTGGACATGTAGTGGCTGACTGTCCTGATAAGAGAAAGGAATCTTCAGACAAGAAGAGGACTCATAAAAAGGGCAAGAAGGAGAAATCTTTTGTTGCAAAGAAGGATAAGAGCCTAACAGATCAGTCAACTTTAGAGTCAGAATCTGAAGCAGAAGCATATATTGGACTATATGCTGCATCTGAAGAAGAGGAGTTTTTGCAGTTGCTAGACTCCATCTATGATCAAAAGGATCATCAGTGCATAGGACTGATGGCAGGATCTGAAGAGGACATATGCCAGAATCAGTCTGGTCATAATAAGGTACAATGTCCTTCTATGAAATCTGTTTGTAGTACAAGCACAGAATCAGCTACATCTGCATCAAGTGATGTAGATGCATCTGATTCTGAAGGAGATGTCTATCAATTGATAGATAAGTATGGGGACTTGTTGCAGGCCCTCAAGAAAAGCAAGAACCTGGTTAAATCTCAGGCTCATGAGATTGCTAAACTAAGGGTAGCTGTAACTGAGTTAGAGAAAGTAATTGATCAGAAGTTAAATGAAATTGCCAAGCTGAAGAATATAACTATTATTCAGATGGGCACAATTAATTATACCAATGATCAAGTGAAGAGTATGGAGGCTAGACTAAGAATTGAAAAAGATTTAGTGGCTAGTTACTCTAAGCCAAAGTCTGTCTTACCCTTGATAGATGAATTTGTGAATCAAAAGGGTAAGGCAGGATTAGGATTCAAAGGTAACTCCAGGGCTGGCCGATTCAAGAGGAAAGGCAAAGCACCTGTCAAGCCACTGACCTTTTCAGTTCCTATTAAGTTTAGAAAGGTGCAAGTGCCTTCTAACCAATATGATCATGAAATTATTCATGGTCATATTAAGACTAATGTTCTGAAAAACAAGGGTGTAAATGCCAACAGGCCTACCCATGTTCATAAACCCAATGGTTATAAAAAAACAGTGGGTGAAGCTGCTGCAGCACCAACAATGGACAGAAATTCTTTTGTCAAGGATGTATCTAGAACTAGATATAATAGGTTTGAATGTTGGTGTTGTGGCAAAAGAGGCCATTTTGCACTAGACTGCTGGTACAACACAAGTGTTAGAAAGAACAATAGTTTAACTGTTAGAAGAGATAATGGTAGCTTTATTTATGCTAACCTGAACCAAGGACCCAAGACTTGCTTGGGTTCTAAGGGTAAGTAAAACTATGTTGCAGGTGAATCCAAGTAGCCATGCCCCTATATGGTACTTGGATAGTGGTTGTTCCAGGCACATGACTGGAACAAAGGGGCTGTTGAAGGAGTATTCATCTGTCAAAGATAGACCTAAAGTGATCTTTGGTGGATCTGAAAAAGGAGTCATCAAAGGGTTTGGTAACATTTCTTCTAACCTAATTACTATCACCCAAGTGGCTTATGTAAAAGGTTTGAAACATAATCTAATAAGCATAAGCCAGCTGAGTGATTTAGGATATGACATTTCATTTATTAAGGATGGATGTCATATCAAAAGGTCAAGTGATCAAGAGATCATTTTGACTGGGTATAGGAAGAGAAATGTATATTGTCTTAATTTTGTATGTGAGAATAAGGCTTCTCCCATCTGTCTTGTAGCTGATGACAATGCTTCTCATTGTGTTAAGTGGCACAAGAGATTGGCTCATCTTAACTACAAGACAATTGGCCAACTCTTTAGCAAAGAGTTAGTGAGGAATGGTCCTCAAGTTAAGTGTATAAAGGAAGGGATATGCTCAGCTTGTCAAAAGGGCAAGCAGACAAAATCCTCATTTCAAAGCCTTGAAAACAAGGATTCTGTGAGGTGCTTATACCTCTTGCATATGGATCTTTTTGGTCCTATGCCAGTTCATAGTCTAGGTAGGAAGGTCTACACTTTTGTGGTTGTAGATGACTATTCTAGATTTACATGAGTGTTCTTTCTGAGATAGAAATCTGAAACCCCAAGTGTCTTACTTAATTTTGTGAAGCAAATTCAGGATGAACTGAATAGTACAGTGGTCAAAATCAAAAGTGACCATGGTACTGAGTTTCAATCTGAAAGCATGACAAAGTTATGTGAAGACTTTGGGATTTTCCAAGAGTTCTCCTCACCTAGAACACCTCAGCAAAATGGAATTGCTGAAAGAAAGAATAGAACATTAATTGAAGCTGGTAGAACTCTATTGAGTGACACCTCTCTACCAGAATATTTCTGGGCTGAGGCAGTAAACACTGCTTGTCATGTGATCAATAGGGCTTCTATCACCAAGTGCCACAAAAAGACTCCCTATGAGATTATGAAAGGTAGAAAATCAAATCTATCCTACTTCAGGATCTTTGGTTGCAAATGCTATATACTTAACAATGGTTAGTCATATTTGACTAAGTTTGCTGCCAAATCCCAGGATGGGATATTTGTTGGGTACAGTATAAATAGTAAGGCCTATAGAATCTTCAACTTGACTACTCAAGTTGTTGAAGAATCTGTGCATGTTGTGTTTGATGAAACAAGATTAATCAACTGTGAGTTGTCTTATAGATCAAATGAATCAACAGGTATAAGCAAAAGGATGGACAAGCTCTCCATTGCTGAAGCTTCAAGGGAAGAAGGAGCATTGGAAAATGAAGGCTACTGTCCAGGGGGAGTACAAGACACAATAGAAGATGAAAAAAACCAAGAGGCTCAGCATAATGAAGGAGCTAGAGATGTTCAACCAGAAGGGAATCTTCCTCCAACTACAAGACATTTAAGAGATCATCCAGCTGATCAGATAATAGGTGATCCAAGACAGGGAGTGCAGACTAGAAGCAGAAGTCAAAGCTCAGTTCTGCATTCAAGTTTCCTGTCACAAATGGAGCCTAAGAAGTTTGAAGAAGCTATCCAAGACCAGTACTGGATTGATGCTATGCAAGAGGAGCTGAATCAATTCACAAGGTGCAATGTCTGGGAGCTTGTTCCTAGACCAAGAGGCCACAATATTATTGGGACAAAATGGATTTATAGGAACAAGTTGGATGAGAGTGGAGTAATAGTGAAGAATAAAGCAAGATTGGTTACTAAAGGATACAGGCAGGAAGAAGGGATTGACTTTGATCAAACCTTTGCCCCAGTAGCAAGGCTGGAGGCAATCAGAATGTTCCTTGCCTATGCAGCCTATAAAGACTTCAAAGTATACCAGATGGATGTGAAGTCAGCATTTCTGAATGGTGATCTTAAAGAAGAAGTATATATAGAGCAGTCATCAGGTTTTGTAGATCCTCTTAAACCTGATTATGTTTATAAGCTTAGAAAAGCTTTGTATGGGTTAAAGCAAGCCCCAAGGGCTTGGTATGAAACCCTGTCTACTTTCCTTATTGAGATTAAATTCTCAAGAGGAAAAATAGACAAAACTCTATTCCTTAGGGAATCCAAAGGCAAGATCATCTTAGTTCAGATCTATGTTGATGACATAATCTTTGGATCTACTGAAAACAACCTTTGTAAAAAGTTTGCCAAACTTATGCAAGGGAAGTTTGAGATGAGCAGTATGGGGGAACTTAAGTTCTTCTTGGGACTCCAAGTAAGACAGACTGATGATGGCTTGTCCATATCCCAGTCAAAGTTCACCAAAGAATTAATTAAGAAGTATGGTATGGAGTCATCCTCCATCATGAGAAATCCTATGGGAACAAGTATGCCTATATGCAAAGATGATGCAGGTAAATCTGTTGATGAGACTTTGTATAGAGGAATAGTTGGTTCTCTACTATATCTCACTGCTAGTAGACCAGATATTATGTATGCTACATGTGTCTGTGCTAGGTACTAAGCCTGCCCTAAAGAGTCTCATTATACTGCAGTCAAAAGGATTCTGAGATATCTTAAGGGCACACCTAATCTAGGCCTTTGGTACCCTAGGAATAGAGATTTTCTACTAACAGGTTATTCAGATGCAGATTTTGCAGGCTGTAGAGAGGATAGGAAGAGTACTACAGGTACTTGTCAATTTCTGGGAGGAAGACTGATTTCATGGAGTAGTAAGAAGCAGATCAGTGTGGCTATATCCACAGCTGAGTCAGAGTATGTTGCTGCTGGCAGCTGCTGTGCACAACTATTGTGGATACAACATCAGCTTAAAGATTATGGTATTCAAGTAAGTAGAACACCTCTTTTGTGTGATTCTAAGAGTGCAATTTCTATTGCTAATAATCATGTTTCTCATAGTAGAACTAAGCATATAGAAATTAAATACCATTTTTTTAGAGAACATGTTGAAAGAGAAGACATCACATTGGAATTTGTTAAAACAGATTATCAAATAGCAGATGTATTTACTAAGCCACTGGATGAAACAAAATTCAATAAATTTAAAATTGAATTAGGCATGCTGACCATTGATTAGTTTATCAACAAACTTACAAGTAAAATATTAGATTATCAAGTGGTCTCAAGTGGAATTGACAAAAACAGAAAATGGCTAAGTAAAATGGTGTCGACACATTCAGTGATAATGTGTCGACTCTGTGGTGTAATGTCGACAAGTCAGAGATATTGTGTCGACACAGAGAATATGTGTCGACACTTAAGAATCATATTGTCGACTTATCCAGGAATGTAGTGTCGACTTCACCAGAATAATAGTGTCGACACTTACAGATTTTGTGTCGACACTTATACTAAGAGTCGACACAGAATTTCTGATGCTCTACTATATATCCCAAATGTCGACATATCCACAAATTGGTGTCGACACATAGTAGACAGACTTGATGTCGAGATAATAGAAGCTTGTGTCGACACATTCCATCTGTGCCGACACTTATAGTCTGTTTTTACCGACTTTTGATCTTCTTTCAATAGAAAGTATAAATAGGTCAAGAACTTAATCTGTCGACACGCTTACAAGGTTTTCAAGACTGAAACCCTGTGTCGACATTCTCTCTCTCTCTTCTCTCAAGCTTTCTCAACTGATCAATGACGCCGAAGATTGAAGACAACGTCAACGAAGGTTATGAGTTGGTCCGGAATGCCTTTGCAGAAGCCCCAACAGATGTTCAATGGGTTATCACTCTTATTTCCGAATCCGGATTAGAGTTTCTAGTTTCTGAACCTTCTAAGATATGGAAGAAGGAGGTGCATGAATTCTTTAACTCTGCATCAGTGGATTCAGATATTCTCAAGATAAAGTCCACTGTTCATGGGTCGACAGTGAAGATTACCCCAAGGAGTTTAAGAAAGATTCTCCAATTACCACTAATTGAGAATGAAGAAGAAATCCCTGCTTCTAAATCAAGGGAGGCTCTCCAATGGTGCGGATTGGATCCCACCCTGAAGATTGGAGCTGCTTTCAACAGGAAATGGATGAATCAGCAAGGGAAATTTTTGTCTGAAGTAGTTGGAAAGGTGATTCTGTGCAAACCAGGGGGACATGATAGGATTTCAGCCTATATGTTCTGCCTAATGACCAGAATTGTGTTTACAATTCCAACTGATTGGTCAGCTGTAATCTTTGAAAAGATCAAGGAAGGAATCAAGAAGCCAAATCTGGCTAGAATTATGAGTTTATATCTGACTGGAGTGATCCCTGAGGTAATGCAAAAACTGCCAGGAACAAAGATCAATCACATGAGAAAGATGGACATGAGATTGTTTTCTAGGTGGGATAGGGTGCTATCTAAGGATGTGCCTGATGAGAGCAGGCAGGACACCCCAGTGAAATCTCCTTCTCATGCTCAAGATACTGAGCTGCTTCAAGAAGAACTAGTGACAAAGCAGGTTAAAAATCGGCATGAATCTACTCCAGCCCAGCAAAAAACTATATCTGCACAGATGCAGGGGGAACAAGCTCATTCTCCTGCCCAGAATATATCTACTCCTGACCAGGTACAGTTGCAGGGGGAGCTGGTGTATTTTTCTACAAAAGACATTTCTAAAATTTCTATTTCTGCACAGGTGCAGAGGGAGCAAGTGTACTCATCTGCCCAGGACATTATCAATACTGAACAAGTACAGGGGGAGAAGATGTCTAACCCAGTGCAAGAGGCAGAACAAATTGATATCTCCAAAGATTTGAATATTGAAATTCTGAATGACACATATTCTGTTCAAACTCAGAAGGAATATACTCTAGATGAGTTATTTCCTAATGTTGATATTGCTACTGATACAGTAGAAGAGGGGCAGGATATTGAGAAGGCCCTAGACACGGAGATAGAGCAAGAAGCTGAGATCGAGCAAGAGGTTGAGAAGGAGAAAGAAATTGAGGAGGAGCAAGTGGTGGAGGAGGAGTCTGTGCATGTTGAGGCTGAACAACATGGCACTGAGACAGATATTCCTCCTCCTCTTCAAGAAAGAGTTCAAATTGATAGTTCATCTGAATCTGGGACTGAAGAAGCCAGAATGGCTAAGAAGAGAAAACTTGTTGTCTTCCAGAGAAGGAACAAAAGTTATAAGCAAGCACTACAGGCTACAACTCAACAATCCCATTCTGAATTTAATTATAACAAGTTTATGATTGATTTGCAAGTTAAGTTGGATGAACATAGATTGGCTGTTGAAAAATATGTTGATGAGAGCAATAAGTCCCTTCAATGTGGCTTGGCTCAAGATATAAAGTCCATTAGATTTGAAGTCAACATGCATAAGAAGGAGATGACAGATTGCTTCCATAAGGGAGGTAATGCTGTAGTATTCTTGGCAAAATAACAGCAATCAATTATTACCAAAGCAGATGATATAGCACTGAAGCAAGGCTATGTTCTTACAAATCAGATAAACATGAATGCCAATCTTGAAGACTCTCACAATGAGATTCTTAATGAGTTGAAAAAGACTACTGAAGGGTTGCCTGCAGCAAGAGGAAAGGAAATGGAAGAATTTGATAAGAAACTTCAAGATGTTATTGAATCAGTTAAAACTGATATCACTACCTCTCAAAAGGACATATCTAACAAGCTTAAAAATTTAAAACCATTTTTAAAGAGGGTGTGAATTATCTGGATGGCCAGATCAGATTTCAAAAGGAAGATCTAAGAGATCATATTACCAGAGAAGTCATAAAGGGGGAGAGGTTGTTAGTACATGCTGGCTCAGAGCACACCAAATAGGTGACAAATAGTATTCGAGCCACATTGGGATATCCACCTTTGTGTGATGATGCTATGGTGGCTGAGTCAGGCATTCAAACAGGTCTACTTGAAGGCAATCAACCTGAGATTGCCCAAGTCATTTACCCTCCTCCAGATTTTGATATGATTGATCAGCAAATTCAGGATATGTATAGTCCTCCAAAGGAGGTTACCAAGGTTATTATTGAAAAAGTTGATAAGCCTGATGCCAACTTGAAAGAACAGCAAGATGCTCTACTATCCAAGAAAAGATTTAGAGAGCAGGCTGAACTTAAGCCAGATTTTGAGCAGTGGAGCCCTATTTCAAGAAATATTATACTCACTGCATGGAAGGCTGTAAAAGACCAAGTTCATGAAAGAGAAAAGTGGTATAATGAAATGGAATGGCAAAAGCATGAAGCTAGGCAAGAGGCAATAGTACAGTTCAGAAGAAAAGCCAAGCTGGGTAGGCTGCCACCAGATGCTCAGGAGCCGAGCAAGTACTTTCCAAAGCCATTTCATTACTTTGAAAGGCAAAGGCTCAAGGAAGAAGCACAGAAGAAGGCTGATCAAAAAGGCAAGAAGCCAGCTGAAGTTGCTGAAGCTCCTGTGAAGGCTCAAATCCAATCTGGCAAAGGGATTGTCATAAGAGAGCCTGATCAGTCTTAATTTTTAAGTTCTTTCAAAAGTATTTTGTAATGTTTTGATTAAATCATTCAATGTAAAAATCTGTAATCAAACATTACTAAGTTTTAAACAAAATATTGTTTGGAATCATATAATGTTCACTCTGTGATGGATTGTTCATATTTTGTTTTTTATTAAGTATTCCTGTTATGTCATATATCATCATATTATACTTTTTATAAATGGTGTATATCATGGGCTTTAAGGGTTATGACTTCTCCAAATAGGGGGAGATTGTTGGGTACATTGGAAAATGTGTACCTGATTTAAAGAAGTCCAACTTAGCTCAATGATATACATCAAGGTGTATTTGATGTTGTTTTAAGTTGACATGTGTAGGTGAAGAAGTATTAAAGAATGCAGAAAAATATTCTAAGTCCATGTGTCGACACCTGAAGCAACAGTGTCGACACTTCAGAATATTTGTGTCGACACTTGACGGAAGCTGTGTCGACATAGAGAAAGATAGTCGACACAGAGAAAGATAGTCGACCTCGACACAGAAGGAGATAGTCGACCACATTTGTATCGACACAGAGAAAGATAGTCGACACAGAGAAAGATAGTCGACCTCGACACAGAAGGAGATAGTCGACCACATTAATGTCGATACTGAGAAGCAGCGTCGACTCACAGAAAGATAATCGACCACATTTGTGTCGACACTGGGAGACTGTGTCGACACAATGAGACAGAGTCGACACACATTGGCAGAAGTCGACAATACTTGTGTCGACACCAGAAGACTAAGTCGACACATTTTGGCAGAGTCGACAATTACTGTGTCGACACCTGAAGGCAGTGTCGACACATACTGAGTTCTGAATCAACAACAACTGTGTTTACACACAGGACTTGTGTCGACACACTGCAGAGTCAAGACCAAGTTATTTTCTGAAGAACCTGTGTCGACTTAATGGCGAGCTTGTCGACATCTTCAAAGACTGTGTCGACACCAAAGTCACTTGTGTCGACACATATAGACAGTTGGTCTCGACACTGTCTGACAGACTGTCTCGACACTTTGCTGTCCAAGACTAAGGCACAGGATTTGTTTGAAGACTTGACAGCTGTGGGTTGCCACCGGTTAACTGATGCTGTCAGACTTGTCAGAAAACAGTTAGAAACCGGATCAGCCGGTCACCATGAAGAAGGTCTATAAATAGACAGATTCAGAAGGAAGTAAAAAAGCAATAAAGATACATAAAAAAAGGGTGAAGAAGGATTACAATCCAATTGAAGTATCAATTCAAGAAAGTGCTAGGCACTAAAGAAGATCTTCATTAGAAGATCTAAGCAGACGATCTCAGGATTGATCTAAGAAGAGTTCTAACAAGAATTCAGAAGTATCATCAAAGGTGTTGGATAGAGAGGGATCCACCCATTTGAAGAAGAAGAAGGAAGCCATCAGTGGTTTCTCAAGAAGCTGTTTGGAAATCAACTCAGCTAAGTTCAGATTCAAGAAGCTTTGACGAAAGCTCAAGTTTCAGTTGATTTCATCAGCTGATCAAGAATTGTCTTGTCCTCTTCTCTCTCAACAAAGGCAAGATATTAAAACTTCTTTTCTAAAATTCTGTAGGATCTATTTTACACAGATCTGAGTTGTAAGCCTGTGATATAAAGGCTGAGTGTAGGAGAGTTGATCTCTGAGTGGTAGGGCTGTTTGCCTGAGTGTAGGAGAAGGTTCTTCTCTGAGTTGTAGGCCTTGTGGCAAGGCTGAGGTAGGGCTGTTGTGCCTGAGTTGTAGGAACCTATCCAGGTTCTGAGCTGTAGGATCTGTAGATCTGAGAATAGTGGAAGTTTGGCCGAATCTAGCATACTGCTAGATAGGTGAAGGGGGAAAGTGGATGTACCCAAACCTTGGGGAACCACTATAAAACATTGTGCAATCTGTGATGATTAAATTTCTGTGATTGCTGTGCTGGATGTTTTAATTCTATAGTTGAATTCTGCCTAAAAGTATAAACAAGCAATTAGAACCTATTCACCCCCCCCCCCTCTAGGTGTTTAGGTTGTCTTGAAAGTAAAACTATCAAAGAAGAAGACCGACATGGATGGGAATGTACAGACATTCAAAGGGCGACTGGTGGCTAAGGGTTTCAAGCAAATTCATGGTATTGACTGTGATGAAACCTTTTCCCCTGTTGTCATGGTAAAGTCCATAAGGATATTGCTTGCTATTGCTGCGTATTATGACTACGAGATCTGGTAGATGGATGTCAAAACGGCTTTCCTTAATGGAAACCTCCTTGAGGAAGTGTACATGACACAACCCGAGGATTTTGTATCCCCAAATGAAGCCACTAAAGTATGCAAGCTGAATAGGTCCATCTATGAACTGAAGCAGGCCTCTCGAAGTTGGAATCTTCGTTTTGATGAGAAAATCAAAGAGTTTGGTTTCATCAAGAATGAAGATGAGCCTTGTGTTTACAAGCGAATCAGTGGGAGCATTATTGTCTTCCTGATATTGTATGTAGATGACATACTATTGATTGGGAATGACATTCCTACCCTGAAAGTTGTTAAGAACAACCTAGGGAACTGCTTTTCTATGAAGGACTTGGGTGAAGCGACTTATATACTCGGTATTAAGATCTATAGAGATAGATCGAAGAAGTTGCTGGGTTTGACCCAGAGTACATACATCGATAAGGTGTTGAAGCGGTTCAATATGCTTGAGTCCAAGAAAGGATTTCTACCCATGTCTCATGGTGTGAATCTCTCTAAGGACCAATGTCCAAAATCTTGTGAATATAAGGACCGCATGAAGTTGATTCCATATGCTTCGGCAATTGGATCAATCATGTATGCAATGTTATGTACTCGACCCGATGTCTCCTTTGCTTTGAGCATGACTAGCAGGTATCAGTCAGACCCCGGTGAGTGTCACTGGATTGCAGTCAAGAATATCCTGAAGTACTTGAGAAGGATAAAGGATGTGTTCTTGATGTATGGTGGAGAGGAAGAGCTCGTTGTAAGTGGTTACACGGATGCTAGCTTCCAAACTGATAAGGACGATTCAAAGCCTCAGTCAGGGTTTGTGTTTTGCCTTAATGGATGAGCTGTGAGCTGGAAGAGTTTCAAGCAAGAGACAGTTGCTGATTCTACAACAGAGGCCGAGTATATCGCTGCAGCTAACGCAGCGAATGAGGCTGTATGGATTAGGAAATTCATCGGCGAGCTTGATGTATTTCCTAGCATTGTTGGTCCCGTAGTTCTCTACTGTGATAACAATGGTGCAATTGCACAATCTAAGGAACCTAGATCCAATCAGCGCTCCAAGCACATACTTCAGCGGTTCCGTCTTATTCGTGAGATTGTCGAACGAGGAGATGTGAACATTTGCAGAGTGCCGACTGAGGAGAATATTGCGGATCCACTAACAAAGCCTCTCTCACAGAGAAAGCATGATGGTCATACTAGATCAATGGGTATACGATACCTAAATGATCAGCTCTAGTGAGAGTCTTGTGGGTTGCATGTAAACATATATTCTGTTGGCTGTTTGTTGTTTATTCATATGATGAATTATGTACCGAAATTTAATTTTACAATTAATGGCAAGTTCTTTTATTATGATTTCTCTATGCGATAGTTAAATGTTAACATAATAAATACCCTTAGAATGTTCGCTTTCATAGGACATCAAGTACGTGACTTGAATGTGAGAGCCTATGATTTATTTGAAGCATCATTCTTAAAAGGTCCCTGGTCGTTGTATCATCATAGAAACTAAGGGTGATGATGATACATTAAGACTAGCACGTGTGTTGACTGATGACCAGTTCTCATAGGTCATGATATTGTGATATCAAGTCATCACGTGGGTACTTGTTAATGAACAAGTTGTACTGGATAGACCCAACCTGAGACTACTCTGTGGATTGTTATCTAAATGTGTCATGAGTAGGTCTCAATTGGCAATTGTGTTGTGATCCTTTGACCTGAAGTCACAGCATTCATCAAGTAAGGAAGAGCGTGCTTTGATGCCATCTAAAGTCTTCCTTGAGAAAGGTTGATGATAAGGGTGGTTGTTGGGCACGTTACGAATCATTTGGGTGTTTGTGTGTGAGCAGATATGGGATTTGTCCTCCTATGTGATAGGAGTTGCATCCATGGGCCCCTTGATGGAACTGGAATGAGAAATGCATGGCCATGCTTGGTTGAGTCAATATGTGATATTGGACTCACCGTTCTCTGGAAGTCCGTTCTAGATCAAGAAACTTGGATTGAGCTATTACGAGGGTGACACGGTCCATGCCTCTAGTTCTTTCCGGATGTAAGGGGACAAAGGGACAAAGACAACGCTAGGACATTGTTCATAAAGGCTTATGAGTTATGAACTTTTATTGCTTGGGTAGCAATGATGCATTGCTAGATGCCGCTCATTGTTTGTGAGGTTTTTGGTTTGATACTTTCAAGATCAAGTGGGAGACTGTTGGAGTTACCATGGTGATCTAGAAGTGGTCAAACATGTAATCTCACTGCCAACGCGATATGAGCCTGCAGGGTCGCACATAAGAGCATGTGGAGAAGTTGGAAGATTGACTGTGTTGGTAAGGGTTACCAATCACCACACAGAATGTGGTCGAGCAAACGTTGCCAAAGGAGTTTCGTCGAGAGTCGTCGAGTATGACTCGTCGACTAAGGAAAAGTCATCGAGATTCGTCGGGAGTCGTCGAGTATGACTCGCCGACTAAGGCAAAATCGTCGAGAGTCGTCGAGTATGACTCGCCGACTAAGGCAAATTCGTCGAGAGTCAAACTGTTGGATTCTCGACGAATCTGTCTGCTGATTCTCACCGATTCTGTCTACTAATTCTCGCCGATTCTGTCTTCTGATTCTCGCCGACTGATTCTCGCCGAACCTGTGCTGATTCTCGGCGAATGATTCTGAAACCCTATTTTGGGTGGTCTGCGGATAGCGATACTCTCAGGTCTGTTTATGCCTTTGGTATAAATTGAGACTTAGGGTTTTGGGAATCAGATCGGCCTTTTTCTCCTGTGGCCGAATCGAACCCGACGGAAGCGTTCCGCCGCTCGTTCGCTCCGCCGATTCCCGAACCCCGCCGGACGGAAGCGTTCCACCGCATCGTTCGCTCCGCCGACCACCTCCTCTCCGGCGACAGTCGCCGGTGTTGCTATTCCTGGCACGGACCTAGCAGTCCGTGGAAGTGCAAGGTGTTGTTGATCTCCTTCCCGATCTTTCGTGCGACCAGGCTCGGTGTTCTCCTGCTCGTGTGGATTTCTGCAGAGACGTATACATTATTCTATGTAGAACTCGCCACCGACAAGGACTCAAAGCTTGGAGCATCTCTGTTGAGTTTTGACTCAACACCGGAAAGGTAACTTTGACCTAGTTATTTCTTAACTTATTGATTCAATATTCATGGCCCGATCCCAATCTCTTTTGGGTTGTTCTTGATTTTATTACTTCCGCTGCATGCACAAGTGTTGTGCCACCCCCCAGAGAAACCCAACAGTTAGCGGCGACTTGGCGGTTTCGGCGGACTACTTTGGTGGTTAGCAGCTTGGACAATTAGTGGTGGCAGTCCTCCAGTTTTACTCTTGTTTGTATTTTTTGCTTCCAACGGGTACATTGCGAAATCTTGTCTCGCATTATAAAGAAGATAATTGATTCTATTACAGCTCTTGTTCTTCTACTGCTTCTGATTCCCAAAGAATTCTGTCTCAATTCGCAGCCAATAGTCTTAAAAATGAAAGAATTCTAATTCCTAAAGAATTCTAATTCCCAAAGAATTCTATCTAGACGAACAACTATAATTTAAGGGTACTGTTACTAGCAAATCCAGTTTGGTTTCTAGCAAATCATTACTATTAGCAAACCATCATTTTTTCAAAATGGCTATTTGAAAACCATTTTGTTACTAGCAAATCAACATAATTTTTTTAAAAAAAATTAAATTTTGATCAAACATACATTCTTTCAAAATAACCCGTTGCATATAATGACATTACAAATGATTTCAAATGTATTCATTCAACCACTTGTGTTAGCATTATAGATGAGTCAAAATGTCGCAAATGTTTAGTATGTCTAAAACTGTTTTTTCAACAAAATATCATTATCTGCACCAAAATCTTTAAATAAAATATCGGTCGGTTTAGAAATATATTTGATTTCTAATTACTATAAAGATGTGTTGTATATACGAGTTAAGTGTATATAGGAATATATGCGTCCTTTTGAACTGCGTCTTATACGTACAATTTCATGAGAAGTGTTCAACATGAAAGTTGTAGATCTCGATGAGATCTATAATTTTCATGTTGAACACCTTTTGATTTGAAGCACTTTAGACTCTCGATTTGACCCTGAAAAAAGTTACGTCGTACATATGTACGGACGCCCGGGATCGGCGTGACTTTTTTCGGGGGCCAAATCGGGAGCACAAACGGCTTCAAATTAAAAAGTTTTAAACATTAAAGTTGTAGATCTTGTCGAGATCTACAATTTTTATGTTGAACACTTTTTTGTTTGAAGCACTTTAGACCCCTGATTTGGCCCCTGAAAAAAGTTACGTTGTATATATGTACGGACGCCCGGGATCGCCGTGACTTTTTTCGGGGGCCAAATCGGGAGCATAAACGGCTTCAAATCCAAAAGTGTTCAACATGGAAGTTGTAGATCTCGTCTAGATGTACAACTTTCATGTTGAACACTTTTTGATTTAAAGTAGTTTAGACCCCCGATTTTGGTCCCGTAAAAATTCACGCCGAAAATCTGTGAGTTCCGTGCATTTCTTTTTAGGGCCCAAATTGAAGGCCTAAACGGCTTCACATGAAAAAATGATCAACATGAAAGTTATAGATCTCGATAAGATCTACAACTTTTATGTTGATCACTTTTTCAAATGAGAAATATTTGGAGCTCAAAATTCAAAAATTTAAAAATTGCCAAAAAAAAAAAAGATTGGTTTGCTAGTAGTAATTTTTGGGAAGAGAAAAAAATGCAAAAAATGACAGAATCTGTTTTTTTCTAGTTTGCTAGAAACGAAAGCGGGTTTGCTAATAACAGCATTCTAATTTAAATTGGGCAAAAATCAATTCCATCTTCGTTCAAACTGAGTGTTGCGGGCTAACTCGATGTTCCGGTCGGACCAAATTAATTTGGACCGTCTTAGCCCACGGAGCGGTCGAGCGCACATACAGTAAATAAAAATAGAGAGTTGACAAGGTAATGTTTTTTTGACGTGGAAAATCCCGAAAAGAGGTGAAAAATCACGTGGCCGGATCTGTGCCGACCAAACATTCACTTGATCTGAGTGCTGTTACAGGGCTTTTTCAAGAACTCGAGGGCGACATGCCGCATCTCGTTACAATTATTGGGGGAGAGAGAGAGAACCTGGAGGGATAATTATTTCTTCGAGTGCTGCGGGGAGCGATGCGTTCGTTGTATTCTGGAGTCTTCTAATTATTCCTGGAGGCGGGAGTAGCTTGTTGTACACGTTCAGATGCCTGGTGCTTCGAAGCTCGGAGGTGCGCTCAGGGCGCCTTATCTTCCGCTTCTTATCTCTGATTGTCTTTTGAAGAAGCGTCGTTTGATTATCTTATCGGTAGACGGAACGCTTGTTCTTGAGCGCGTAGGGCGCTTGTTAGCAAAGAGCGTGTTGGACGCTTGCTGGAGGAGAGCGCGTGAAGCGCTAGATGAAAGAGGGTGTGCAGAGCGCTCGCTGGGAAAGAGAGTGTGCAGGGCGTTGTAGGGGGAGAGTGAGCTGAGCGCTTGTTGGAGGAGAACGCGCAAGGTGCTTGCCAGAGGAGCGCTTGATGGGCGCTTGTTGGAGAAGGGTGCGTGAAGCGCTGGGGGAAGTGACCCGTGCAAGAGAGCAACGTGTGTGATAGCGTGCAGGAGCGTGCAAGGGAGAGGCAGGCGCAAAAATACACGAGAGAGAGGAGGCGCGCGCGGGAGCACGCAAGGGAGAAATGCGTGTGAGAGAGCGTAAGGAGGAGGCACGCGCGGGAGCGCGCAAGGGAGAAATGCGTGCAAGAGCGCGCAACGAGGCGACGCGCGCAGGAGCGCGCAAGGGAGAAGTGCGTGCGAGGGCGCACGAGGAGGAGTCGCACACGGGAGCGCGCAAGGAAGTTATGCGCGCGAGAGCGCAAGGAAGATATGCGCGCGAGAGCGCGCAAGGAGACGACGCGTGCGGGAGCGCGCAAGAGAGAAACGCGCACGAGAGAGCGCAAGGAGGCCGCGGGCGAGGAGCGCGCAAGGGAGAAATGCGCGCGAGGAGGAGGGGCGCGGGGAGGAGAAGCGCACGCGAGACCGCTCGAGGAGGCAACGCGCGCGGGAGCGCGCAGGGAAGAGAAATGGAGGAGAGATAAAATCCGTAGGAGGATTTCCCGGACGAAGGAGATGAAGATCCTCGAAGGAGGAGTCGAAGACGAATGAGATCTTCAAGAAGCGTTTGAAGGCCTTCGAGGAAGGAGGAGATGATGGAGGAAGGAGAAAGAAAATCTGTAGGAGGATTTCCCGAGTAAGGAGAAGATGAAGGAGGAAGGAGAGAGAAAATCTGTAGGAGGATTTCTCAAGAAAGGAGAGAATGAGAATTAAAGGGGGGTCTAAGGCCATATTTATAGGATTCATGGGTGGTTATGGAGGTTACGCAGTTATCCGCAGCCCATAACCACCATGATTGTTATCCATAGACCAAAATATTATATTTATTTTTATGGGACTATGATTTAATATGCATGTTGATCTCGTTATATGCAGACCGTTCTATTTTTGGCAAAACATTATCTCCATTATAGGAGATCATGCAGGCGGTTACGTGGGTGGTTATCCACATAACCAATGGTGGCGATCGCGGGAGCGTGATCGGACGGTGGAGACGGACTCCCTCGGACGGCCGATAAACTTGTCGGCGTGGAGGGAGGTCGCCGCCAACGGCCGGGAGAGCGGGCGGTGGCCATGCCGGCGGCGGAAAGTGGGGAGCGGCCGGCGGTGGCGACGTCCGAGGAAGAGAGGATTGACGGCGGCGGCGGCCGCTGGAGAAATGAGCGATGGCGGCGGCGGCCGCTGGAGAAATGAGCGATGGCGGCGGCGGCCGTGGAGTCAGGAAATAACGGCGGCGGCGTTGGGAGAGGGCGGCATTTGGAGACGGCGACGGCGGCCACGGGAGGAAGGGATGGCGACGGCGATCGTGGAGTCGGGAAATAACGGCGGCGTCGGCGGCGACGTTTGGAGACGACGGCGAAGGCGGCCGTGGGAGAAACGGACGATGGCGTCCGCGGGAGAAACAGACGACAGCGGCGGAGGTCGTGGAGTCTTGAAATAACGACGACGAAGGCTGCGACGTTGGGAGACGACGGCGGCGGCCGCCGCGGGAGAAACGGACGACAGCGGCCGCGGGAGAAACGGACGACGACGACGGCGATCGTGGAGTATAGAAATAACGACGGCGGCGGCTGCGACGTTGGGAGGCGATTTTGGGAGACGACGGTGGCGGCGACCGTGAAGTCTAGAAATAATGGCGGCGACGACCACGACGTTTGAAGACGGCGGCGACGGCGGCCACGGGAGAGAGGAGCGACGACGGCGACGTCCGCGGGAGAGAGGGGCGACGGTCGTGATGTTGGGAGATGATAGCGGCGACGGCGGCCGCGGCGTTGGGTGACGACGGCGGCGTCGGCGGTAACGATCGTGGAGAGAGGAGGGGGGACGCGCTGCCGGCACGAGCCAACGTCCCCTACGGAAACTGTCGCACCACCAAGGCAGCAAGCCCCGAATTCCTGTTTGGCATTACACTCCCCAACAGGGAGGCCAAATATATGCGCTAACTAAGTCAGCGCCTAAAACAGGCGCTGACTTGGTCAACGCCCTTTTCCAGCCAATGGTGATTTAATCCCCATTGGCTGGAAATCATTCCGCGCGTGCAGGAACAAAGCTTCCTCCGCGCACTGGAATCAATTCCAGCGCGCAGGAATTTGGAGCGCGTGCAGGAATTCGAGCGTGCCCGCGCAGTAAACCTCGCGCGTGCGTATGTCGCGCGGGAGGATTTCAACGTGCCCGAGCGTGGCGCTCATCCTGCGCAGATGGGAACGTGTTGCGGGCGTGGTTGATGATCGGGGTGCGATTGCTCGGACTGCGGCTAGACCGGGAGCGGAAACAGGGAGCCCATCATATGCCCCCAAATTTTTGGTGGTCATTCTGCTAGAGAATCAGCCCGAAATTTTTTTTTCTTTTTTTCTTCGAAGCAAGTCTTTGAATGCTCCTCTGATAGGTCGAGCGATTGCAGGCCTGCGCAGTACGTGCTTGTAGTTTGGCCGAGGTGCTAGGAAATGCGGGCATATCACATTGTTTGTGCGTACAACAAAGTGCTCGGGAGGTATAGAGGTTAGACCGTATAGGGGACGTCTTGCGTGCCAGGATTTGCATGCATGCGACGTGTAATGTGCATTGTGCATACATGTGGCTATGCGAACGAGGTGTGTTTAATGCGCGCAATGTGCGCAGATTGTGTGTAAGAGTGGTATGATTCACTTGACAGACTAGAGATAAGGATCATGCACATGGTGATTCCCCTGTTGATATGTGTGGTGGGCGTAGTGTGCGCGAGGTGTTCATTTGGACTTTATGCGTGCATGTCGCGATATGTACAATCGTGCTTTGTGTGTGAGCAAAGTGTGTGACATGTGACATGTACACGAGGTGCGGTATGCACAACATATGATGTGCATGATGCATAACGGGTGTCGCGTGTGCGATGCACGCTACGCATGCGATATGCGCAAGGTGTAATATGTAAGATGCGTTGAGCGCTTATCTGTGGAAGGGAAGAGGTCGCTGAGATGCGGAGTTTCTGATGCCCCCGAGTGTATCACCGGGTACCTCTTGTACAAGGTTGAAAGGAAAAACTTATTGTAGCGAAATATAGGGATGCGCACACAGCGCCTCCATTCTTATTGGGGCAGAATGATATCTCAGTTGGCGAGGTTCATGTTGTTTTGCGTAAATTTGGCGTGTAACGTCGTTTTGTGCGATACTGGCTCGCGACTTTTGCTCGTACGAGATTGGCTCGTGACTTTTGCTCGCGCGAGACTGGCTCATGACTTTGCTTTGTGTGGTTTGTGACCGCGGCTTAGTTTGCACGAGGCTGGCTCGCGACTTGATTTGCGCGGTGGTTGCTCGCGGTTTAGTTTGCACGAGGGTTTCTCGCGGCTTAGTTTGCACGAGGGTTTCTCGTGGCTTAGTTTGCACGAGAGTTGCTCGCGGCTTTGTCGTGAACGGGGCAGGCCCCCACGGGGTTTTGCACGAGTCTTGCTCGCGGCTTAGTTGGCTATGAGCCGAAGAGGCCAGAATCCCTTTTGCGAAGATCTGAAAACTCTATAAGGTAAAGGTCGGAGTCCCTTGTTGAGATCACCGAACACCTGTAAAGTAAAGGCCAGAGTCTCCTTTGTAGAGATCGAAACACTCTGTAAAGTAAAGGCCAGAGTCCTTTGTTGGAAACACTGAACACTCTGTAAGAAGAGAGGCCAGAGTCCCTTGTTGGGAATACTGAACACTCTGTAAGAATAGAGGCCAGAGTCCCTTGTTGGGAACACTGAACACTCTGTAAAAAGAGAGGCCAGAGTCCCTTGTTGGAAACACTGAACACTCTGTAATGAAGTCATCAATAAGATTGGAAATAAGACTTGTTGTTTTTCTCACGAATGTTAAAAATACAAAATACAAACAGTGATGATGAAGCTCGTGATGCTCATTTGGCAGAAAACAAACTCTTCTTTGAGATGTTCATCCTGAGGATCGTCTCAGTGTCGGATCATTCTTGACATGTTGATTCAGTGCCTTTGTTTTGGAGAGAACTCTCGAGATACCCAAGGCGAACGAATCGTTCGATTTCTGTCTTCAGTCTTGAACAATCTTCTGTCTTGTGCCCGTGACCTAGATGGAAGTTGCAATACTTAGATTGGTCTCCTGAATTATGAGTAAGAGCCCTTGGACTTTGGAGAGACGGATGGTTGCGTATGGTGAGCAACACTTCCGCTCGCGAAGTGTTGAGGGTAGTGAAGGCTTGATGTTGGTGATGCCCCCCAGCCCGTCGAGAGTTGACGCGGCGCGAGTTTCTCTTTTTGGGAACCGACACTGGTGTCAAGCCCTGCTCTCGCTTTCTCTTTGAATTTATTTTGAATTGTTGGTGGTGTGCTTCGATTGCATCGTCGACGGCGATCTGGGCATCGATCCGTTGAACAAAATCAGAATAATTGGGTATAGTTTATTGTACTAGTGCGGAGTGGAAGCCACCAGGGCAGAGCCCTCAGAGACGAAATCCGCGTAGGAGTTCTTTTATTCTAGGGATTCGTCGTGCTTCAGTAGTGAAATGATAAAAGAAATCTTTAAGGGTTTTCCCTTTACTTTGACGGATACCGGACAGGTGGGAAGGATCGTTGAATATCCGGCGGCTGGCGATGAACTGATCTGTGAATTATTGCGTTAGTTCTGCGAAATCCATGATTTCTCCTTCTTTCAGGGACAAGAACCATGTGCGAGCTTGCCCTTTCAAAGTTGCTGGGAAAGCTTGACACAGTAGTTGATCTGGGGCATTGCAAAGTCGTTGCATCATGATTGCGAAGTGTCTGACATGCTCTGACGGATCACTTGTACCATCGTATGCCTCGATCTTTGGGAGCTTGATACCATGAGGGATTGTGTGTGCCCGAACCTCGGGTGCAAATGGCGAGTAATGATGGAGAGGTCGGCTGGCGGGAGCGGCACGTTGTCTGGCCCGCTCGCGTTCTTCTGTGATTAAGTTGAGAACTTCTTCGCGTTTGAGCCTTCCTACTTCTGTTGGCCTGATGCATGTTGCTTCTGGGAGATTGTAGTGATGCTGAACTTCAGATCCTTTATCTAAACGGGCTCTATGGACGTGGAAATCCGCACTGGGGAGTTCTCCTTCTGGTATGACGATACGACGGTGAGGGGGAACTAGACCAACCTACCCCCCCCCCCCCCCGAGTGTTGTCGCTTCTGTCGTGCGGGCAGCTTCTCCCACCATGGTCTTTAGTTATGAGTACCATTGTGTTGAGGGTACTGTCTTTTGAGGATGCTTGGAACTCGCTTCCCACAGACGGCGCCAAACTGTTGTGGACTAACTCGATACCCTGGTCGGACCGGATTAACTTGGACCGTCTTAGCCCACGGAGCGGTCGAGCGCGCACACAGTCAATGAAAATAGAGAGTTGACAAGGTAATTTTTTTGACGTGGAAAACCCTGGAAAGAGGTGAAAAACCACGTGGCCGGATCTGTGCCGACCAAACCTCCACTAGATCTGAGTATTGTTATAGGGCTTTTTCAAGAACTCGAGGGAAACATGTCGCCTCTCGTTACAATTATTGGGGGGAGAGAGAGAACCTGAAGGGTGAGAGGTCACCACTCATAGGGCTAATTATTTCCTCGAGTGCTACGGGGAGCGATGTGCTCGTTGTATTCTGGAGTCTTCTAATAATTTCTGGAGGCGGGAGTAGCTTGCTGTACACGTTAAGATGCATGGTGCTTCGAAGCTCGGAGGTGCGCTCAGGGCGCCTTATCTTCCGCTTCTTGTCTCTGAGTGCCTTTTGAAGAAGTGTCGTTTTGTTATCTTATCGGTAGTCGGAGTACTTGTTCTTGAGCGCATAGGGCGCTTGTTGGCAAAGAGCGTGTTGGGCGCTTGATGGAGGAGAGCGCATGAAGCGCTTGATGAAAGAGGGCGCGCGAAGCGCTCATTGGTAAAGAGAGCGCATTGGGCACTTGTATGGGGAGAGCGCGCTGGACGTTTGTTGGAGGAGAACGCGTAAGGCGCTTGCTAGAGGAGAGGGCGCAAGGTGCTTGCCAGAGGAGAACTTGCTGGGCGCTTGTTTGAGAAGGGTACGTGAAGCGCTGGGGGAAGAGACCAGTGTAAGGGAGCAATGTGTGTGATAGCGTGCAGGAGCGTGCAGGAAAGAGGCAGGCGCAAGAATGTGTGATAGAGAGGCGGCCCGCACGGGAGCGCGCAAGAGAGAAATGCGCGCGAGAGCACGCAAGGAGGCGGCGTGCACGGGAGCGCGCAAGGGAGAAATATACGCGAGAGCGCACAACGAGGCGGCGCGCGCGGGAGCGCGCAAGGGAGAAATGCGCGCGAGGAGGAGGCACGCGCGGGAGTGCGCAAGGAAGATATGCGTGCGAGAGCGCGCAAGGAAGATATGCCCGCGAGAGCGCGCAAGGAAGATATGCACGCGAGAGCGCACAAGGAGGAGGCGCGCAAGGGAGAAACGCGCGCGAGAGAGTGCAATGAGGCGGCGTGCGGGGAGCGCGCAAGGGAGAAACGCGCGCGAGAGCGCGCGAGGTGGCGGCGTGCAGGGAGTGCGCAAGGGAGAAACGCGCGCGAGAACACGCTAGGAGGCGGCACACGAGAGCGCGGAGGGAAGAGAAATGGAGGAGGGATAAAATCCGTAGGAGGATTTCCCGGAAGAAGATGAAGATCCTCGAAGGAGGCGTCGAAGATGAATGAGATCTTCAATGAGTATTTGAAGACCTTTGAGGAAGGAGGAGATGAAGGAGGAAGGAGAGAGAAAATCCGTAGGAGGATTTTCCGAGGAAGGAGGAGATGAAGGAAGAAGGAGAGAGAAAATCCGTAGGAGGATTTCCCGAGGAAGGAGAGAATGAGAATTAAAGGGGGGTCTGGGGCCCTATTTATAGGCTTCATGGGTGGTTATGGAGGTTACGCGGTTATCCGCAACCCATAACCACCATGATTGTTATCCATAGACCAAAATATTATATTTATTTTTACGGAACTATGATTTAATATGCATATTGATCTTGTTATATGCAGACCGTTCTATTTTTGGCAACGCATTATCTCCATTACGGGAGATCATGCGGGCGGTTACGTGGGTGGTTATCCGCATAACCGATGTTGGCGATCGCGGGAGCGTGATCGAACGGTGGAGACGGACTCCCTCGGACGGCCGACAAACTTGTCGGCGAACTTGCCAGCGAGAATGGAGGTCGCCGCCAACGGTTGGGAGAGCGGGCGGCGGCCATGCCGGCGGCGAAAAGTGGGGAGAGGCCGACGGTGGCGATGTATAAGGAAGAGAGGAGTGGCGGAGGCGGCCGCTGGAGAAATTAGCGATGGAGGCGGCGGTCGTTGAGTCAGAAAATAACGGCGGTGGCATTGGGAGACGGCGGCGGCCACGGGAGGAACAGACAGCGGCGGCGGAGATCATGGAGTAGGGAAATAACGGCGGCAGAGGCCGCGACGTTGGGTGACGACGGCAGAGGCGGCCGCGGGAGAAACGGACGACAGCGGCCCCAGGAGAAACGGACGACGGCGGCGGCGGTCGTGGAGTCTATAAATAACGACGACGGCGGCCGCGACGTTGGGGGACGACGGCAGCGGCGGCCGCAGGAGAATGGACGACAACGGCCGTGGGAGAAACGGACGACGACGGCGCGGTTGTGGAGTCTAGAAATAATGACGGCGACGACCGCTACGTTGGGAGACGACGACGACGGCGCCCATGAAGTCTAGAAATAATGGCGGCGACGGCCACGACGTTTGAAGACGGCGGTGACGGCATCAACGGGAGAGAGGAGCGACGACGGCGACGTCCGTGGGAGAGAGGGTCGACAGTCGTGATGTTGGGAGACGATGGCAGATGCGGCGTTGGGTGACGACGGCGGCGAGGCCATGGAGAGAGGAGTGGGGGCGCTACCGGCACGAGCCAGCGTCCCCTACAGAAACTGTCGCACCACCAAGGTGTGGTGCGGCAGCATGCCCCGAATCCCTGTTTGGGTGCTTTCCCCAACAGGGATTATTTGGCACTGACAAAGTCAGCGCCTAAAATAGGCGCTGACTTGGTCAGCGCCCTTTTCCAGCCAATGAGGATTTAATCCCCATTGGTTGGAAATCATCCCGCGCGCGCAGAAACCAAGCTTCCTGCGCGTGGGAATCGATTCCTGCGCGCAGAAATTTGGAGCGCGTGCAGGAATTTTGATCGCGCGATGGAATTCGAGCGCGCGCTCGCGGAGTAAACCTCGCACGTGCGCATGTCGTGCGGGAGGATTTCAACGTACCCGAGCTTTACGCTCGTCCTGCGCAGATGGGAACGTGTTGCGGGCGTGGTTGATGATCGGGGTGCGATTGCTCGGACTGCGGATAGACCGGGAGCGGAAACAGGGAGCCCATCACTGAGTTACTTTCTCTTAATTCCAATTTTGCCTAACCAATACCAACCAACCTTTTTCTAAAATGCTTCTGGTCACTATTTTTTTTTTGGAATTGAAACATTTTGCTCACTTTTTTACGCTAAGTAATCAAGTATTTTCGATCATTGAAGTTTTAGGTTCTGTTTAGCAAGGTGGTAGCACGGTGATTATGAACTAATATTTCTGAATAGATGAACGCTCAAACTCATCTAAAGAACTTCTGAAAGATTTTATTCCAAGAGCCTAAACACCTATAGGGGGGTGAATAGGGTCTAATCCTTTTTGACAATTAAGGCAATTAACACAGCGCAAATATCACAAAAACAATCACAAAAAATACACAGCACAGCACATCAAGATTTATAGTGGTTCCCCAAGTTGTCGGTACGTCCACTTTCCCTCTTCGCCTATCCAGTAGAGAATTGGATTCGGTCAAACTTCCTTCCACTAGTTCAGATCCACATATCTTACAACTCAGAACCTGGTAGGTTCCTACAACTCAGACTTCTTCAATTCCTACCTCAGATTCTTCCCAAGAATCCTACCTCATGCAACAACCCTACCTCAGCCTTTATCTATAGGCCTACAACTCAGACTTCTTCAAGTCCTACACCTCAGACACTTAGTCCTACCTCAGCCTTTATAAATTTAGGCTTACAACTCAGATCTATAACAAATCTTACAAATAAAAGTTTGTTTTAGGAAATAAAAACTTCACTCAGTTCAACAGATAAAAGGGTGAGAACTTCTTGATCAGTTCTTGATTGAACTGAATACTCTAGATCCAACCTGACTTAGCTTTTTCAAAGCTTCTTGAATTTGAACAAAATAAGGTTGATCTTCAATTGGAGTTGGAGTTGATCTTCAATCAGCTTCCTTCTTGAATTCAGAATCAGATCTGAATTTTACTTGCAGACTTTTCAGGATTTGCCTTCTTCTAGGATTGTCTCTTGCTCCGCCTCACTGGTTCTCAATCTCTGTTGAGTCAGTTATTTCTCCTCTTAATTATGTCAGATTCTTGTTACTTTGATTGTTATGGATCAGCCCTTTATATAGAGTTCATCCACGATTATCAGCTGATCCGGTTTATAACGGCTTTCTGACAGTACTAACAGATGTGTTAGTCTTGTTACTTATGACAGCTGTCAAGTCTTCAGTCGTGACAACTGACCCTTCATTGAACTTCTATCACAGCAGGGAACAGTCAGCAAAATACTTCAAATGTGGTCACACAAATAGACTAAGTGTCGACATAGTTCTTGATGATGTCGACACAGCTTTCAATGTGTCGACACAGTCAGTCTTTATCTTCTCGACACAACTTCTGTTGTATGTGTCAACACAAATCCTGTGTGTCGACACAACTGCTCCTGGTCTCGACATAGCTGATGCTGATAGATGGCGTTGAGTGTATGTCCAGACGTCGTTGAGTGTGTGTCCAGATGTCGTTGAGTGTGTGTCGACACAAGTCCCGTGTGTCGACACAAGCCTTCCAGACTCAGTATAGCTGTTGTTGATAGATGGCGTTGAGTGTGTGTCGACACAAGTCCCGTGTGTCGACACAAGTCTTCCAGACTCAGCATAGATGTTGTTGATAGATGGCGTTGAGTGTGTGTCGACACAAGTCCCGTGTGTCGACACAAGCCTTCCATACTCAGTATAGCTGTTGTTGATAGATGACGTTGAATGTGTGTCGACACAGTCTTGCTTCTGGTGTCGACATAACTCCTGGGTGTCGACACAGCTCCTGCTTCAGGCGTCGACACAAGTTCTGGGTGTCGACACTTGTACTTAGAAATTTTTCTTGCATTTCTTAAACATGCACACTGAAACTCAACATCCCATCAAATATACATTGATGTATACCATTGAGTAAAAAGAGACTTCTCCAAATATGATACACAATTTCCAGTGTACCCAACAAATTCATCTGCTTTTATGTTCAAAACTAATTTTCTTTGCATCGTAGCGGTCATAACCATTGTAGGGTTTATGGTTAGAAAGAGAAGGCCAATATATTTGATGTGCAATAAGTTTTTTACTTTTTTTTTGTTTCATAATTATTCATAATTTTTTTTATATAGTTATTTAGAAATTAGAATATACTGTTCAATTATTTAATTAGTTCTCTGATTATGCACCATCAAATTTGGTGTGCTTTCTTGTAGTGCACCGGAGCTTTTAGTATAATCGCATATTATCCAGGGAGAATATTGTAATTTTACTGCAGGATGATTTTGAACTTGCAAGGAGGAGATTTCCGAATCCACTTTATTTTTTCTCTCTCGTTTTAATTGCAAAAGCAAAACATAAAAATTCAAAATCTATAAATAATTGGAAAGCTAATTATTTAAGAGTCGTGTACATAACAAAAACGTGAACATTGTGGAAATACAAAACACGCCCTAAAAATTTTGGTAAGGAAATAACACAATATATTATTTAAATGTTTTATTTTATTCATATTCATCATGTTACATCAATAACATAATTATTTAATAATTAATTGCAAGGTGGCAATAAAAAATCAGAAAAGAGTTCAACAACGTTGTTTGACCACGTCAGCCCGAGGGGCTAGCGAGGTAGCCCTGGTGAACTTCGCTGGCCCGCCCGCTCGAACAAAGAGCTTGCAATTCCCCCGGCCTGGGCCGGCTTACGGAGATTTCCTTCAGGTTGGGCAGCTGCTGATTCAGCAGTCGGGAAAGGCTCCGTTTCGCGTTTGCTCGAAACGGGCACCCGGTTCCCATAAACCCATCCACCAAATGTAAATAAGCCTCCAAATCGTGAGCGCTAGCCAGGTCCGTGTCGGGTTTTAGGTACGGCGAAACCCGGTTATCGACCCGCAACTCGACTCCCACGTGCGCATACCCTCCATCTCGCACGCGCGGAAGAACGCCGGGAACCCTCGGCACCACATCCTGCGCGTTCACAACTCGCAGCACCTTGACCCCCTTTTTCTCCACCCTCTCCGCGAAAGCGCGGTTGCCGACGCGTGGCCCGCCAAACGAGACCACCGCGATTGGCGGCGAGTCCTGGATTTCCGTGGCCAGCTCGTCGGCGACGAGCTGGGCGAGAGCCGCTCCGAGGCTGTGCCCGGTTACGGTAATGCTGAGCTCCTCCCCTTTGTAAATCTCAACCAGGCGGCGCACCTCGTCGACGACGGCAGAGGAGAGGCTCGGCGTTTCGGATCCGGCAGTTTTGTAAAGACTCCAGAAGCCGGAAGAGACTTTGGGAGCGGCGACGGCGGCGGAGGAGGAGTCAGCTGGAATGGCGTGAAGCCCGGAGCGGAAGTTTTCGGCCCACTCGAGGGCGGTGGCGGTTCCGCGGAGGGAGATGACGATGTCGCGGCGTCCCATGCGGGAAATCTCACGGGGGTTGTCGCATACGGCGACGAACCCGATCCAGCTGGTGGGACGAGTCATCCACGGGGGGATGGATGTTTTGAGCCAGCTGGGGATGTCGACGGGGGAGGTGGCGAAGAGGCTGCGGGTGACGCGGTAGCTGCGGTCGGAGAGAGCGAAGTTGGCCGGAGACGAGAGAGTGTTGGAGTGGAAGGCGGTGTAGGCGGACTGGACGAAATCGCCGTAACGGACGAGCTCGCGGCGGAGGTGTTCGTCGAGCGGGTCGAGGAGGCCGGTCCAGTTATCAGCGCCGTGGAGGAGGAGCCACCGGGAAGCAATGGAGGATCTCGGGGATTGGCGGGGGGAGCCGGAAAGGAGGCGATGGAGGTGGGCGAGGCTGCGCGGAGATTTCTTCTTGTCTTCTGGGTGGAGAGAGAGGAAGAGGTTTGATATGTTTAGGGCGTTGAAGAGTTTCCCGGCTGCAGAGAGGGCAGGGGCGGCGGCGGCGATGGGGAGTACTTCGGCGTTGTCTTCGGCTGGGAAGGGAGGAGCGGGTTTGAGGAGGCGGTCGAGATTGGCGATGTGGGTTCGGATGTCGAGTGGAGCTGATTTCAGGGATTGAGGAGGGTGAGTTTGGAGGTGGTGAGAGGGGGATGAGGTTTGGGGCGCCGGGGAGGCTAGCCGTGACAGTGCCGGCACGGCGGCGGCAACAGTCATGAGCATGGGAGTTGGTGGCGACTCGGGGTGCGGAAGAGGATTTAATGGAGGAGTTTAGAATTTATGGATGTGTCCATCTATTTATAGGAGGGGGACAGGATGTGACCATGTGTGTGACCCTATTATATTACGACTTTTTCTTTATTCAACTGATATGAGTATACGACCATCTAAATGTTTTACCGACAGTTAATTCTTACACGAGAAATTATTATAAAGTAATATTAATAGCTCCTATGATAAACTAATTGTATATTGTGAGAATTGTTAATAAAATTAGAAGTTTGCGTCACTATGAGAAATAAGTGTTTCTTGAAAATTTACTGAATGTAACAACGCACAAATCTACAGGATCGTTATAACCGAACACTAATAGTCTCGATTTAGAACTTATACTAAATATTATTTTTCTAACTTGTGAACACAAAAAATAAATAGAGCTTGAATGAACAGTAATTATAGTGCGGAAAATCAATTTATACCATTCTTTGAGTCTTGCTCGTGCTTCATGGCGGCGATCATTCGTAACAGTTGCGACGTATAGCTCCTTATGAATTTTGCAGACTTATCGGGACAGCAAATATACTAGAGAATATAAAATTCTGTTCTATACATCAACAGTAAGTCAGCATAAATATTCAGATCTACCTTATATTGACAAGAAAGTTAGACAAAACTCATAATCATGATCTGATGATCTGTATTGAGTTGCAATTTTATATGAAACTAACTGATTGAGTCAAATATTCATATATATAAGTGTTAGATCTGAACATCTAATTAACCAGACATTACGATTACAGAACAACCACTTTTATAATTATTAAGCTTTAGAATTTACCTTTGCTGTTGAGATCTGCATGGTTTTCAGCTATTGTGTAAACTTGGAGACGTGAGAACGATCCAGAAGAGTGCCGAGCCCTGATTGCAAGCTCTAATGGAAAGAGAAAACTGTCTCTAAAGCCCGATTCCTCTCTCTTGCACTAGGTCGGAGATCTGGATGCCGACAATTTAGGAGGAAAAAGATGGAGGCCGACGGTTTCAACAGAGAACAAGAAGATCCGGAAAGTCGCGTACGCTGGCTTATATACGCCTCTGGCGTTCTTCTGACCCCGGAGATGGAGATCTGCAGGGAGGAGCAGCGGTTTCACCAAGGGATCGGCTTCTTCACCCCCTTGTTCACAGCTTTTCCAAAATGAAAATTAAATTGGCATGAATAGGGTTTTGGCTTTAATAGGGCAAGCATATTGGAGTTACAAATCAATAGGTATATTAAACCCATTAACTCCAAATCAAAATAAATAATATGAAACCTCTAAAATTAATGAGACTTCATATCATGCCAAAATATTCATCAAAGCTTATGCCAAGGGTGAGACCGAGTTCCCGACTAAAGTTACGAGACGATCTGGCCCACCAATCACAGGCTCTGACCGTTCGCGCGACTAAATTAATGCACGCTCGTAGGAGTCCAAATAGACTAAATATTCGCGTACGACTCCACCAGGACGTCTCGATGAATCGAGTCCACCTAATGGAAAATTTCCAGCATTTCTCCCACTTGGACTTGTATTCATCGTAATTCATGACATTCCGATAAAATTTTCACTAAACTTAAGGGTACCAATTAGCGAACGTGATATTGAGTCTACTCCTACGTCAATCTGGTCCAATCAAATCCTTCACTCTGAATCATGGCGGCAACCGCATCATTGAGCGATACGCGACCTTCCATGGTCACAACATCTTACGGATCTAAATGACATGGACAAAACGCGGTTATAAAAATCATTGAACAACATGCTGAAAAAGTGCACACGAAGGTTGTTCTAATTTGGTGGTCAACCAAACTTCTCAAATGAATGCATTAGAACATGTTGTGAGAAGTTCTTAAGTGTTCGAAAGAACAAGTATGTCTAACCTTAAGGTTTGACTCATGTTTCAAAAGACATACCACAGGTCATAATTCATATGAAGTGCCTTATGCCTTATGCTCTGACTGACACAAGTCATGAGACTTCAAATGAAGTGTGACGTGTCACATAGATTCAACGAATATTGAAACTTAATAATATTACTGAATGAATATTCTTAATTGTTATTGAATTAAATAAAATGCAATATAAATGACAGATAACTGAATTAGAGCTTTATGTAGCATCTCACTAATCTAGCATATCGATCGACTCTTTAAGCCCCATATTAATAACATATTTTTGAAACACGTTAGGGCGAAGTCCTTTAGTAAGTGGATCTGCCAACATGTCATCTGTCCCTAAATGCTCAACTAAAATGTCACCATTCTTGACCAATTCCTTAACAGTCAAGAATTTAATTTTCATATGTTTGGACCATGTGATACTTTTTTTATTCATTGAGAACATAACTGCAGAGATATTATCACAGTACATCCGGATGAGTCCAGCTGCTGAATCAATGACCTTCAACTCTGTAATGAATTTTTTAAGTCACACTGCGTGAGTGGAAGCTCCAAAAAGAGCAATGAACTTCACATGCATTGTGGATGAAGTGATGAGTGTCAGTTTGACACTCTTCCACGAAACGGCCCCACTAGCAAACTTTAATATATAACCTGAAGTAGTCTTCCTATCATCCTCACACTCGACAAAATCAGAATTTGTATACCCCACTAACTCAAGGTTTTGAACTCTATGGTAGACTAACTTAACATCCTTAGTTCCTTTCAGATACCTCAAGACTTTCTTGGCAGCCACCCAATGATCAGGTCCTGAGTTTGACTGATATCTGCCAAAAAGTAGTACTGCGAAGGAAATGTCCGGTCTGGTACAAACTTGGGCATACATTAAACTGCCTACCGCACTAGCATAAGGTATATCCTTCATGCGCTCTCTCTATATCGTTCCTGGGGTATTGTAATAAGCTGAGCTTATCACCTTTAAGCACAGGTACGTCACCAGGATTATAACAGAGCATGTTAAATCTCTCAAGTACACGCTCGATGTAGGCTTTCTGAGAGAGTGTCAATGTATAGTGAGATCGGTCCCTAATGATCTTAATTCCTAGAACAAATGATGCTTCTCCAAGATCTTTCATATCAAAGTATTTTGACAGAAATTACTTAGATTCATGCAATAATGTCAAATCACTGCTCGCAAGCAAGATATCATCTACATAAAGAATTAAGAAGATGAATCTACTCTCACTGATCTTGAGATATATACGACGATCTACCTTATTTTCTACAAAATCAAAAAAAATAACCACTTCATCAAATTTCAAAAACCACTGTCTAGAAGCTTGCTTCAGACCATATAGAGATTTGTTAAGCTTACATACAAGTTGATCGGAATGAACAGACTTAAACCCATCAGGCTGCACCATATAGACTTCCTCACCAAGATCGCCATTTAGGAATGCGATCTTTACATCCATCTGGTGTAGCTCCAAATCATAATGAGCTACCAATGTCATAACCACTCTAAAAGAGTCTTTAGAGAAAACGGGAGAAAAGGTCTCGTGATAATCAATTCCTTCTCTCTGCGTAAATCCCTTGGCTACCAATATGACCTTAAACCACTCGACCTTTCCCTTAGAGTCTTTCTTGGTCTTAAACACCCATTTAAAACCAATGGGCTTACAACCTTTGGGCAACTTAACCAACTCTCAAACTTTATTCAGCTTCATAGACTCCATTTCGTCTTTCATCGCATCCCACCACAGATCAACTTGAGGTCCAGAAATAGCTTCTGCAAATGTCCCTGGGTCAACTACATGATCAATGTTGTAATCACTCTCGCCTAAATAGACTTCATAGTCTGAGGAAATTGCAGGCTTTCTCTGCCTAATTGATCTCCTAGCAGGTGGATGAACCTCCTGAACATGAGGAGGAACCTCAACTGGAATCGGTGGTAAGACCGCTGCCACATTCTCCACTTATTCCGTCATAGGCTCAGGCACTGCAGGATCTCCTATCAAGGACACAGATAAACTAATTGGCACAACTTCCTCGATTTCACTAATAGGGCGAGAGCAACTAGGTTCGTCAGCGACATCTCATTTTAAAAATTTAGCTATTTGTGATTCCATAATTCCGGGTCCTCCTAAAGGGGAATAAAAACTTAAATCCCTTGGAGTGATCTGGGTAACCTATGAAATAGCAACGACAAGACCATGGGAAAATCTTACTTTCTGATGGATTGTATAAATGGACTTTTGCTGGTTAACCCCAGACACGCAAATGATTAAGGTTGGGTCATCTACAAGTCCATAACTCAAAAAATGTTTTAGGTACTAACTTAGACGGGACTCTATTAATAATATACACTGCAGTCTTAAGCGCCTCACCCCATAAAAATTTAGAAAGATTCGTTCTACTCATCATGCTCCTCATCATTTACTTAAGGGTGCGATTACGTCTTTCGGCCACACTATTTTGCTCATAACTACCCGACATGGAGTACTGGGCAACAATGCCATAACTCTCCAAGTATCTGGCAAACAGACCTTTATGTTGCCCGGAGGCATCATGTCTACCAAAATACTCGCCATCTCTATCAGACCTAACAATCTTGATGACTTTCCCTATTTGTTTTTCAACTTCAGTCTTGAAAATTTTGAATTTTTCCAGAGATTCAGACTTCTCATTAATTAAGTACAGATAACCAAAGCGGGAGTAGTCATCAATAAAAGTGATGAAGTAGGTTTTCTTATAGAGCGTAGTGGAGTAAGGACCGATGATATCCGTATGGATGACCTCTAATAAATCGAGACTATGTGTGGAGCCCTTCTTCTTAATCTTGGACATCTTACCTCTACAACAGTCGACACATATCTCTAGGTCTCTGAAGTAAAGAGCAAGGAGAATATTATCCTTAATTAATCTCACTACTCTTTCCCTAGAAATGTGATCTAAACGTTTATGCCACAACATGGACAATGTTTCTTCAAGTAAAGATCTTTTATTGCCAACACATTCTACATTATAGGTGGTATCATTTATATTCGTAGGAGCAAGACATAAATTATATAATCTATTAGATAATAAACAATGACTTATAACTTGCGATTCATAAGAAATATTAATAGAACCACCATGAATGTCAAAATCATAATGAAGTTTATCTAAAACAGATACTGAAATCAAGTTCCTTTTAAACGAAGGAATATAGAAAATGTCTTTTAAAACAAGTTCATATCCAGAAGAAAGAACTAAGCAAACATCTCTAATGAACTCCACTTCCACCTCAGCATTGTTTCCAACCGTAAGTCTGCACTCACCCTTGCTTGGCCTCCTCCTTTTGATGAAACCCTGCAATGTGTAAGCAACATGATTAGTTGCTCAATTATCGAGCCACTAAGAATTTGATGGAGCTTTAATCAAATTGGATTCACAAAGGACAAAGGCTAAAGGGTTACCTTTAGGTGCAAAGCCATGTTTCTCCATCCAAGATTTAAATTTTTGGCACTCGTGCTTCACGTGCCCCTTCTTCTTACAAAAGAAGTAGCTAAGAGGCTTCTTTCCACCAGTGTCCTTGCTCCCTGAAGCTTGTCTACCCTGAGCCATAAACGGAGCTTTGAACTTCTTCTTGTTTCTAAACGAGGGTTTGACAACGAGTAAAGCAGTCTTTGTCTTCTCTTTCTTTAGTTTCTCCTCTTCAATAATGCAATGAGTGATGAGATCATTTATCTTCCACGCCTCATCCTGGGAACTGTAGGTGGTCTTCAGAATGCTAAACTCCACAGGAAGTGTGTTTAGTGCCTGATGTACTATCAAGGCTTCAGGGAGAGTAATCTCCATCTCCTACAACTTGGTCTGATAATAGACCATCTTCAGTATATAATCACGGACTCCGCCTCCTCCCGAATACCTCATGGAGAAGAGGTCCTGAATCAGAGTCCCAATCTCAGCATTGGAAGACACCTTATATCTCTGCCCAACGGCAGTCAGAAAATCCCTAGCGATGGTCGTGTCTGGAAGACCGCACAGCAGGTGCTCCGGAATGGAACGCTTCATAGTCAACACGCAGATTTTATTCGACTTGTTCCATGCACCATAATGATCCTTCTCAGCTTGAGTGTTGGTTGCTGTGAGAGCCGCAGGCTGGTTTGTATTCATGGCCATCTCTATGTCCGTCATCTCGAGAGCAAACATGATGTCAGACTTCCACTTCTTAAAGTTTAATCCAGTGAGTTTCTCAATAGTTGCCATATTATTGTGAACCGTAAAGGTGACTGAATAGAGAGAAAAGAAAAATCAGTGACAAATAGGGCAACAGTGGTTATAAAACCCTAAATAACACACTAGGTAGAAAATCCAAGCGTTTCAACACGCAACACCTTTGGGCAGACTACGCGCCATGCAATTAGTGATTCTCCACACAAGAACGAGCAACACTACTTATGCTTGAGCTTTTTGTAGATCTACCACCTTTGAGTGAATAGATTACTAGAGTCTCACACTACCGTCCAAATGTCATTGTGTAACCCTCTGAACCTATTGCGCAAGCACCACCTTTGGGTGAATGGTTGCACACTAGTTTAAGAGAACTCCCTAAAACATGTGAAATCATAATCTCATAAACTGACTCGAAAAGGCCACTTTGGCGCCTGCAGTTCTTATCAAATCAAGACCCTTTCACACCAGGATATCTGAATATTGCCCTAGATTAAAATTGTGTTCCTTTTACTTAATGACGTATGAACTCTTAATCGTCTGAAGAAAACACAAGACTTTTATCGGGGATTAATTTGTGAAAAATAGTTTGAATATTAATCCCAAATTTTTTTCTCTCAAAAATACTTAATGGATTTTGAAAATAGTGTTCTTTAAATAAATTAAGTAGAAAAATAATTTTCTCCAAAATTATGAAGGAGACTAATAGGCTTGAGTTAATTCCCTCTGATATCAACTGTTAATAAAATTAGAAGTGTGTGTCACTACGAGGAATAAGTGTTCCTTGAAATCCTACTGAATGTAACAAATCACAAATCTACAGGATCGTTATAACCGAACACTAATAGTCTCGATTTAGAACTTATACTAAATATTATTTTTCTAACTTGTGAATACAAAAAATAAATAGAGCTTGAATGAACGGTAACTATAGTGCGGAAAATCAATTTATACCGTTCTTGAAGTCTTGCTCGTGCTTCATGGCGGCGGCCATTCGTAACAGTTGCGACGTATAACTCCTTATGAATTTTGCAGACTTACCTGGACAGCAAATACACTAGAAAATATAAAATTCCGTTTTATACATCAACAGTAAGTCAGCATAAATATTCAGATCTACCTTATATTGATATGGAAATTAGACAAAACTCATAATCATGATCTGATGATCTGTATTGAGTTGCAATTTCATATGGAACTAACTGATTGAGTCAAATATTCATACATATATATATATATAAGTGTTAGATATGAACATCTAAATCATACATATGAATATATATACATATATATTACGATTACAGAACAACCACTTTTATAATTATTAAGCTTTAGAATTTACCTTTGTTGTTGAAATCTGTATGGTTTTCAGCTATTGTGCAAACCTGAAGACGTGAGAACGATCCAGAGGAGTGTCGAGCCCTGATTGTAAGCTCTAAAGGAAAGAGAAAACTGTCTCTAAAGCCCTATTCCTTTCTCTTGCACTAGGTCGGAGACTAGATCTGGACGCCGGCATTTTAGGAGGAAAAAGATGGAGGCCGACGGTTTCAACAGAGAACAAGAAGATCGGGAAAGTCGTGTTCGCTGGCCTATATACGCCTCCGACGTTCTTCTGACCCCGGCGATGGAGATGTGCAGGGAGGAGCAGCGAGAGTAGCGACGGTTTCACCAAGGGATTGTCTTCTTCACCCCTTGTTCACAGTTTTTCCAAAATGAAAATTAAATTGGCATGAATAGGGTTTTGGCTTTAATAGGGCAAGCCTATTGGAGTTACAAATCAATAGATATATTAAACTCATTAACTCCAAATCAAAATAAATAATATGAAACTTTCAAAATTAATGAGACTTCATATCATGCCAAAATATTCATCAAAGCTTATGCCAATGGTGAGACCGAGTTCGCGACTAAAGTTACGAGGCGGTCTGACCCACCTCTCACAGGCTTCGACCGTTCGCGCGGCTGAATTAACGCATGCTCGTAGGAGTCTGAATAGACTAAATATTTGCGTACGACTCCACCAGGACGTTTCGATGAATCGAGTCTACCTAACGGAAAATTTCCAACAGTGATCGGATTGGAGAACGAATCAGTGAGATCAAATGTTTAAGGTCTGATTGGTTGAATTAAACCATGATATTAGATAATCAAAATAGCTGAAAATATGGTCCATTAAAATCCAAACTTTTAATTTTTGTAAAATATGGTATAAATGCAGACAAAACTTTAAATCAAAAAGGTAACAAGAACATAAAACACAACCACAAAATTTATGTAATGAAAATATAAATGCAAATATATGAGAGAAATTTGACCTTCCAATGAAATACACACGAATCCGCCAGACATGCACGATCCGCGAAAGAGTAAAAGATTTGGACTGCAATCCGCCTCGCGGTTTCACAAGGTTCATCGGAACTTTCAACGTCAATCTACGACGTAAACCGCACCACCAACGGAGACCATGTCACCACCGGAGAAAAAATACCGTCGAGGCTAACTGCACTCATGCATGCCTTCGACATCGCGCCTCTCCACTCCAATGAACTTCCACTACAATGCCGTTGACATTCTCCATAAAGCCCGACATCAACACCCACTCTCAGCGCTGGTGGATATCTCCTCTAAGACTAGCGACAAAACCCTAGGCCGGCGGCCCCTCCGAGTGCGCGAGTGAGAGAGAAGGGAGAGAGAGAGAGAGTGGAAGAGATCTTTTCTCCCGGACAGATTCTAAAGGCATCAAGCAGCTCCACTCAAAGGAAATTTTTTTGGGTCAGGTAACCAGACTGTTTTCACGGTCCGGGTTTAAATATCGCAGAAATATATTTCGCGATTTTTTGGTTTCCCTCCCTTTCCGAGGCGTTCCCCCCTCCCTCCTCTTCTACTGCGCATTCTCTCATTCCCTTCTCTCCCCAGGTGCCATGCATATTTCCGAAGAGCTGCGCATATTTCCAGCTAGCTGCGCATATTTCTTTTCAGGCGAGCTACGCATTCTGTCATTCTACTTTCTTTCGATGATCTACATTTCTCTCTCCCTCTCCTAGCCGGCAAGCACAAAAACCGTAGTTACTGTAAGCGGTCGTCGTCCTATATTCCGCCGAGAAGTGCCTATTCGCTCCGCCACCATGGAGAAAACTGGAGAAACATTAGAGAAGAACTTAAAAACAGCAGTTACTGTAAGCGGCTGTCATCCTGTCTCTATCGTTTCATGTACCTCTGGTTGTATGTTTGTCCTGTTGGTGTTGCTATCGTAGAGTTTTGATTTTTTTTTGCTGATTGTGTAAAATTCGGTTGGAATCTGTTATTTGTTCTCTTCTTGGGCTATTCTCCAGTCGGATTTTACCAAAAAATTTCTGTTCCAATTTTTTCTAATTTTGCAATTAATGGTCTCTTATTTCTTAAAATAATGACACCTTTTAATCCGTAGGAGACTGACGTTGTTGTATTTCCGACAGTTCTGGGTGTATGTTTGATCTTGTTGGTGTTGTGATTGTAGGATTTTGCTTTTTTTGTTGATTGTGTTAAATCCGGTCAGAATCTATTATTTGTTCTCTTCTTGGGCTATTCTCCGGTCGGACTTTATCAGAAATTTTCTGTTACACTTTTTTCTAGTTTTGCAATTAATGGTCTCTTATTGCTTAGAATAATGACTTCTTTTAATCTGTAGGAGAATATCATTGTTGTCTTTCTGACCGTGCACTTTGATGAGAAAGCCTACAATATGTACAAGGACTACGCTCACAAAGTTGAATTCAGTGTATGCGAAGAACATATCTTATATTGGACACATACTCGGATTGTCAAGACAAGAGAATTTACATATGCAAAAGCAGGCTATAAATTATTGAATTCAGAGAAGGATGTGCTAAGAAAATTTCACAAACTTGACACTCGTACAAGGTGCTTGGCTTGCTTGCATTTTGTTGCTAATATAGAGGGAAAGAACTAGGATGTGGTGAGATTCGTGGAGGAACACAATCACCCACTCGCTCTAGAAATTGACAGTCATTTGTTGAGATCTCATCGGGATATATCTGATGTCCAGAGAAGTATTCTAAAGAGCATGATCGGTGCCAGTATCAAGACAATTCAAGCATACAACTTCATGACGGATGAGGTGGGTGGATACGAAAACATTGGGTTTTCTAAAATAGATGCGTACAATTACGTATAACGAGAACGACGAGCACTAATAGAAAGCATTGATGTCATGAGCTTGCTGAAAATATTTAAGGAAAGTCAAATGAAAGATAACATGTTCTCCTACGATGTCCAAACAGACGTGCTAGGACGTCTGACTAGCTTTTGCTGGATAGATGGTCATAACAAGATTGATTATGATACTTTCGGGGATGTTATTATTTTTGATACCACGTATCGGTTGAATAAATATAATTTTGTATGTGCTCCATTTATTGGGATAAACCATCACTGACAAAATGTCTTCGTAGGCGGCGCCTTCGTTACAGAGGAAACTACTGAATCTTTTTGTTGGGTTTTTGATAAATTTTTGAGATTTGCTGGTGGGAAGCAACCAAACACTATTTTTACAGATCGGTATCAGGTAATGGTCATTGCAATTGCGAGGGTTTTTACTACCACGTGACACCGCCTTTGTCAGTAGCATATTTTGAAGAAAGCTCCTTCAAAGGTTCCATCCTTTAATAGTGATAAGAGTGTTAGAGCTTTATTCTACCATTACAAGAGCAAATGTGGCGATGAGGGTGAGTTTGATTCACATTGGAATGTGATGATTTCAAGAGGCAACTTGAAAGACAATAGATGGTTTTCTGATCTGCACAAAATTAGAAATAGATGGTCCACAATGTTTAATAAATGCATTCTAGACCTTGACATTTTATCTACTCAGTGAAGCGAATCGTCGAATAATGTTTTACATGGGTACGCAAAACCAACAAGTTCCCTTGTTAAATGTTATACAAAGATGAAGAAGATGATTTCATCTTGGCATAGATCTGAATATGATGAAGATTTCAAGTGCAAGCACGGTACCATCACTTTAAAATTTAAAATTGCCCTCTATTAAAACAAACTTCCATAGTATACACAAGAAAAATGTTCTCCGTTTTCGAACAGATTTTTATGGATGGAGCTGTTGGTGTGTGCATTAGCGAGGAAGTTAGATATGAGGATGACCATACTTTATATGTCACTTGATATTGTGACGCTTCTGTGGACGACAAACAATGGGTAAATAAAGTTAACACTAATACATTCGATGTTATGTGTTCATACAAGGGTTTTGAAACAAGAGGAATGTTGTGCAAACACATCTGAAGTGTATGCAAATCGAAGAATGTAAAAAAAAATAAATTCTTGTTACCTACTAAAGAGATTCACTCTTGCAGCCAAGAAAGAATTTGACCTTTCAAAGAATAATTTCGTGAAAGAAGTCCAACCTAGCTTGACATTTAGAAATAATCTTCTACGATTCACTTACAACCTAGCCCAAATAGTTGATACATGTCATCCGCCCCAGCAACATGTCTTGTCTGCTTTGGCTGAATTGAGGAGGAGCACGCGAAAGATATTGTAGACAAACAAGAGGGGTTGAAGAAAGGATTTGATAAAAAAATTCAAAGTACAAGCATGTTGTAGGATCCCAAAGGAGTACGTCCTAAAGAGGTGTCAAATGCTCGATTGAAGAGTTTTTTCGAAAAACCGTCAAAGAAGTAAAGTAAGTTTATATTTGTATATTTGATTTGTAAAATTTCTTTCCATATTCTTGCAACTATGTTTAATTCAAATAACGTGCAAACTACGTAGGGAGGGAAAAGGAGCCTAAATCTACCACAGTACGAATTGATGAAGAAATAAAGGAGTTCGACTTTATGGCCAGCGACAACTTCGAGAAAAGCCCCGAAAGGCCGTCACCCAATGTGTTTAGTGAGGCAATTGATGCAGTGTTTTTGTCTGCGCCATTCAAGATTTGTAGTGTCCCTGATGTGCTTCTTTGGTGACATTTATAGTTATTTAATTTATTAACGCTTTGGTATTCATGTACTCACAAACTCCATAGGCTCTATATTGTAATTATTCTGTGAGATTGTAGCCAGATTTAGTGTGCTTAGGCCCAAAATATTGAAATGTTTGATACTGTGTAGATCCAGCCAGATTTGAACCGTGATTAGACAAAAAATAGTAATGCTACTATGATAAGCATGTAGTAATGCTCCTTATACGTACCAGGTAAATAAAAATACCATGATAAAAACTGCATCTAAGTGGTAGGATGTTGTATAGTAAACTCCTTATCATCTAGTTCTTCATAATGTTTGGATTTTTCGAGATATCAAGTCACCTATTTACTATATCTAACAATTAAATTAGAAATAGAGTGAGCTATTGTATAGTAAACAACATGTAAGTAGTCCACATAAACAAAAATAAACACACAATGTAGTTCCCCCGACTAAACAGTTCGAATAAAGTAAAGTGTTAACTATGTCTTTGAGCAAAAAAGCTCAATCATTTCAACCACAATTTCGGCCCTGAATTTAGCCATGTTCTTCTGCTAACTTTGAATGATGACCAAGATATTGATTTTGTGCTAGCTATCGCCTCCATGTATTTCAAGACAAATATCCCACAGTCATCGTCGCCTTCTTGCGTAGGTGCCTCCCCCATTATTTTGATATTCCAAATATGAAGCCCAGTTGGTAGTGACTTGCTTGTATCCTACTGCAGCCCGGATATCTGGGAAAACTTAACACATTAGGAAAAAACACGCAGCAAAACCCAAAAATTAAAAAAATAAAGTATACCAATGAGGACAATGTAGAATGATGCATCGGGTTCAACGTGGAATCATAAAAGTACCACATCTCTTACTTCAAACTGCACGTTAACAATGCTCAGTGGTCGGGCAAGTGCACTGACATCAAATTATATCTATTTCTTGGACAGTTGTTGGGGATATATGTGCCAGTAATTGCTCGTAGTCGGCACCACAAATCTTATAATACTGCATGGATATAATATTTTAACATAACATCACTAGAGTAGTGAACAAACAGTATAAAAATTTAAATTAAGTGCAGTACAACTCTTACTACATAATTTGGAAAGATATATAAATTTTTTTCCATGCCTTCGAGGATTTGCTCCTCCGAATGTTCAACACAACGACGTAGGCATCTAGATGGCTATCCATTAGCCATCCTTGCCGCAATAAATCGTCGAAAGCCGCTCTAGTAATGGTTGTGTTGCCACAATCGAACAAACACTCCCTATAATATACAAGGAGAAAAAATGAGTCAAAACCTAATGAAGTACTCATGTGGTATCATCTAGCACAAAATGCACATCATTGACAAGCACACTTACCTCTCGTCATACCGATTCCATGTTGAATCTATCAGTTCTCTTACTGCCCTTGTCAAATATGATTGAACCGGAAATTGGATTTATTCTTCCGCGTTCCTGGTCGCTTTCGTAGATTGGCGTGTTTTTTTGCGGCTTTTCGAGTCGGGGGTCGATTCACTTATGCAGATTGTTTCATTTTTTTTGAGTAGCCGGGGCTAAGGTATGAGTGGGTGAGGATGGTGTGGGGGAAACTATGGGATTGTGCTCTTGTGACTTCTTCTCAATCAGGGAAGCAAGAGAATCAAATCTCTCTTACCAGTAACCTCGCAAATCACGGACTTCGGTCAGAATCCTTTCTTCCGAGCGAATAATCTCTTTTTTAATAAATCTCTTCAAATCCTTATCCATTTTCTTTTTCTCTTTCTCTTTCTTTCTATTGTCTTTCATTTTCTGAGCCTTCTCCCTATCCATCGAATCCTTTGCGACTTTTTGAATTTTTCAAAGATTCTTCTTCACCGACCTCAACCTCAACACCTCCTTAAAGTCAGAAACTACTTCCTCACGACCGAGTACATCTTTATCCTCCGCGCTTAGGTCAACAAAACTTGGCCTTACCTAAACCTAAAATAGCTTGTGAGCAACCACTTTTGGTAGGTTAAAAAAACTTGACATTGAACCAAACATATCATAGGACAAAAACAACATCTTTTTTTAGAAATAAGAGTCTTGGATGTTTTTTGCAGAACTTATAACTAAAACCTCCTTTGGCGGCTCATTGAGACAAACGCGATCGAGCCATCTCATCCACAGGAACCTGGATGTTAGTGTGCTCAAAAACCCAAATCTAGAAGATAATAAACATAAAAAAATTAAAATATAACCCCAATAGTGCATCAACATAAACAGTATCAGACAAAATAAAAACTGACCACAATAATGATGAAGCAACCCTCGAGGTAGCCCGGACTGGCAGGTTCTTCTTTGGAGCAGTTGAGTGTATGTAGGTCCTCAAGCTGTTTATATAGAAAACTATGTATGACCTTGGGACAATTATATCTTTTGAACTTATCGAGTCCACCAAAATTTTCCAAGCACAATGAAAGCCGAAGAGACTTCAACGGAAACAAAACCTGCACATTATGTACTTCACAAGAGCATCAATTCTATGCATTTCAGTTTCATTAGAATTACTCTATATTGGCTAATTCATTCAGTTGAGTTACTAGGTCGGCTTTTGTGACAGTTGATAACGGTAATCTCTTGAAGTTATAGTCATATCCCCTATTAAGTAGGCTGAGTATCTGCGCGACCTCATTAACAGTCATTTTTATGTAATACAAGCCTTATAAAAATGTAGATTTCTCCGGCCTATATAACCTAATGAGCCGGTACAGCAAAGGAATATTTTGTGGAAGATCGGGCAGGGTGAAGAAATGCATCAATGATGAGTTGATTAATAACTCCTCTGAGGCCTCAGAAAGAATAGCCGGCAAGGATTCTGCCTATTTCTTAAATGTAGAAATGACGCATCTACTATTCAGGTATACTCCCAATGATTTCCCTTCCATCTGCATACACAAAAATATAATCCAATTTTATGAATTGCTATAAATACTATCAGGAATCAGTATAGATACAGTAGTGCTTTGGCACAGTACATGACAATTAATATACTTAGTGTGCTTGGCCAAACAATGGTAATGTTGTGATACGGTATAGGTCCAGCCGGATATTCAGTGAGCTTGGACAAAAAAAAATGTATTTATGTGAGTGCTGTGATACAGTATACCTCCAGCCGGATATACATAGTGCTTGGGCAAAAACATAAATAACAACCAAGGAAAGTGTTGTACAAAAACAAACAAAAGTATTTCTTTAACCAAATAAAAATAAAGTTCTTACCGGCACTTGTAGACCCTTATAGGTCATGCGTCATTATCCTAGTTACCATGTTAACAGACAAAGTTCATTAAATCTGGTTTGACAATTTGATAGCTAACCATCTTTAAAGACTAGTAACCATTGTCTCACCTGGTTTAGTTAATGAAGCTGGACAATAAAGTTTTCAAAACATATTTGAAAAGTTCCATAAATCCTAACTCACTCACATAGATATACCTAAAACTCAAACAAAGGAAAAATCTAGATTTCAGTCAGAAATCCTTGGGCATCTTTGGATTTTGTGCGCATCTTATTCTCCATCAAACATTCATAATAAATTTCCTTCAAACCTTTGTAATTAAAAGAAGTGAAACCTATGTAACACAACGTACAACATTCCTCCAAATTCACACAAGTGTTTGTTCTTAGAACAACAAGGGGTTAACAATTTCAGCACTGAAAAGCTCAACAAACAAGGGTTTGAAAGGTTACATTAGCAATCAAATAAGTCTTCTATCCAACTTGGTAAGCTTGTAAGTATCATGTAAGTTATGCAGCAGTAGTTCATCTAAACAGTCAAATACAATTCTTACAAATAAAAACAGAATAGATGATTTGAATAGTTACAAGATACCTTGTCGACCCCGCAAGCTACAATTGTAGAGAAAAGCCTTGTCCTAGCCGACGCCCCTGAGTGCTTAGTTAAGGATCTTCGTTCGGCCTGCGATTGTTCCCGTGGCATGACCCGTTTTCTCCTTTCTCTGACGAGACTTAGGGCACGACACACTTTCCTTCACGGCGACGGCAGCAGTATGAGCGGAGGAAGCTTTTGACAGAGAAGTTAGAGAGAAGTAAAAGAGCGACTTGTTATCCTTTCTCCGGCGAGACGTTTCCACGAGATTTAGGGCAGGTCTTCTTGCGGGCGTTCTTCCTGGCGACGGTTTGCGCAGAGGGTGCTTGGGCGTTTGAATTTCAAAATGAGAAGAGAGCAGGGGGTCCCAGCTGTAAAGGCGATATTTAAACTCGGTCCGTGAAAACGGTCCGATTACCAGACCCAAAAATTTTCCCACTCGAAGACTTCAGGCGGCACACCTAAATCTCACAGGCGGCTACTTATTACTCACGTATGGGATTGGTTCAAAAACCTAGGCGGCTCCCTTTATATTTTCGTGAACATGAGCCAAATTTGTAGGCAGATTTTATAAAACCTAAAAGCCAGTTCAGGAGATCCGAACCAAAAAATGGAAAAACCAACACTAATAGCATCCAAAAAGTAGTCAAAAAACCTAAAGCCCTAAATCATGATCGTCCCTCTTCCTCACTTCAGAATCTGCAGCTCGTCATTCCTGGGATTCGTTGCCATCTACGGCGGTTCGTGGCTAGAATCTGATGTTGTTAAACATTCGACATCATCTTCGTTTTTGTGAAGCAGGCGAGCGAGTTGGTTTCCGTCAAGACCGAGAGAGATAAAGGATGTGAAAGACTTTTCCACCATGGATCCATAGCTTTATAGCTTGCACAGTTTGTAGTTCACCATGGCTCTCCAGAATTTCTTCATTTTGACGAGGGATAGATCTCGGATCCTGATCTCATCTCCTGAAATTTATGAACAACTTGGAATAATTATAATTTCAATCTAATTTGTTTTAAATAGGGGATTGTGTATTTTTTATTTTAGTATTTTTAATTATGATTCTGTTTGGAAGAGTTGTTGCAGATTGAAAATCTGTTCATCGAATAAAGTTGATTGAAGAGAGCTCTTTGAGAAGCAGTTTTGAAAAGCTATAGGTTGTTTGGATCTCAACTTGCTTTAACTCAGTAATTTACTGCTTTCCAATCTTCCATGTCTGCATCGGCGGGATGATCTTTTCCTACCTCCTCATGCTGTTGCATGAGCGCCGCCACCTCGAGCACCTCGACCACCAAAAGCAGCAGGCTTGACAGGTCTTTACCCCCTCAATGATGAAGAAGATGCTGACTATAACTATCGGCCTGGAAAATCTGGAAGAGGAACGCTCCAAATCACTAGAGAAGACAACATCCAGTTCATCGAGGAGAAGACGATGGTTGGAAGGGGAGCAAACGTGGTAGACGGCGACGAATGTAGGAAGAATCACGAGAAGCGGAGAAGCAGTGGCGTCAGGAGGAATCGCGAGAAGCAGAGGCGTCAGGAGGAATCGCGAGAAGAGGAGGAGGCGGGAGGAATCACAAGAAGCGGAGGCGAGATCAGGTTTTTTAGAGCCCTAACAGAGCGCGATTTTTGGAGCGCAAAAGTGGGCGGAAGATGGCTCTCGAAAAATCATCCTAAACGCGGGTTTTAGAAAATTGTTTTTCGTGGAGTCGACAAAACAAACGGGCATTGAACATCTCTGGCGGATGGAAAATAGTTTTTCCATCCGCTAGAGCTCTCTCAAACAGAGCTTATATCTTTCCCTACCTATTAATTATGTCTAGCCACTCCAATTTGAGACTAATCACTGTCTGAAAAGCTTCGTGTCCTAACTTTTTAAGATAAATTTTCTCAAGAATAATGGGAACTAATTTGCGTATTAAAGTTTTTCGAGTAAATGACTGAACCAACTATTCTTACTTTGAACTGTATCATCTCAGTATTTGCTGAAGAGGTGTTTGATACTGATTCCATGAGATTATTCAAGAAATTCATGACGATTGGGATCAGACCTACATGTTGCTCTTTTCTCAACATTCTTTCTGCTTTTCGATTTCCCCTCAAGGAAAAGCATTCAATCCGCCAATCAAATACATATTCCAACCATCAAAAGTTTATTGGGTTCATCCATATGGCTTAGATTCAATTGTAAGTGGTTTGAAAAGTTTTTTTTTTTTTTTAATTTTTGTATTTGTTTTTTGATAGCGTACTATTCAGCATTGTGTGCTAATATAATTTTATGACTGCCATTATAATATGATGGTTATTACTTATTAGTGATTTTATCAATGCTATTAACATTGCTCTTTTTATAAACTCGTCTCGTTTACGGATTTGGAGACAAGCCGTCACGATGTTTGGGACGCTCGTAGCATTCCAGCAAATGATGTGCCGGGTCATTTGTTTTCTGCCACCGATGTAATTTGCTCTAATTTTTTCGAGCAAAACGAAGAAAACTCTTTGGTGAGGGCATCCCCCTCTTGAAAGTGGTGATTGCCGGTGGTGTTCGCTGCCTCAACTGGGCCTTCCAAACAAACAAACCGTTAACATTGAGGTCAAATATCAGAAATCAAATAAATTTTTGTCGCTGAAAGTTAAATGTACCAAGAATGTTGACTTCAGTGGGCTGCGTTGCCTTCAATAAAATTCAAGATTGACCTTAAAAAAGGCAAAAAAATGTAGTCTTTGTCGCCATAGCTGCGGGTCAGAGGAGGTATGTTTACATTGGTCAATAATCCCGCGGAAAGTAGAGGGTGGCTTCAGGCGTGATTTATTCGTACAACTCGAGATCCGCCGTTAATATATTCTTTTGGCAGCATGCTGACCATCGATCAATGTGAACGGCATCGAATGGCTTGATGTGCTTTGGCGTCATCGGGAGTATGGGCATCCTGGGGTCAGGGATTCGGCATTTGGTATTCCAATACGACATTTCGACGGAGATTTTTCACAAATAAATAAATAAAGGAAACGCGTTGATATTCGCAGGCTTATGTTTGCTATTCGCAGCCATAAAATATAAACCTTAAAACTATTGTTCTAGGAAAAAGCAGTAAAAAAAAACCGAAACACAATCTATTCGCACCCCAAGCCCGAAACAGCGTTGACTCTCCAAAACCTGCAGCCCCATCGTGAAATTGTACGGACTGCACTTCCAATTCCGATTTTGGCTGGACGACTGAGAGCGATTCAAGAATCCAAAAAATGCACGGGCTACTGAGAACGAAGCAGGAATCCAGAAGTTGTCCTCCCGCAGAATTAGGGGTGAAAGTTGAGTTGAGCCGGTTCAAAAAAAACTCGAGCTTGATTACGAATCGTGATCATCTAGTGTTGTTCATGAGCTCGCGAGTTTTTTATTTATACATTTTTAGAAAAAAAATAAAAAAAAAGAAAATAAAACTCATGAGTTAAAAAGCTCGCTCGAGCTCGATAATTTGGCATTGAGCTCGAGCTCGAGTTGGGATAAATGAGCTCGTCGAGCTCGAAATGAAAAGCTTGAGCTTGGAAATTTTGCCAAGCTCGACTCGTTTGCACCCCTACGCAGAACCAACCAAGCTAGAATTAGTTTCTTCCTCAACTCTGGTGCGTCAGGGAAATTTTAACCCTTGATACGAGCACCCTTAATTTATCGAGATTCCGGGCTGCGAATAGTCAGAATCCCCTCACCCTCCACTGACTTAGATTCTGTTTGGTTGAGTTGTTGATGGAAAAACTGCTGATTGAAAATGAAGTTCGATAGAAAAGTATTGTTTCTGATAAATAAAGATTTGTTAAAAACTGTTTGAGAACAAAACAGAGTTTTGACTGAATTTTTTTTATAACTTTTCGATCTAGGACAGCTGATCCCTACTCGGTGAATTTTTCATAACTTTTCAATCTTGAACAATCCAAGCAACTTGGAATGTCAAAATTTTAGAGAATCGAGATCTTATCCTCTTGTAAAATAAGATGGATGCAAGCAAGACAGAAAGTGATGATCATTATTGTAGCATAAAACAACAAAGGTTCTAATCAGTATCGGCTGAAGATCAGATGAAACAGTAATAATCAAAAGTTTGACACATTAATTGACAGATAAATTTTGTAAAATAGACAATCACCCGGCGAAATCATGAAAACAGTTCCAGAAAACCTCAATAAAATATTGTTGCAAGATCAAAAAAGCACAACATCGGGATAAGTCATGCAGAGTTTAGAACTAATAGTGTTGAAATTGCGAAGAAGGGTTGCTGCACTTAGAAGAATCCTTTGGCTCTGTCTTCACCTTCTTCAATTTCTTCGGGAGAGCCATCAAACGCCGATTTCTCATCTTACCACTTCCGCCTCCTATGAATCCCGCTCCTCTTCCTCCACCATGTGGCGACGACGAACTCCACTATGAGAAGCGAGAATTGAGAAATAATACCCTTTGGGGTCGAGAGAAATACGCTTTAGCGGTAAGGAGTGGCGAGCCCTAGCGATGACTAGTCGGTAGGGAAAGGAATGCTGAAACCAGAGCATGATCGACAAGGAAGGGAAAGAAGCTTCCGCATGCCTTCTGCCTTTTGCCTGGCTTCTGCCTTCCGCCAGACGCGCACAAAAAACAGATTTGGGTTGCAGATGGGGTATAGGAGGAAACAGTGGAATTAAAAAAAGGGGTTTCGGAAAAAAAACCGTACCAAACACTGTTTATTACCAAAATCATGGTGCATCCCAACTGCACTGCAACCTAACAACCGAACCAAACACCACCTTAGTGGGGAAGGGAGTTTGGGGCTAAGTGGGGTTGACCAAAGTCAACCCCACTAACCCCAAGATGGGAACCGCCCCAACATCCGCAAGCATGCCGTGTGCGGCCAAATCGTCGACGGCCCTCTGGCCGCTCGGCCTCGTGGCCCTGAGCCACCGCAGCAGGCCTCCCGACAAACCACCGACGTTTCTGCCACTGCGTGGCCCTCCAGCCACACGTCGACCCTCGGCCCCGTGCCTTCCACGCGTGAATGCGGGGGCCAGCGGGCATCCGACGGACCGCCGCCATCGCTCCACGCAGCCCATCGGTTGCACGACCACGCCTTCTGCACACGTGGTCGTGACCCCGTTCCCGTGTCCATGAGGCGCCCCGGTCGGCCGCCCGGCCAGGCCCACTGCTGGCCACCCGACCGGCCTCCGCCGCGCCGCGCAACCGCCCACCATATGACTATGATGCGCCGGGGTCGACCGCCCGGTTAGGCACCACGGTCGGCCTCCCTGCTAGCTGTAGCGGCCTCGCCCCTAGCCGACCCTCACAAACCGAACTCCCCTTTAAGGGTGGAGTGGTCGGCCGTCCCATCCATTGGACGACGCTAGTCGGCCATACTCTCATCACTGCTGATCGATTCTCCCCTGACTGATCCCTCGGCTGCTAGACGTTTCTCCACCATTCAATCACCGCCACTTGATCACCACCGCTTGATAACCAAGTAAATAACTACCCATTATTGGAAGGGGGAGGGGTCAAAAAACATAATTTAATAATTGGTGTGCGCATAGTAAATCTCATTAAAATGCATATAATAACTTGCACGCGAATAACACATAAGATGATTATGGTGTGCGGATAACCACATAACCACCATAACTACCCTTAAAAGCTATAAATAGGACCACATGGCCCTCCTTCTGATCCATCTTTTTTCTCCTCCTGCTTCTCCTACACACGAGAGAAATCATCAGGGAATTCCTTGAAGATCTCCCCATGCCTTCAAAAACAACTTCAAAGATCTTTGAGTGTCTTTGAAGACCTCTTGAAGATCTTCGATCTCCTACGAGCGTCCTTATGCATGTTCCGCCCAACACACATTCCACCTCGTGTGTAATGCCCCAAAAATCCTGAAAAAAGAAGGATTGGAAGTTAACGTGCGGCGCTAGTGTTAACGCCGGCGGTAGCGCTTGAATTAAATCGACTGTCGTCTCGGGTACCTACCGCGCGGCGGTAGAGAGGTATAACATGGCGGTACTACTCGACACACTCAACGCTTTCGATGAATCGTCAAGAAACTTACCACGCGGCGGTAGTGGGCTATCGCGTGGAAGTACAACTCGACGCACTCAACGCTTTCGACGAAGCATTGAGAGACTACCGTAGGGCGGTAGTAAGTTAACATGCGTCGACAAATTGCCACGTGGCAGCAAGGTGGAGGTCTTTTTGGGCAACAGATCGATGTTCATTGGTCCAAGCAGCGATCGCCTTTGATAACGCGCGATGGTAGTAGATACCGCGCGGTGGTAGCTTGCTGTTAAGGGCTGGACATGAGATGAAATTCTCATTTTGTTCTCTCAAACACTCTCTCTTGGTTCTTGAGATCCTTGAGGGAAGAGGAGAAGCGATCCAAGGAGTTCTTGTGATCGGAATTACGAGTCGACGTTAGATCCGCGGAGAGGAAGCTGTGATGATAAATTCCATCCGGATCAAAGAACAAGGGCATGGCTCCTAAGCGATCAATAAGGGTAACGAATTTCTCCTTGGACAAGTGAAGTCCTTAATTTGCATACATGCATGGAACCCCTCACCAAAAGGTGGTTTCCCGTGGGTGGATCATGGTGATCTCTGCTAAAACTTGTATTTAGATCCAGAATCAAAGTACGAAATAGACATGCTGTGTGAAGCTCATCTGGACAGGTTGGTCTGGATTGATGATGAATTGATTTGCATGCCGGAGAAGACTCCGTGGATAAAACATGTGGATAAACATGTAGAATCCGGGGTCTAGGGGAATGCATGATGCTGCAGTGATAGTATTGGAGGTTGAAAGTGAGGGTAAGATCTACCTTTACTCTAGAGGGGGGTGAATAGAGTATATTAAAATAATTTTCCAAATTAAAAAATTATTCAGCAGTGGAAGACTTGATTTATATATATGTGTATTGTGCTTGCAGTAAATAAAAACTAAGTAAGCAAGAAACAAATCACAGCACACAGCAAATCAAACACAACAACCAGAAGACACAAGGATCTATAGTGGTTCCCCAATCAACCTGGGTAAGTTCACTCTTCTACCACCCTAGGTAGGAATCCACTACAGGAATAGTTGATCAGGTGTCTTGGGCACCATTGAGCTTTTGATAAGGTGCTCAAAAACAAAATCAGATTTTTTGATCAGGTGTCTTGCCACCACTGAGTTTTGACAAGGTCTCAAAAACCAACCACAAAACTTTTGAAGGGAGTTTTGAGTAACCCTTTTACAGCAGAATAAAAGAAAAAGAAAGAGTTGATGTTCTTCTCTGTCAACAGTCAAAGAGAAGACTAGTGGATTATTGTTGTCAAAGCTCCCCATGAGATTTGTAGATGTTCAGGAAGAGAAGCTTTGCACAGGGTGATAGGCCTTCAGTATGTTTGAGATCTCCAACAAAGAATGATTTCAACAAAGGCTGAAATGTGATGTGTTTGGAGTCCTTGATTGATGAAGCCTTGAACACTTGAATCAGAAGAGATCTTGAAAGAATAGAGGAATTCTTTTCTGTGTGGTGATCTCCTTCAATGTTGTATTCCTTGTGTTATGTAAGACATCTAACTTGTAATCCTGTAGTACTTGTGTCTCAAAATCTATTCCTTAGAATAATAATAATCTTCCTGTCTCAATTACTCTGAGATGATATATTGAAATTCAGTCTTCTAGATAGCCGTTAGCCAGTCATAAATGAATTCCTTAAATGATATCTGTCTCTGGAGAAAAGTCCTAAGAGACATTCCATTTAGTCTTCCTTGAAACTTGCTCCAGATTAATTGAAACGGCTACAAAATCCTTTGAAATAAATGCTGGATATGAATCAGATTGAATTCCATAACTGACTGAATTTGAATTCTAAAATCGTCGATCTCTCAAGAAAAGTCGTCGATCTGAGCTCGACTATCGTCGACCTGAGCTCAGAGACTGGAACTTGACTTGAAACAGAAATCGTCGATCTGAGCTCGGAGATCGTCGAACCGAGTTCGACGACTCGTTGAAATGAGCTCAGAGATAGTCGAACTGAGTTCGACGCCTCGTCGATCTGAGCTCAATGATAATTGCCTTAAACTTCTGCACTTGTATTCTGAACTAGAAGGTCTTGGGGGGCAGCTTTCAAACCTAAGTTCTAAGCCTTAGACCTATTCTATTTGACCTTTAAATCTATACAATGAGGTCAAGACACATTCCTAAGGACATAATGATCCTTACCCAAATCAGTAATATGGTATTCCAACAATCTCCCCCAATTTGGGTTAGGATTATTATTTACAAGACATAGGAATTAAAAAGCATATAAGCAGAAACAAAAGCAAATACAACATAACAGAATAATGAAGTGCAGCATTGCAAAAGCAGATATAAAGTCACAACAGATAGTCAGAAATAGATGTATACTGTCAGCTTACATAATTACTCCTTTTCTTCTCTCTTTTTGAACAAGATTTCTCTGTTGGGATCTTGAGCTTCCTTCTTGGATCTTCTATCATCAGCAACACCTAGGGAGGTATGAGATTTAGGTCTGGGAACAACAGCCTATGGGTGCAGCTTCAAGTAACTCTTTGGATCAAAGAATTTTCTGGAGGAGTATCTTTCAAGTTCTTTCTTTCTTTGCTCAGATAAAGTGGTGATGTTTGAGGTATCTCTCCCTTGTTCTCTTGCCTTCTTTATTTGATCTAAGGCAGCCAATTCTTTCATCCTTACTGTCCAAGAAAGAGGATTGTTCTCTGGATCTTCAAAGGGAACAGGAGGTTCATATCTGTTGATTGTATCAGCAGGAGGAGCTCTTGAAGTAACAATTTCTTTAAGCTTGTAAGGGAAAGGACCAGAAGTTGAATCAATGGGGCCTTGTCCTTCCCTGTGATAAGGATGTTGTCTTGATTGTCCTATGGAATAAACTCTATAACCTCTCTGATTTCCTCTGTACTGGCCTCTCCTGGATTGGTAGCCTCTTTGTTGATACCCTCTTGATTGTGATCTATCTTGAGTCTGAGAGGAGCTTTGAGTTGCAGCATATGAGGTCTGTGAAGCAGAACCTCCACCAGTTCCTGCATCTGGTGAAGGAGGAGGAGGAGGATTATGGTGAGATGATCCTTTGTCATACTTTCTCTTCTTCTTCATTGCCTTCAGCTGGTTCCTTGAGAATTGCATCCAAGGTTCAGTTAAAGGACAGTCATGCATAATATAATAGGGAATGTCATTATCATCCTTTACTTTCTCTGGAGGAACTCTCTTCAAATCTTTGCTTTTGGCTTTCCTCTTCCTTGCAATGGTTACAGAGGAGTCATCAGAATCAGTTATGAACTTGTCACTGTCTGAGCTCTGAGGATTGTCATACAATTCATCAATCCTTTTGATATACTCTTTCTGTTGTTTGGATTGTTCAGTTGAAGCAGCAGCAGTGACAGAATCAGTACTTGTAGAAAACAACACTGGCAGAAACAGAAGAGATAACAACACTAATAATTAGAGCAGCAACAACATTAGAAACAAAAATAACATCAGTATTTTCTAAAACAATAGTAGCAGTAACAACAGGCTCATCAACAAGAACAACAAGCTCTGAATCATTAGCCTCTGTCATCAATAAATCATCAACAATATCACAACTAACTTCATCAGCAGCAGAATCAGCATTCACAACATCAGTAGCAGTAACACTTTCCATAGCCTTTATCGAATTGATATAAGAAGATATCAGGCTGGGATCACAACTGAAAATAGGCACAATGGCCTTAGTAAGATCTTCAACTTATTGAGCTGGAAGATATCTGCTATGGAGAGCATCAAATACTGAAAGTAGTGACTTAAAGTCAACTGAACTGAAAGATAGAACTGGAGCTGGGGCTGGAATCTCTTGCAGAATTATCATAACTTCTTCTGAAACAGGCATCATTTCTTCTTCATGTGGCATCTCCCCCTGCCTGGATTCAATATATACTGGATCAAGGCACCCCACAGAAGGGATTGCCTGAGGAGGACAGAAAGAGGAGATCCTGGCAGATAAGTCCTGTATAGACTTAAGGAGTGGAGCCATGGAGGCCTCCAGCAAGAGTGCTAGCCTGGGAGCTAACATCTCATAGAGCTTATCTGCTAGAGCTGGAAGATCTACTTGCTCAAGGGATGCTTGAGTAGAGGTAGAGGATAATGTGACAGAAGTTGATGGTGTTGGAGGAGCTACAGTGATGTGGAGAAATGATGTGGATGGCAGTGAAATGGATGGTTGTGATATGGGGATGGTTGTGATGGATGTCACTAGAATGGAAATGAATGGAGTGAAGGATGGTTGAGCTAGAATGTCTTAAAGCAATTGCTGGTAAGAGGTATAAGATGATGGGGGCTCAAGGGGTGAGGAATGAGAATCATCCATGTAGGAATCATCTAGTAGATTGAATGATGGAATGTGAATGGATGAATCAATGTCAAGGTGTGGATAATAGTGTAGAGGATGGAAATGGTCTTCAGTAGTTGCTGGTGGTGGTGAAGGAGTTGAGATTGGAGATGAAATGGTGATGGGGGATGAAATTGAAGTGGTGATGGTGGATGTAGGGATGGTTGAAGAAACAATGGGTGAAGATGGTGGAGATGAGGAGGAGGCAGACAATTCTTCCAAGAGGGCAGTTGCCTGAGGGGAAGTGACTTGTACAGTCCTTGTGCCTGAAGTTTAAATCACTGCAGGAGCCCTGCTGGGTTTTGCGATTTGCCTGTCCCACTTTCCAAAGAGGGCACAGTATAGTATCTTGGAGGCATTGATGTGCATGCCACTGGAAACAAGTAGTTGAGGGCATCTGTTATGCAGAAACAGTCCTAGAATCCTCCAAAAATTAACAAGGTTCTTGTTTATCTTTTTTTTAATTAAATCAAAGAATATCTCTCCCCAATTCAAATGCTTCTTATCAACTAATGCACCCATCAAACAGAATTGATACCTAGAGATGGTATCATGAGCAGAATGCTTTGCCAGTAGTACCTTTCCCACAACATCTGCTAAGAATCTATACTCCATTGACAGATTTTTCTTAAGCAACTTATTAGGGTTTGCTGCTGAGTGACCCATTCTATCCAGCATACTAGCAAATTTCTCTCCAGATAACTCTACAGAATCATGCCCAGTACTCAAATGGAAAACTTCTGTTATAAGAACAGGAGTTAGGGATACCTGTGTTCCTGATATTGTTCCAATCACTGTGTTCTGATCCAAGTTGTGTGCAGTATACACCATTCCTTAATTTCATCTGCAGCCAATTTCATTCTTGTGGACATGATAGGAACCAATTGTTGTTCCTTGAACAGTTCCAGAATATCCTTGAAGATTTGATCACTGCCTTTGAATGAGTCTATGTCAATGTCGAAACCTGTGTCGAACTTCATTACTGCTAAGACGGCAGCAAAGACGGCCATTGTTACCTGCAAAAACGAACAAACAAGACCGAGTGCAGAGAAGTTTGGAGGGAAAGAGAAGCTCTGCAGAAAGTATGAAAGCGCAAAAGAGAACGACGACCGAAAAATGAATTTTATATTAGGGTTCGATGCAGAAAAGGAGAGATCGTTGAACTCAGTTCGACGATCTGGGCTTCTAAAGAAATCTGAAAGGTCTTCAACATCGTCGATCTCCGTTCGACGATATTGGAGAGCGTCGAGCTCCGTTCGACGATCTCTGACCGGAAAGAGATAGCCTAGCACTATCTGGAAAACGCTGAACTCCGGTCGACGATTTCATAGAACGTCGACCTCCGTTCGACGATTTTTGGGAAAAACGTCGAGCGCAGTTCAGAGATCAGAAATAACCTATAGACACTAGAAAAATCAAGTTTTTAGCATAGTCTTGGTCAATTTTAAGGTTTTAAAATCTTTGATCTTAATTTAAACTTCCTCCATCTAACATTCCTAACTGATTTAGGAAGAATGTGTGTTTTTTTTCATCCAAGGGTTTGGTGAAAATATCTCCCCTTTGCAAATCAGTTGGGATATATTGAAGTTCAATTTTATTTTTCTCAACATTATCTCTTAAAAAGTGATGCCTAATCTCTATATATTTTGTCCTACTATGGAGGACTTGATTTTGTGCTATATAAATAGCACTGGTGTTATCACAAAATATTTTTGACTTATCTAAGTTGTAACCATAATCTAGGAGCTGATTTTGAATCCACAATATCTGTGAGCAACAACTGCCTGCTGCCATGTATTCAGCTTCAGCAGTTGATGTGGACACAGATGTTTGTTTCTTACAAAACCAGGAGACAAGTCTATCACCAAGAAACTGAAAAGTTCTACTGGTGCTTTTCCTGTCTACTCTACATCCAGCATAATCAGCATCTGAAAATCCAATTAATTCAAATCCTGAATCTTTTGGATACCAGAGACCTAGATTTGGACAACTTTTCACATACCTAAGAATTCTTTTTACTAATGTTAGGTGTGACTCTCTAGGGCTTACTTGGAATCTAGCACAGATGCATGTAGCAAATATTATGTCAGGTCTACTAGCTATAAGGTACAATAAAGAGCCAATCATTGCTCTATATGTTGTCTGATCAATAGGTTTCCCATGTTCATCAGCATCTAATACAACATTAGTAGGCATAGGTGTTTTCATGAAGGATGCTTCAGACATACCAAATTTCTTAACCAACTCTTTTGCATACTTGGTTTAAGATATGAATATGCCATCAGCATGCTGTTTGACTTGCAATCCTAGAAAGAAGGAAAGTTCACCCATGTTACTCATTTCAAATTTAGAATGCATTAGGTTGGAAAACTTTTTGCACAAATTTAAATCAGTAGATCCAAAGATAATATCATCTACATAAATTTGTACTAGTAGGGTATTGGACTTATGGGTTCTAATAAAAAGAGTTTGGTCAACTCTACCTCTTATAAAATTATTTTTCAAAAGAAAGCATGCTAAGGTCTCATACCATGCTCTAGGAGCTTGCTTAAGACCATATAATGCTTTATTCAATTTAAAAACATAATCAGGATGAGTTGGAGAGATAAAACTTGGGGGTTGTCTAACATAGACTTATTCCTTGATATCTCCATTGAGAAATGCACTCTTCACATCCATTTTATAGACCTTGAATCCCTTGTGTGCTGTATAAGCTAGAAATATTTTTATAACCTCCAACCTTGCAACTAGTACAAAAGTCTGGTCATAATCTATTCCTTCTTCTTGTGAGTATCCTTGTGTAACTAGTCTTGCCTTATTCCTTACAATGATTCCTTGATCATCCAGCTTGTTTCTGAACACCCATTTTATTCCAAAAATGGAATGATCCTTTAGTCTTGGCACTAGTTCCCAAACTTTGTTCCTTTCAATTGATGTAATTCCTCTTGCATTGCAATGATCCAGTGTGGATCTTGTTCTGTATCTTGTATGGATTGAGGCTCAATTTGAGATAAAAAGCAGGTGTGCATCAGATTTTGGTTGACCTGATTTCTGGTTTGCATACCAGCTGAGATGTCTCCAATCACTTAGGAGATTGGATGATCTCTTGATGTTACTAAATCAACAGGGGGTGTTGATTGTTCACCAACCTGTGTTGTTGTTTCCTCTTGTGGAACAACTACTGGCTCTTTAATATGGTTCTCACCAAGATATTGAGTGTCCTCTTCATCTTCACTACTTCCACCTCTTTGTTGGATAGGTGAATGTGTTGTATCCTTTTCTATAATATGTAACCTGTTCAAATTTTCTGAAAGAGAATGCACCTATAAAGGTTATATGATAGAAGTATTCTTCTCCTTATAAGACATGCTAGTTTCATCAAAAGATACATGTACAGATTCTTCAATTTTAAGAGAAGTTTTGTTATACACCCTATAAGCTTTACTGATCATGGAGTATCCCAGAAACACTCCTTCATCAGCTTTGGCTTGAAATTTTGCTATGTATTTCTTGTCATTATTGTGTATGTAACAAATGCAACCAAAAATCTTGAAATAATCTACTTTAGGTTTCTTCCCTTTGAGTAATTCATAGGGAGTCTTGCCCTTTAGCTTATGTATGAAACTTCTATTCAACACATAGTTTGAGGTGTTCACTGCCTCTGCCCAAAAGGATAGAGGAAGGTGAGCATCTGTCAACAATGTAGTAGCAGATTCACTAAGGGGTCTATTTTTCCTTTCAGCTACCCCATTTTGTTGAGGAGTTTTGGGAGCTGAGAAAGTGTGCCTGATCCCTTCACTCTGACAGAACTCTTGCATAAGAAGAGAATCAAACTCTGTCCCATGATCACTTCTAATCAGGGCAATGTGAGTATTGAACTCAATCTGTATGCATTTGAGAAACTCTGTCAAACACTTAAAGTTATCAGACTTCTTCCTCAAAAAGAACACTCATGTGAATCTAGAGAAGTCATCTACAACTACTAAAGTGTAAGATTTCCCTCCTAGGCATTGTACTATAATGGGTCCAAAAAGATCCATGTGTAACAGATACAAAATCCTAGGTGAATCACTCTTATTAAGTGACTTAAAGCTATTTTTAGTTTGTTTGCCTAATTGACAAGCCCTACAAAGTCCTTCCTTTTTGTAGGGGTCAGAAGGTAGTCCTCTAACAAGGTTGTCCTTGGATAGCCTAGCAATGGTTCTAAGGTTTATATGTCCTAATCTCTTATGCCAAAGTTCATTTGGTTTGCTAACAGAGTTGAACAATCAGATATCCACCTTAGTTGAATGAAAATCTACAAGATAAATGTTACCTTTCCTTTTACTTGTCAACACAGTTGTGTTGTCCTCTGATTTGATTTTGCATGAGGATTTGTTGAATGTCACCTAGTAGCCTTCATCACACAGTTGACTGATGCTGATTAAATTGTGCTTCAGTCCTTCCACATAGGCCACCTTCTTGAATGTGACTGATCCTATTTGGACTGCATCATATCCCTTGGTCTGTTCAAAGTTTGAATCCCCAAATATGACTTTGGGTCCAAGCTTGGCTTTGAAGGATGTTAAATTATCCTTGCTTCCTGTCATGTGCTTTGAGCACCCACTATCCAGATACCATTGCTGGTTTATTGTTGGATAGGTCTTCACCTGCATACATATTAATTTACTTGTTTTTGACCCAGTTTACCTTGGGCCTAGGTTGATAACCTTTAAATTCTGAAATAAAAGACATCCCTGGTTGACTCTTATAACCTTCAGGATGATATCTCTTAGGAGGTATTATCCATTCAGCATAAGGGTTAAAGCTTTGGGATGTAGGACCTCTAGGATTGAATTTTGATTTACCCTTAAAAATTTGTTCAAAGCTCTGATCTCTGTTCGACGATATCTGAGCTGAGTTTGACGATCTTGGGTTAGATCGTCGAGCTCCATTCGAAGATCGATTTTGCTAGAGTTCAGAGTTTTGCGATCGTCGACCTGCGTTCGACGATTCAGCTTGAGATCGCTGAGCTCTGTTCGACGATCATCGAGCTCTGTTCGACGTTTTCCATTGAACTTTGTTTTTCTTAGGTAAATCAGGATTCTTCCTAGCTACCTCTACAACTCCCTTTCCTTTATCTGAGATAAACTTAATTGGGGTTATTAACACTATAGGTTGGCTGGATGAGGCACCCAAGCCTAGTGTACTGTTAAGTCTTGAGTTCACTGTGCTTGTGATGTCCATCAGTTTGATGCTTCTCCCATTGAGGGATTCTTCAAACTTCTTTGCCTGGAATAGTTCACTTTTCAGTGAAGCTATCTCCTCACTACAACATTCCAACTCCTCAGAGAGTTTGAGGTTATTTGATTTTAAAGTGCTATGTTCAGACAATTGATTTCTGAGAGAGATAATCTCTTTCTTAGACTTTAGTAGGTCTAAACAAAGTGACTTAAATTCAGATCTAAAGTCCTATGAATTGAAATCAAAGGAATCTATTACCTGATCTTCTTCAGCTTCATGTTCAGATTCAGATTCTGACTCTTGCTCTGCATCAGAATAATGTTGAGAGGCATTGACAGCCATCATGCAGAACTCCTTCTCTTGAGCATCATCTTCATCATCACTTGAGCTTGATGATGCCTCCTATTCTTCTTCAGTTTCACTCCAGGTTTCAGCTATAAATCCCTTCCTGGTGTGTTTGTTCTTGCTGGAGGAGGATTTGTCATTATTTTTTCTTCTGAAGTCTTTGTCTCTTCTCCTATCTTTCTTATCTTTCTTATCCTTATTTTGATTCTCTGGACAATCAGGCACAATGTGGCCTGATTTCTTGCATCCAAAACAAATAATTTCTTTGTTACTGAACTTGTCATAGCTTGGTTTTTCATGGCCTCTGGATAACCTTTTCCTGAAATCTTTCATGGTCATCTTGTAAAATCTTTTGGCCAATAGACTCAATAGCTCTTCATTGCCTGTGACTTTGTCTTCAGACTGTTCTTCTATAGCTTTGAAAGCAATTATCTTCTCCTTCTTTGTTACTGGAGAAGCTATCTTTTGCTCTTCTTCTCTATTCTTGATAAGCAGCTCATAAGACTTAAGCTTGCCCAATAGAGCTTCAGTGATGATCTCATTTAGTATTTTGGCATCCTTGATTGGCTAGATCCTTGAATCCCAAGTGCTGGGGAAGCACATTAGGATCTTATCATTGAGTTCAGTTAATGATCTCCTTGTCCAAGGTCTTCAGTTCACTGACAATTAGATTGAGTTTGTTGTACATATCAGCAACTGACTCAGTTTCTCCCTTCTTGAAATTCTCATACTGGGTTATGAGATGGGATCTTCTATCCTTTCTTTCATCAGCTGATCCTGACACAAGCTCAGATAGCTTGTCCCAAATTTCTTTTGCTGAGTTGCATTCAACCACTTTTTGAAATATGTCATCAGACATAGTCTGAGTCAATATGTTCATTGCCTTGACATCAGTAACTTTCCACTTTTTGATTTCTGCATCTATTCTTGAGGGGGGTGGAACAGCGCTTGTACTTGTAGTTGCTGAAGGACTTGGACACACTGTCAAAACAGAATTAAAGATGTCCTCATCAATAGAATTCATGTATAATTTAATCCTTGCCTTCCAAAGTGCAAACTTAGAAAGATTGCATACTGGAGGTCTGGTGCTAGCATAATCTTTATTCTGTGTCATGGTTTTATATGAAAATAAATATAATAAAAGTAATAAACCTCTATTAAAGATTGATCTTAACAGAGATCTTTTGATTCAGGTGTTAGCTTGTAGGAACAACCAATCTGATGAGGATTTAGGTTTCGTTTGGGAGGACTTATTTTCACAGGTCAAGCGGTCATGACCGCATGAATCGGGACTTAAATAAGGCTCGGTTCATGCGGTCATGACCGCTTCACCGATGAAAATATGTCCTCCCAAACGGAGCCTTAGTTGTTGAATAACCAACTTGCCTCTGATACCAATTGAAAGTGAGGGTAAGATCTACCTTTACTCTAGAGGGGGGGGGGGTGAATATAGTATATTAAAATAATTTTCTAAATTAAAAATTATTTAGCACTGGAAGACTTGATTTATATATATGTGTATTGTGCTTGCAGTAAATAAAAACTAAGTAAGCAAGAAACAAATCACAGCACACAATAAATCAAACACAGCAACCAGAAGACACAAGGATCTATAGTTGTTCCCCAATCAACCTGGGTACATCCACTCTTCTACCACCCTAGGTAGGAATCCACTGCATGAATAGTTGATCAGGTGTCCTGGGCACCAATGGCTTTTGATAAGGTGCTCAAAAACCAAATCAGATTTTTTGATCAGGTGTCTTGCCATCACTGAGTTTTGACAAGGTCTCAGAAACCAACCACAAAACTTTTGAAGAGAGTTTTGAGTAACCCTTTTACAGCAGAATAAAAGAAAAAGAAAGAGTTGATGTTCTTCTCTGTCAACAGTCAAAGAGAAGACTAGTGGATTGTTGTTGTCAAAGCTCGCCCTGAGATTTGTAGATGTTCAGGAAGAGAAGCTTTGCATATGGTGATAGGCCTTCAGTATGTTTGAGATCTCCAGCAAAGAATGATTTCAACAAAGGCTGAAATGTGATGTGTCTGGAGTCCTTGATTGATGAAGCCTTGAACACTTGAATCAGAAGAGATCTTGAAAGAATAGAGGAATTCTTTTCTGTGTGGTGATCTCCTTCAATGTTGTATTCCTTGTGTTATGTAAGACATCTAACTTGTAATCCTGTAGTACTTGTGTCTCAAAATCTATTCCTTAGAATAATAATATTCTTCCTGTCTCAATTACTCTGAGATGATATATTGAAATTCAATCTTCTAGATAGCCGTTAGCCAGTCATAAATGAATTCCTTAAATGATATCTGTCTCTAGAGGAAAGTCCTAAGAGACATTCCATTTAGTCTTCCTTGAAACTTGCTCCAGATTAATTGAAACAGCTACAAAATCCTTTAAAATAAATGCTGGATATGAATCAGATTAAATTCCATAACTGACTGAATTTGAATTCTGAAATCGTCGATCTCTCAAGAAAAGTCGTCGATCTGAGCTCGACTATCGTCGACCTGAGCTCAGAGACTGGAACTTGACTTGAAACAGAAATCGTCGATCTGAGCTCGGAGATCATTGAACTGAGTTCGACGACTCGTTGAACTGAGCTCAGAGATAGTCGAACTTAGTTTGATGCCTCGTCGATCTGAGCTCGATGATAATTGCCTTAAACTTCTGCACTTGTATTCTGAACTAGAAGGTCTTGGGGGCAGCTTTCAAACCTAAGTTCTAAGCCTTAGACCTATTCTATTTGACCTTTAAATCTATATAATGAGGTCAAGACACATTCCTAAGGACATAGTGATCCTTACCCAAATCAGTAATAGGGTGTTCCAACAGAGGTGATCTCTGAGAAAAACACCCAAAAATTGGGAAGAAGTGACTTCTGTCCCTATCGCGCAACGGTAGTGCTACCGCCGACGATAGCTTCCAGTAAGCTATGAGGCCTGTATCTGAGATACTTGGGTCCATTGTTTGAAGCTGAGAGCCTTGTGAGACCAGCTAAGGTGGCTATGCGAGCCATCCTGAATGTTGTTGCGAAGCCTGAGTCTGTAAGACAAGGTGCGTAACATTTTACAAAGCCTGTGTCCGTGAGACAAGGTGTGTAGCATGAAAAGCTGTGAGCCTGGAGAGCCCAGCTATTGTCCATGAGAGCCATAATTATCATTACAGGCTCAGGTCCTGGGGACAAGTGAGCGGCAATTGATGCTAAGAGCCTGGAGTGCCCAGCAAAAAGGCTAGAGAGCCAAACAGGAAAGGGGAGGCTGACCCGCGTCTTGTCGTTCTCCATGATGGCTGTGACCGTTGGCGTTGACATGGCAAATTGAGTAACGGGCTGTGGCTGAACTGTACCCTCGTTATGTCATTCTGACCAAGATCACCTAAAGTAACTGACTTTCGTCGTTGGCATAATGAGAGTCTTAGGCTCCGAGACGGAAAGACTAGAATGCTCAAGTATATCATCAAGTCTGGGACTGTGGATGGTGGTGGGACCCGGGAAGTCCGGTACACCGAGAATGCGCTCTGAGTTCACGGGGCGTGTGGCCGATCGAACCTGTGTTTTTTGCGAATGGTGCTTAAGTGCACGTTGTTATTTTCTAAAAGATATATATGCTGCTGCTTGTAGGAAAGGAGAATTGCCGCCCCGAGTGATGGGTGGGGTCATTATAAATTGGCCAGCTAATGCTGACAATTGCTTTGTTTGCCACATTTTGGTGGGCTGTACTATGCAGATGCTTGAGAGCCAAGTGGAAATTAGCGGACTAAAGTCCCTTATGCTGCAATTGGCTGGCCCTCGAAGGCCCAAAGAAGAACGTTTACTGTTTCTCATGTGTGGCCGGCCTGCGTGTCGATGTATGAAAACACTTTTTGTAAAGAGAACAGTTGTAAGGCCTTAAGGATAGAACATTTGGTATATTTGGTTTTCATTCCTTTTTGTGTAGTGGACATTTCTAGTATATGAGTTCTACAAATAAAACTGCTTTCGTTAGAATACGCTTTGAGTTAGGATGCGTATGTAATAATATGATTTCAATGCGTAACTCTGCCGACTGTTTGTGCAATATGGCGTGGGGCTCCGGCCGGACCCTCTGTTACATTTTATGAGACAGATGGAGGTGTTACAATTTAGTATCAGCTTTTTTTCTCGGTCTTTCTTATTTGAATTTGTGGCCGAATTCTTTTGAGAGGTGGTGAACACGTGTATGTGTGCTACCGTTATAACATGAATGAATCCATAAATGTCCACTTAGAAATGAAAATACATATATTGAAGGAACTTGCGTGTTCCTATAATTGCTTTTGTAAATATTATACATTGTTTAATTGTGTTTCACGATTGTAGGCAATGAGAATTGGTGCGGGGCAGCAAGAACCCCAGTGCTCGGTGGAGAGTAATGCACCAACTGAGGTGCCAACACCTCCTCTTTCTACGAAAACTATATGATTAGTTGCTGAAGTTGTGTTTGCATTAATCAATGCGCAACCAGGAGGGCGAGTACAACCTCCTATCCTGCGGTGGTCCGGGAACCAGTTGGCGTAGTTGAACATGTGGCGGTAAGACAAGTGGCCGTTGAGCCAGTGAATGCAAGGCGAGCAACGGAAAAGCAATTGAAACACGTAATCAGTTTTAATCCTCTATTGTTTGTGGGTACTGGAACCCCTACACAAGCCGAAGATTGGCTCTCAAGAATAAAGAGAATTCTGACGGCAACTGAAACGGAGGAGTGGCAGAAAGTCACTGTAGTTACCGTCTTGTTAGATGGTGATGCGAGGCTATGGGCGGATGAGTTAGAGCTGCACCAGTTTGCTGGTCGTTCGTTACTCCAGATCTCGATGGAGGAATTCTCGAGGTGTTTTCTTGCAAGATATATTCCATCTTCACAGTAGATTGCAATGGAAATCCAATTTCGAAGGCTAACTCAAGGCAAGAGTTCTGTGGATGACTACTTGTACGAGTTTACGAGATTGATAAGGTATGCAGGCTTTACGTTTGCAGACGAGGAACAAAAAACAAATTGGTTCTATGAAGAGCTGAGAGACGACTTGCGATTGCTTCTCTCATGACCGATGACGCATGGTTTTCTTACCTTGGTCAATACGGCTCATTCCCTCAAAAAATTTATGAAGCGTGTGCAATGTAAGAATGATTGGCGGTGAAGAAGCCAGAGTTTAAAGTACTTAGATCGGGAAAGTTTGGGTATAAAAAGTGGAAGAAGAAGGCTTAGTCTTCAGGACTAGCATCTTCTAATAAATCTTAAGTGACAATAGGGCGAGGTCCGCTCACTTATTACACATATGGAAGGTGGGACACATGACCTGAGAATGTCGGAGTGGTCCTCCAAAGACGGAGAAAAAATACGGGTGCGACTTACGCTGAAAAGGGAAAAGCAGTGGTAGAGTCAGCTGCATCTCAAGCGCAACCTCGAGTCTATAATCTTGGCCAGTAGAAGGCCATAAAACAAAGTGATATCGTAACATGTATTAGTTAAGATACAATTTTTACTACTTTCCATACTTAGTACCATGTACATTGCTTGAGTATGATTTGTTTGAATTAGGATTTTTCCTGATAATGGAATATCCGATAAGAGCACTATTCGATACAGGAGCTTCTCATTCCTTTCCATCTGAGGACTTCATGGTGTGTATCAGAGTGCCTTCATTTATACCGACAGATCGAGTGAATATGTTGCCGCCTAACGGGTGCTTGATGCACATGGATAGATCCTACTGTGTTGAGGTGCAGATAAGAAGTCATGATTTTGGTTTGGAAGCATCTGTGCTGCTAATATCAGAGTTTGATGTAATCTTTGGTATGGACTGGATCTCAGAGCAACGTGTTTATATAGATTGCAACTCTAAGGAAGTCATACTGGGGCAAAAAACTGAACGCGAGACAAAGTTTGCGGGTATGTGAGGATCGAGCAAGATATTGATGTCTGCTCTTCAGGTAGTCAAGGCGGTTTGGAAGGCTACAGAATTGTTTTTCACGCTATTGGAGGCTGTAGATCCGAAGCCCAGTTTGTGTGATGTTACGATTGTATCGGAGTTTGCAGAATTGCTTCCACCCCAGCGAGAGATTGACTTTGCTATTGAGCTGGTGCCAGGTGCAAAACCTGTTTCATGCTAACCGTACCGAGTAGCGCCAAAGGAAATGGCAGAACTGAAAGTTCAGTTATAAGAATTGCTAGAGCAAGGATATATATGTCCGAGTATGTCACAATGTAGCGCACTGGTGCTCTTTGTGAAGAAGAAGCACAGAGGCTTGTGTCTATGCATTTACTATCGTGAACTGAACAAGCTGACAGAAAAGAACAAGTATCTGATTCCTCAAATCGATGATCTGTTTGATCAGCTAGTTGGATCGACTGTCTACTCAAAGTTGGATTTGAAGTTTGGCTCCTGGCAATTAAGAATTTGGGAAAGTGGTATTCCCAAGACAGCATTTGGTACACGCTATGGGCATTATGAGTTTACTGTGATGCCTTTTGGACTCACTAATGCGCCATCAGTATTCATGGATCTGATGCATAGGACTTTTCGAGAGTATTTGGACCTGTTTGTGATTGTCTTTATTGACGACATACTGGTATACTCTCTGTCTGAAGAAGAGCATGCGAAACATTTGAGGTTGGTTTTACATACCTGGAGAAGAAATAAACTCTTTGCCAATTTCACAAAGTGTGAGTTTTAGCTGTCGTCGGTGGATTTTCTTGGTCAGGTGGTTAGTGGAGAGGCTATTGTTGTGGATCTGGCAAAGGTCGATGCTATACGAGAGTTGTAATACCTCCCCTGTAATGACCGTATAATATGGGTCCTCTCGGGGCCCCACAACATACAGACTCAACAGCTTAAGCATTATAAGATGATATAAAACTACCCAACTCAAAACTCAGACTATAAACAACAGAAATAAATAACAATACTAGAAGTTATCCACTATCACAAGAGTATCAAAACAGCCTTAAGGCCTTAAAACATTCGTGAGTCCAAAAAAACTAAAACAAAAACATCAACATATCAACGTGCATTAACACTCCTAGGCTACCCCGGCATGCAACCCGGAATCATAGTGCACTAAGCATAACATTAAACAACACAGAGCTACTAAATAAAGAGTTTACTTCATAAGGCTTAGGACTTTTTGGTCGGCGAACTTGCTCACACTTGCGATCCTTTCCCTGTAAAAATTTGTGATAACGTGGGTCAGCAAAGGATGACCTCAACTGTGTAACCAACACATCTCCCTCCGGCCGTCCCTAGCAGAGCCTGGGGCACACCACCACCCTGTAAGTCAGCACTTCATATGTAAAAGTACATATATTAAATAAACGTTAAACAGGTTTGGATGTCTCATACAACAAACATGTTTCTATGTTAAGCATACAGTAAAAGGGTCCTACAATGCAGCATGTATGCAAACCTTGGCTTCACCCAAGGCACCCTATAACGTATGAATCTAACACATCATCACACATCATCAAATGGGTACTTCCAATTTCCCCTTTGGCGTTCAAGCCGAAAACACATGGGTACTTCCAATTTCATCTAACGGCATTCAAGACACCACACGAAGCTCTTGCCTAGGCCCCACCCACTCGTGGGTCTCAAAACCCGGGCTTGCCTGCAAGATCTGACTTCTCATGTCAGTATTCCGTCACACAAACAAACCGAAGCTAAGAACCCTTGCTAGACCCCACCCGCTCGTGGCTTCATCGCCCGGTCTTGTCCAAAGCTTGGCATTCTCGTTAGTTTCACAGAAGGTGACTTGTCTTGCTTGGACACTCTCCACACATGATTTGCATGTCACGAGCTAGCTAGTCGACCACAGAGACAAATCACGCCTTCGCACATCAATCAACAAACAGAGCCTTTCCCTCCCTAATCCACCATTCGTTCTCGCACGAAATAAGGGTAGACAAACATTACACACGACATCTTGCCGCAAACGAATTTCTAGCACAATCCTTAAGGCTCATTATGCAACATCACCGAGTCGGACTAATGGTCGTGACTACAGATTCACCCACAATGCCTACTCCACTAGTGGAGTTGATTTCTAATACAATATCACGCCGGGGATGGACACAATCAACCCGTTGGCTCCTCTTGAACCATGGCAACCCGAACCCCTCTCATTTGAGAGATCCGGTGCCTAAATGCTTGAGAGAAAGTAAGAAATAAATGGATGTCATGCACACATCCTAAAGACCGAGAGGAGAAATATCGTTACCTTACGACTCCTCTTCCTAGCCATGGAAAATTTTATTTGCACAGATAAAAATATGCGCCTTCAAGTCCTCTCTACGGATCTGGCCTCGGATCGACGATCGGAGCCCCGAAGTTTCGTCAATGGCGGGGAAAGGCCTTCTTCCTCCTCCAAACTCTCTCCCAAACCCTAAATCTTTCTCAAAATGAGAAACAAATGAGGGTTTAGAACGTTTCAACCCTATTTATGCCCTTTGGATGGAGTGTCCTGAACCATATGATCAAATCCCAAGAGAAATCGGACGACAAAAAAGCCAAACGATGGAACTGCTCTTGAGCGCTATCGCCGTGCGGTAACTACATACCGCGCCACGATAAATTCCCGAGCCGTCGTTCCTTTCAGGAAGAAATTGCTATCTCCAGCGTTAACAATGCTGCCGCGCGATAGCCACTCAACGCTTAGCTTTCTCCTTCCTACTCAATGTTTACCTATCGCCGGGCATAACTACCTATCGTCGGGCGATAACTTCTAGAGGCTCAAGTTCTAGAAAAACTAGGGTATTACAACTCCTCCCCTCTTAGAAGAATTTCGTCCTCGAAATTAAGCATGCACTCAAACAAAAAGCATACCTGAAGCAAAAATATCTGGGAAGTCCTCTCGCATTGCTTGTTCACGCTCCCAGGTGAACTCGTTTCGCCCGCAGTTATCCTACCGCACCTTTACGAGCTTGACCTCTTTGTTCCGTAATTGCCGAACTTCTAAGTCCTCTATGCCAACCAGATGTATTTTTGTCCTCAAGTCCTCTTCTACCGGCACCGTTATTGACTCAACCACAACGCTTGTCTCCACCAAGACTTTACTTAAAAATAAAACAAAGAAGGTATCGTGCAATCCACTCTGATTTAGGGACAAAGCCAACCGATAGGTTGCTTCTCCAATTTGTTCCATGACTTCGAACGGCCACAAAAACTTCGACTCAACTTATTGAGTCGGCGAATTCGTGAAACACATTTGAACAACTTAATATTTAAATATACCCAATAGCCTACCGCAAACTCCACATTCATATGGCGCGCATTGAAATACTTTGCCTGCCGATCCTGAGTAACCATCATGCACTCTTGAATCGTTCGCACCAACTCACAAGCATCAGCCACCACCTATTTTCCCAATAGTTTGGTGTCTATCGCCTTTATCCATGACATTAGTGTTCAACACTGCCTTCCATACAAAGCCTCGTATGGCGCAATCTTAATACTTGCCTGGAAACTATTATTGTAAGCAAACTCCACCATAAAAAGGTGATCTTCCCACCGCTTGCCAAAATCAAGGGTACACATTCCCAGCATATCCTCCATAGTACGGTTCATTCTTTCGGTTTGACCATCGGTTTGAGGATGGAATGTCGTACTAAATTTGAGCTTTGTGCCCAGAATTTTCTGTACCAATCTCCAGTCCTTGGACGTGAACTATCCATCACGATCACTAACAATACTCTTGGGAATTCCGTGCAACCGCACAATATTGCGAACGTATAGTTTTACCAACTTCTCCACGCTGTCCTCCTTCCAATTCAGGAAGAAGTGAGCCACTTTTGTCAAGCGATCCATGATCACCCAAAATGCATCGTTACCCTGCTATGATCGAGGTAAGCCATACATAAAGTCCATGGAGATGTCATCAAATTTCCATTCAGAGATAGGAAGAGGCTTCAGGAACCCGCCCGACTTTTGACACTCAGCCTTCACTAAGGCACAAGTTTGACACCGACTCACGTACAAAGCTACATCCTGCTTCAAACCAGGCCACCAAAAGGATTTCTTCATATCCAAGTACATCTTTGTACTGCCCGGGTGAATGGAGTACTTCGTGAAATGAGCCTCAAACATCAACTCCTCGCAGAGCTTGCCGAACTGCGGTACATATACCCTTCAATACTTCCTCAAATATCTTGCATGGGGCTAAGTGGGGTTGACCAAAGTCAACCCCACTAACCCCAAGATGGGAACCGCCCCAACATTTACGGGCATACTGCGTGCGACCAAATCGCCGACAGCCCTCTGGTCGCCCGACCTCATGGCCCTGCCCCACCGCAGCAGGCCTCCCGGCCAACCGCCACCATTACCACCACCACGTGGCCCGCTAGCCACATGTCGACCCTCAGCCTCGTGCCTTCCGCGCGTGAATGCGAGGGCCCGCGGGCTATAAGACCCCTTTTTTTCTTTTTAGAACCACGAGGTCTTAGGCCCAAAACTGGTGCTTTGCGGTGACACCTTCACGCCCGGGAAGGTCGTCACTACAAAATGTCGATCCTGTCGGCCAAATCGATCAAAGAAAAGTAGCAAAATAGTAAAAGACACGTCCATAGAAATCACATATATAGTAAATAATCTCCACTAAAGGAGATTCCACAGAAATAATAATAAAGGTACTGAAAATAGGGCTCATGCCCGGTACATACATATCCTCACCACATATCACTCAGCATGGAAGCAAAAACTAAACATCTACTAATAATCGGGACTCATAGTCCCAGCTGTCTGAACTCCGGTGCTAGACTGTCCCATCTCCAACCGTGCCGACCTCCGGGGCTGCTCCTCCATGCTGGGCTCCACGGTCCCCTAAAATAATGCGGTTCGAAAACCGTTAGTCTAAAATACTAAGTCCTATCATCCCCCACCCCTTCCCCCATAGATCCTAGGCACCGACCGGGGAGAAGAAAAGGAGAGGTAGTGATGGTGGAGAATAAACAAGAAGCATGAGACGGCGAAACTAATCTAGCAATTCTATAAGTATATGTGACACTAATAAGGGTATGAAAAATAGGACAAGAAATAAGTAACCTTAACTTATATGAAAACACATAAGCTAAGGGATCTTCTGCAAGGCTCCTATCGTATAAAGAGTCCAATTCCAATTTATACGATAGGGTGTCAGTTTTCTAGCAAGTACGTATATATCTACAGAATAAAAACCTTAACTTATAAGCATGCTCACGCGAGCTTATAAACCAAGGGGTCGTTTTTGCAGGGCCTATTGTATAAAAAGTCACATACCAATTTATACAATAGGTGCCAAGGGTTAAATACAATGGTTATGCTATGACATGCAAGTATGCTATGATGTGAATCATGCAAGTGCAACACACCCACTCGACTCTATGCACACAGACCTTTAGTTCCCCTTTCTGGAGTCGAACCTCCCAGGATACCTCCGTAGTGGAAAATGGAAGTGGTGGGTTGGGCCTCACCCACCTCTAAACTAGTAATTGCACTATCAGTCATACCTATCGTACAGATCAATGCTGGTGCACTAAGCAGAGCTCCTGCGTACTCTTTGCTAGCTGGTCCACCGGACTTAATTTGGCGAAGTGCAAAACCATACTTGCCGAGTCAGCGTATCGACGTCGGTGCATCGAACCTCCAATACCGAAGACCCACCACCTTATACTTTATGAACATGCAACTTTATGTATCAGCTATCGATCCAAAGCTCCCCGGACCATCCCGTCCATTACAAACAACAACCGAGCCAAAGCTCGCCGGGCCAACCTGCCCATCACCAAAACCACCGAGCCTACTGCACGAGTGACCCAACCTAACATCCCGAGACATCGAGGTGAGTGAAATTGAATCCCTAGTTATACTAGTTACTCTTATTGTTTATTTTGCCTACAGTTTAGGTTAGCCCAGGACTGCCTAAGGCATACCCCGTGGAGGGTTCTCGAGGGCACTAGGAACAACGTTGGGCTGAATCCCAAAGCTCCCTTTTGCAAGGCACTTATTATTATTGGTTAATACCCGATCCCTTTTAATATTACTTTGGATCTAACCCTAGCGTGTTTTGACTCTGTCCCTCTCTCTTCACAGGAAGGACGATCTTTCGTCGATCCCGAGCACCACCTAATCTCAGACAACTCTATAACCTACTCATCCAAACTCCAATGGTATACTCCAATCCACTTTACTAAAATCAGTAAACCACAATCCCATCTCCCTACGACCATTCCCCATGTTAACGCGATTTCTGCAGTTTTACTAAATGTAGACCATTTTATGCTATATGACGTGCATGCTAGGAGGTACTTTAAATCCTCATCCAAACACCCTAAGATAATTAATGAAGGCCTATCATGACATCTATAGCCTAAATACAGAAACTTGGAATTTTCCTGATTTATCTGACATTTTATTTATTTCTCCTAAAAATCCAAATGCCCCAGTTTGAATATGAAGTGGCCCTTACATTCATGTAAAATGCTCCATAAAATTTTGATAAATACTAGGAAGCTAACTAATAATAAATTCAAGTCCCCCAAATTTTTTGCAATGTTTCAGCCTCTAATCCATAATTTTAAATATAATCACATAATTGATAGCTAAAGAAGCAGGTGCTGTAAATAAGCTTCCAAAAACTATAAGAAAATTCAAGCATAACTAAAATGACCTAAAAACACTACTGACCAAGTTTCCAAATTTTCCAGTGAATTATGAACTCTAACTTTAATTTAGAATGATATTCTCCTTCATAACTTAATGAAACAACTACTGAAAATATTCATCTAAAAATTATGATAAAATTTCCTTATGAGTATTCTTCCCTAATATTACTACTAAACAAGCTTCACAATTTTCTAACAAACATTGTGCTCTGAATCTAATATTGAACATATTTGCATATTTAAAAGCTTGTGAAGTAAGTACTGAAAATATGCATTTAAAAATTATAATAAAAACGAGGTATGAGCATAATGACCTAAAACTTTATTTTCCCAATTTTCACAATTTTCCAATGAACAGTAAGATCATAACAAACAAAATACTATCAAGAGCAAATCCATGTAATACAAAGGAGGTACTAATTATATTATTCCAAATTTCCCAATAAAATTACCAGAGGCTCATAATAACCCTATGACTACACTACCCAAGTTTCACAACTTTTCTTAAAGTTTTGATTACCCATCACACCATTATGAAATTTGTGACCTAAACTAGAGTTAGGGTTTTGAGGGGTTTAGCTATCTCTAAATCCACTAATATTTCCACCAGAGTACTTTAACCACCATAGGATCCTCTTCACCAAGTTTCAAGTCCATACAAGGGCATTTGACTCCATGCCCTTCTCAAACCCCCAAGGTTCAAACTTAGGGTTTGAACTTGGGTCCTAGGGAAACTCTACCCTAAACTACCTCATAATTCATATGAGGGTGTTAAATGTCATGTCAAATCAGTGGCCTAGATTTCAACCTCTGTTGAGGTGGGTTGGCCACCCAAACCCACAAGGTGCACTTTTGACCTAAATACCCCTTTTAGGGCAAGGCTAGGGTTTGCTCATTTACAAAATAAATCATCTCTAAATGAGGTGAAATTTTATACAGAGCCTCATGATGGCCCTAAGGACCACTCACCAAAATTTGGGAGGGTTTGGAGGTCATTAGGTCTCCTAATTAATTTACCCTAGGATTATTAAATAATTTCTAAAACTATAGGAAAATTGTCTCCAAAAATTCCTATTTTTGGACAGAACCTAGGTATAGGTTAGGGTGACTCCTTGTCAAAATTTCAGGTTAATTGGACAAGTGATGAAGTGGGGGCACACCTTTAAACCTCTAACTAGCCCAAGGTATAGACCCCGCCATAATGGATGATGTGGTCAAACCAATTACCCAAATTGGTTGAAACTAATTTTAAATTAAAGTAGACTAATAGAGCCACAATTTTCATGTTGACAACTTTTTCATAAAGGGCCTCTAATTATTTTTAAATTAATTTCCAAGGTGACTGATTATATGTGACAGAAATTCATTTAATTAAAATATATAAGTTATGATCCTGCACAAATCTTGACGCAAGATCCAACGGCTACTGGTCGTCTTCTTCCTCCAGCAATGACTGAGATTCACCCAACTTGGAGCCTCTTCCAGCCTCCACAGTCGGCCTTCCGGCCACCTCCCTGGCCGGCCATTGCTGCCACCACCTCCGTCGAGGTGGTGGCCATCGCTAGGCGGAGGCACAGCCGCCGGAGGTGCCAACTCCGGCGATCCCGCAAGTTGGTTTTATCTCGGAAAAACTAGAAAAATTAAAGTTTGGATCGGGCTCAATTGAGCCCGATCCTCATCCTAAATGAAATCTATGATCTACCCATAGAGTAAGGAGAGGAGGAGGACCTTTGTGGTGGTCTGAAGTCGCGCCGATCGTCGGGTCGTCATGGTGGTGGTGGTGCCGCTCAGGTTTCTACAACTACACAGTGTAAGGGCTCGAATTCTTCAGGTAAGTGGTGGGGAAAACTCCTCTCAGGCCACTGATGGTGTTTAAAGCCTTAGTTAGGAAGGGGAGAGGCCAAGTCATCAATGACCATTAATGGCCATGAATAGCCGTTCTCGGCCATGGTGGTTCACTGCATTCAGTCAGTGGAAAAGCCTGGTAAGGCTCTTGATCTTCTCAGGGCTATTAGGGGAGATGAATCAAGCAATGAAGGGTGGTCCTTGGCTTCCCTATGCCATGAATGGCTTTAACCCATTTTCTATCTCGTCTATTAAAGAGAAATTGAAACTTTCTCTCTCCTAACCCTCATGGCCGAAATTGTTCATCACACTAGCCTAATTGCAGCCACTAATTCCTAATATTAAATGATTAAGAGGTGGCTAGCCCAAGTGAATAGGGCTTGAGCTTGGGTTAGCCCATTTGGGCTAAGTTGACCTAAACTAGACTAGGGTTGACCTTGGTCATTTTAACCTTTTGGCTTGACCCCAATGGGTCCTTGGTGACCCATTGTCCTCCCCTAGGGCCTAGGTAGGGCCGGGTAGGGTTATATTGACACTTGGGAGTCCCTTGACCCTTAGGAAGGGAACTTTGACCAAGTTAGGGCTAGAGTTGACTTGAGTCAACTTAGGCTCTAGGGTTGACCCCAATGGATCTTTGGTGACCCATTGACCCCACTTTAGCTTAGGAAGACCTTGGTAGGGTTGGTTGGGATCATTAGGGCACATTGCCCTTAGTTAGGGCACCTTGCCCAATTTAGGCCTAGGATGGTCCTATGTCAACTTGTCTACCCTAGGTTGGCTCCAATGGACCCTTAGGGCCTTTCAATAGATTGGTGAGGTCATGGTGGGGTCTTGGAGTCATGGTAGAGCCTCATGATCATCCTAAACTAGGGTTTATGAATCTACTATTTGCAGACCATAATGATCTCACCTATATTCCTAGGTCCACCTGGTCTCCTTTGCTTTCTAGGGTTTTGTCATGACCTAGTCATGACAAAACCACTCCTAGGGGGTCTAGTTGTCTGAGGGATGTTACGCAAGCATCCAGAGGGCCACCGCTATCGCTCCATGCAGCCCATCAGTTTCACAACCGCACCTTCTGTACACGTTGTCGTGACCCCATTCCCGTGGCCATGATGCGCCACGGTCGGCCTCCCGGCCAGGCCCACTGCCGGCCACCCGACTGGCCTAAGCCGCATCGCGCAACCGCTCACCATATGACTGTGATGCGTCGGGGTCAACCGCCCGGTTGGGCACCGCGGTCGGCCTCCCTGCTAGCTATCACAGCCTCGCCCCTAGCAGACCCTCACCAATCGAACTCCCCTTTAAGGGTGGAGTGGTTGGCTGTCTAGTTAGCCATCCACTGGCCGACGCCAGTCGGCCAGACTCTCGTCACCGCTGATGATTCTCCCCCGACCGATCCCTCGGCTGCTGGACGTTACTCCACCATTCTATCATTGCCACTTGATCACCACCGTTTGATAACCAAGTAAATAACTACCCATTATTGGGAGGGGGGGGGGGGGTAAAAAACATAATTTAATAATTGGTGTGAGTATAGTAAATCTCATTAAAATACGTATAATTACTTGCATCTGCATAACACATAAGATGATTATGGTGTTCGGATAACCGCATAACTACCATAACTACCCTTAAAAGCTATAAATAGGACCACAAGCCCTCCTTCTGATCCATCTTTTTTCTCCTCCCGCTTCTCCTCCTACACACGAGAGAAATCATCAAGGAATTCCTTGAAGATCTCCCTACGCCTTCAAAAACAACTTCAAAGATCTTTGAGTGTCTTTGAAGACCCCTTGAAGATCTTCGATTTCTTACGAGCGCCCTTATGCATGTTCCACCCAACGCACATTCCACCTCGTGTGTAATGCCTCAAAAATCCTGAAAAAGGAAGGATTGGAAGTTAATGCGCTGCGCTAGTGTTAATGTCGGCACTATCCCTTGAATTAAATCGACCATTGTCTCAGGTACCTACCGCATGGCGATAAAAAGGTATCGCGCGGCGGTACCATTCGACACACTCAACGCTTTCGAAGAATCATTGAGAAACTTACTGCACGATGGTAGTAGGCTATCGCGTGGCGGTACAACTCGACACATTCAACGCTTTCGACGAAACGTTGAGAGATTACCACAGGGTGGTAGTAAGTTAACGTACGGTGGCAAATTGCCACGTACCAGCAAGGTGGAGGCTGTTTTGGGAGACAGAGCGATGTTCATTGGGCCAAGCGATGACCGCCTTCGATAACGCGCAGTGGTAGCAGATACCGTGTGGTGGTAGCTTGTTGTTAATGGCTAGACATGAGATGAAATTCTCATTTTGCTCTCTCATACACTCTCTCTTGGTTCTTGAGATCCTTGAGGGAAGAGGAGAAGCGATCCAAAGTGTGCTTGTGATCGAAATTATGAGTCGATGCTAGATCCGCGGAGAGGAAGCTATGACGATCAGTTCCATCTGGATCAAAGAATAAGGGCATGGCTCCTAAGCGATCGATAACGGTAACAACTCTCTCCTTGGACAAGTGAAGTCCTCAATTTGCATATGTGCTTGGAACCCCTCACCAAAAGGTGAAGAAAAAGGTGGTTTCCTGAGGGTAGATCATGGTGATCTCCGCTAAAACTTGCATTTAGATCTGGAATCGAAGTACAGAATAGGTATGCTGTGTGAAGCCCATCTGGACAAGTTGGTCTGGATTGATGATGAATTAATTTGCGTGCTGGAGAAGACTCTATGGATAAAACGTGTGGATAAACATGTAGAATCCCGGTCTGGGGGTGTGCAGGATGCTATAGTGATAGTACTGGAGGTGATCTACAGGAAAACACCCAAAAATGGGGAAGAAGTGACTTCTGTCCCTATCGCGCAGTGGTAGTGCTACTGCCGACGAGTGTTCAAGAATTTCTTGAACTATCTTGAGAGCAGTGAGAACTCTCCTTCAGATAGCTCTGAGCCTGAAGTGCTTGGCTGAGATGATTTCACTTCACTTTCTTCTGGAGCTGGTGCTGGTGAGGCAGCTTTGCCCTTCTTTGAACTGTCTGTCTTTAAAGCAATGGACTTTTCCTTTGAAGAGAAATGACTTTTCTCTTCTTCAGCCTTTCTGGAGTTGATCTGCAGTTTATAGGACATTAGCTTGCCAAAGAGATTCTGTGGGTCTGTCTCAGCTAGTTTGCCAAACTCCTGGAGGCAAAGACTTTATTGTCCCATTCCTTTATGAGAGACCTCAAAAACTTATCATTCAGCTCCCCATTTGTGAAGACCCGGCCATACACTCTTAGGCCGTTGACTATCTTGAAGAATATTTCAAAAGTGTCTGCAATGGTATCTTTTGGCCATTGCCGGAAGGCTTCATACTTCATATTCAGGAGGGACCTTCTATCATCCCTTACCTCTTCTGTTCCTTCCATTAAGGTGACAAGAGACTGCCACATTTCCTTAGCACATTGTCAATGAATCAGGTTCTGCAACATTGAGTCATCAACTACACTTGCTATTATATTTTTAGCTTTCTTATCCAGTGAGACAAGTGCAATCTCGTCCTTGTCTAGATCCATTAATTTCTTAGGTACTTGCTTAGCTGGATCTATAGTGGAGATGGTCATGGGAATGTGAGGACCTTATTCAACAATCATGAAGATCCGGGTATCCACAGCTTCCATGAAAAATTTAATCCTTTCTTTCCACATGAGAAAGTTGTTCTTGGTGCACAGAGAAAGCTTAGCAAAATATTTACCCTTGTCCATGCTTGGAATATTCTCAAGAGACTACTGAAGAGGAAATTGATCAAGGTGTTAACCTTTTAATGACCAACCTCCCTCTGATACCAATTAAAAGAGTTCAGTTGTTTACCTAAATCACATAGAGATGGGTGAATAGGTGAGTTGTGCGTCTATTTGCGGAATAAAAAAATTTGCGACCTTGCACACAAATCAACCAAGCAAACACAGACGACAAAAGATTTATAGTGGTTCCCCAACCTTGGGTACGTCCACTTTCCGTCAACGATTTAGTAAACCACTAGACTCAGCTACTCCACTATCTCGGATTGAAAACCAATCCTACCTCTCAGAACCAAGTTCCTACAATCTCGATCCAAATGGATCTACACTCGGAAGATAAAACTTCCTACAACTCGGAGAAAAATCGCCTACAAGAATTGATAATCAATAATTGAAAATACAAACAAATGATCTTCGAATCATGAGATGTTCTGGCTGGATCTTCTTCTTTGAGAGTTGCAGCTTTATCAGACTTGTTGAAGAAGAACTCACGGATAGAACTAGATCTGAAGATTTCTTTTGACTTCACCCGATCGAAACGTTGATGGAGAAAGAGAAACTATCACGATCAGGAAATCAATCTTTGTCTGAATCCTTTGAATCGGAAACCATGACTCTTGCACGATGAAGATCGACGGCGGCAGGTCTCGTTTTGGAAAGACAGAGAGAGAGGATTTAGCGACTTGAGAAAATTATGACAGCGTGTAGATCCTTCGTATTCTTGGTATTAGGGTTAGTCGATGACATGAATTTATATAGGATCTCTCTAACAGTCATAATTAGTCTTAATGACATACACGTGGACCAGTCACATCAAGTGATTTGAAAATCCCGTCAATCTGGACTTAACACAAATTTTTGCAGAAAATGACTTACGTTTCTCGAAAAGAATGATATTTCTCGAGAAGTAGTGTTTATTACTCGAGAAGAAGATAAAGGATTACTCGAGACAACATTTCTGCTAAATAGAACTTCAGTTCTCGAGAAAGAAGAATACTACTCGAGAACTAGGAATTGCTTCTCGAGAAAAGGCAGCCAACGGCGTTGAGTCAAGTCTTAGCACTCAACGCTATTACTGTTGAGTACTCGAGTTCTGTCTAAATTTCCCGAGAACAAAGAAACGGATTACTCGAGAACGAGAATTGCTTCTCGAGAAAAGGAAAGTTTCTCGAGAACTAGGAATAGTATTTCTCGAGAACTAAGAGTTGTTCTCGAGAACTACACTTAGAAAAATTTCTGATATAACAAATCAGTACTCGAGAAGTAGATAAGGAGTCTACTCGAGAACTAAACTTAGTTTCTCGAGAACTAAGTGACTACTCGAGAACTAAGTATAGTACTCGAAATAAGTTACTGACTACTCGAGAACTCTCAAATGTACTGCTAGAGAACTCGACTTATATTTCTCGAGAACTAAAGGACTACTCGAGAAAAAGACTTGGAAAATTTCTGTTCTTAAGAAAACTTTTCTTCTGACTGATCTCAACACCAACATCTCATCTCTTGATCCAAGTGTTTGAGAATGAAGTGTATCCCAATAGAGAGGCTACACATGAGTCAACACCTTGGATCACACAATGAGGAATTACATTGTATGGTCCTGTGCTTATGACCCACTACAGACTGACATTGGTCTACACTTAGCAATAAAGTCCTGCAAACACATAACTAAAATAGAGGATCAAATACAACTTAATTCATCTTAGTTCAAGGATGACTTCATACAAATCTGGGTTATTGTGGATGCAATACCCAACAATCTCCCCCTATTTGTAAAAGTCAGAACCCTCTACACTAAGGTGAATTATATGACAATAAAAAGAAATGGAGATGAAAAGTTAAGAATATAAATAATTGCAAGAAATAAAGATAGACACATAATTATTAAAATTAGAGTTTATATAATCAGATTTATTTCAGATTTCAAGTCTACATTCATTCAATCCATATTGTCAACATCCAAAAATACAGTCCTAGCTCTGATGTTGTTGATGATGTAGCTTTTCAGACTTCTCTTGTTGCCTCTTGAAATAACTGAATGTCTTTGGATAGTACTTAGGTGGTCTTGGCGATGCCTTGGGATTATTTCTGCCATACTCTCTGTCATAAATCCTTCTCTTTATCATGGATTTCTCATAGATGTCCCATTTAGTAGAATTGTAATGGTTATATCTGTTTTCATTGTAATCCATTACCAGCTTCAAAGTATCTAAAATCAAAGTCTTGGATGTGGGGCTCCAGATTTCAGCATATTCTTGGGCTTTCCTCTTCTCTATCTCTACATTAGGAACTGATTTGGAGGTAGAGGGACCTTCACCATATTTTCTTTTCTTAGGAATGTGACTTTAGGTAAGTACTGGGGAATAATATCATCCCACACTTGATTGTAAGAATCTGGAGGAATAGTCTCATTAGAAGGTCTAGGAGAGAAAGTAGGCATAAAAGCAGGAACATGCATCTAAGCAGATTGAGCAGGATGACTTTCAGCAAGAGGGTTGAGATTATGAGGAATAATATTGGGATCTGCTTGAAACTCTGGAAATATCTGATTGTGCATCCAGACTGTTATATCATATGTATGAAATTTGACAGACTGAATTTAGGCAAGCACATCCTTGTTGATTCCAGTTAACTTTTCAGTCCAAAGAGCATGAACATTTTTAATGAATTCATCTACAAGCTTGGCTACATGTTCTTTTACTAGATTCTTCCCCTTTTTTTATTTCTACACAGAGAGAGCTTATTGTGTCATCTTTAAAGGTTCCAACTTCCTCAAATACCTTCATAAAATTTTCTTGGCCTTTCTTCTCAAGAAAAATTTTATTGTTTGCCAAAGTTATGCATTGATTCATCACTTCACCAACACTTGTAATAGTGTGGTCCAAGGCTTTCCCACCAATCTGAAATAGATGTTTTAGTTGATCAGTGTTATGTTGAATTTCTGTAAATCCTCTGCTCATCTCCTTTTCAAGAGCAATGACTTGAATTTGCACTGAAAGCAAGGAATCATCAAAATGCTTTCTTTGGTCAGCCAACATTTGTTCAGTTTTACTTAAAATATCAGAACTGGTAGAAACAGAAGCAGTATTAGTAGCAGCAGCAGTGGCAGAAGCAGGAGGAGTAGGAACTTTCCATGGAGAAATTTCTTCAATTACCACAGAGCTTGGAGCTCTCTTGAAGTGACCAGGAATAGTTTCTTCTTCTTCATCAGTAAAGATAGGAAGAGAGAAATTTAAGTTCCTCAAAGCTGGTTCAACTGGTTCTGGAGAACCTTGGTCATCATCAGAGAGGAGGACAGTGTCTTGTTTGTCATGATCAGCAGGTTCTGAGGCAGCAGGAGGTGAATTGGAAGACTGTACTGGAGAAGCAGCAGGGGATGGAGATGGAGTTTTATCTGGAGTATAGACCTGAGGTGGCTCCTTTTCAGTAAGTTCCTCTATCATTCTATCAATATCATCTGATGTGGATAAGAGAGTATCCTGAACTTGTTCGTCTGTATGAAGTGCTGTAGAAATGTCTGTATGAGGAGATCTGACTGGAGAGGAGGAAGGAATTCTGACAGCAGGAGCAGAGGAGACAGGCTCCCCCTCAGTTGCTACACCATCAGTGTGAGCAATCTCAGGATGAGTGGGAGATGGGGTCCTGCCCTCTAGGGCAGCAGCTTCAAGATCCTTTGTAACCTGAGTTGGATTCTTTAATCTGACTTCACATCTTTGAATGGAAGCAATAGAAATTTTCTTCATATAGTGGATGGGAGTACCCTTTGAGGTGTCAAAGACTTGAGGATTTATCTCATGAAGTATAAGAGATATAATACTTGCAAAATTTGGAGCCTTAATGCTCTCCCTTATTTTATCAAGAATCATCATGCCAAATTTAAATTTTTTCCTACACACTATGGCTGTGAGAAATGTAAACAAGTCATTAGATATAAATCCTATAGAACCTGTCTTGCACCAGAGGATTTTTCCAATGATTTCTACCAGCAGTTTACTCTCTGCATTCAAATCTGATATTCTAATAGAGTTGGCTTTAGTAGAGATTCCACAGTAACTGCATGCCCAGGCATTTTCTTCAGCAGCTAAATCATCTTCTTCATCTACAATTGGCAATATTAACAGTTGAGAGACAATGGTATTATTTAACTTGATCTTAATACCTTTAACCTTTGATTTCAGGACTTGGCCATTTCTCCCTTGATATTCTTGAAGAATTCTTCCACTTCGGGAAACAGTATCTTGTAGGGTTCTTGAAGAACGAATGACAGACCTGCGCTGTTGAGAAGTATCAGCAAATTCTTGAAGTCGTCTGACAGCTCTGCTATCCCAGCAATGACTAACTCACTTCCAATGCCGATCTTGGATTGCGGTGTCATGGATTATTTAAGAAAAAGTTGAGCGGCAGAGGGAAGACGACGACGACGAAAACTTTGGTTCAGCGGCGGAAGACGAAATGATTTCTCGAGAAATGGATTTTGAAATCATGTAGGTTTAATGAAATCTAAAATTCTCTATTTATATAAGTCTAGTAATGATGATTAGTTCTAAATTAAGCCTTAGATTAGCGGAAAGCAGGCTTAGAGCGAAATAGAAGAATTCAGAAAATTTCGAAAATTGAAAAGTCATTTCTCGAGTGGAGACCTAGTTCTCGAGAATTGAATGACTGCTTCTCGAGAAGTCAGAACCTATTTCTCGAGTGATGATTTTACTTCTCGAGAACAAAGTTATTACTCGAGTAATGATACTCGAGTGAGATACTTCTGTTTCTCGAGAAGAAAAAAATTACTTGAGTAATTATAGTGCACTTCCCGAGAAGTCATCCTGTTTCCCAAGAAATCAAGTCCACTTAGAGAAACTTCTAACCTTTTTGGCTTGTCCTTGATTTCCGAGCCTTGAAATGATTCCACCTTGTATATTCTCCCTTGTTGAGCATGCCAAGTTCAGTTTTGAAGAAGTTGAACTTGGCCTCGTCCAACGGCTTGGTGAAAATATCTGCAACTTGCCTGTCTGTAGGAACATATTGCAGATCAACATCCCCTTGCTCCACATGCTCCCAGATGAAGTGATATCTTAGCTCGATGTGCTTTGTCCAGCTGTGCGAGACTGGGTTGTTGGCAATTGCTATTGCGCTGGAGGAGTCGCAAAACATTGGAATGTTTTTGACCTTTATGTTGTAGTCTTCTAGCTGATTCTTTAGCCAAAGTAACTGTGCACAACAACTGCCGGCAGAAATATATTCTGACTCGACCATTGAGATTGCGACACAGTTTTGCTTTTTGCTACTCCATGAAATAAGTCTTTTTTAAGGAATTGACATGTCCCGGAAGTGTTTTTTCTGTCATCTTTACTACCTGTAAAGTTAGCATCTGAAAAACCAGTTAGCTCGCTGTCATTACTTCTTAGGTACCATAAGCCAAGATTTGGTGTACCTTTAAGGTATCTCAAAATCCGCTTCACAGCAGCGTAGTGTGATTCCTTACATTTCACTTGGAATCTAGTACAGACACATGTAGAGAACATTATGTCTGGTCTACTAGCAGTAAGGTAGAGCAAAGATCTAACTATGCTTCTGTAATTGGTTTCATCAAAAGGTTTCCCTTTCTCATCCTTGTCCAGAGACATAGCAAAACCCATTGGATTCCTCATAGAGGTTGCGTTCTCCATTCCAAATTTCTTAATTAGCTCTCTGGTGAACTTTGTCTGGGGGATGAAAATTCCATCTTCAGATTATTTCACTTGAAGCCCTAAGAAATACTTCAGCTCTCCCATGCTGCTCATTTCAAACTTCCCTTGTATAAGTTTTGAGAACTTTTTGTAGAGGTTGTCGTCAGTAGAGCCAAATATAATGTCGTCGATATAGATTTGCACTAGCAAGATCTTGCCTTTTATTTCCCTAAGAAATAATGTCTTATCTATCTTTCCCCTTGTGAACTTGTTCTCAAGGAGAAAACTAGATAGCATTTCATACCAAGCTCGAGGAGCTTGTTTCAAACCGTACATCGCTTTAGACAATAGATAAACATAATCTGGTAGGTTAGAATCAACAAAACCATAGGGTTGTTCTACGTACACTTATTCCTTTATGTCACCATTAAGGAAGGCGGACTTAACGTCCATTTGATAGACAGTGAATCCCTTTAGTGAAGCATACGCTAAGAACAACCGGATTGCCTCCAGCCTAGCCACTGGAGCATATGTCTGGTCGAATTCAATTTCTTCTTCTTGACGATATCCTTTGGTGATGAGTCTGGCTTTGTTCTTGATGATCGTTCCATTTTCGTCCATCTTGTTCCTGTAAACCCACTTTGTCCCTATGACATTTTTACCTTTGGGTCTTGGAACAAGTTTCCAAACTTTACAACACTTGAACTGGTTCAGTTCCTCTTCCATGGCCAAGATCCATTATACGTCCGAGCTTGCTTCCTCGAACTTCTTTGGTTCAACCTATGAGAGGAAACTTAAATATAAATTTTCATTAGTTGTACCTCTACGAGTTCTGACACCATCCAGAAGATCTCCTATGATTTGGTCCATTGGTGATCCTTCAGATGTCTGAGCTCTAGAGTCCTTGCATCTAGAACTTCAACCACTGGAGTGACTTCATCAACTTGGACTACTTCTTCATCTTGATCATCTACCTCTCCATTAGGGGTTGGAGTGGTGATCTTGATGAATTTTTCACCTTCGTCTTTGATTGGTTCATCCAAGCTAATTTATTTCAACTTTGCACCTGCATCTTCAATAAGCACACTAGAAGAGTTGCTTTGCAGCAAGCTCGTCTCATCAAATACAACATGTATTTATTCCTCTATAACCAGAGTTTTTCTATTAAATATCCTATATGCCTTACTATGGCTACTATACCCTACAAAAATACCTTCAAAACTCTTCTCACTAAACTTGGTAGTGTGATGCTTACCATTGTTAAGCACGAAGCATTTACAACCAAAAATTCTAAAATATGAGACAATTGGTTTCCTGCCCTTTAAAAGTTCGTATGGTGTCTTATCATGATTCTTATTTATGAGTGATCGATTTTGCACGTGGCATGCAGTGTTGACGGCTTCTGCCCATAAGTACTCCGGTAGTGAAGCATCACTCAACATAGTCCTACAGGCCTCTATGAGTGTTCTGTTCCTTCTCTCAGCTACTCCATTTTGCCGTGGAGTATGAGGAGAGGAAAACTCATGAAAGATACCTAGGCTTCCATAAAATTCTGTCATGACCCCAGACTTGAATTCAGTTCTTTTGTCACTTCTGATCTTGACTACAGAACAATTGTATTCATTCTGGTCTGCCTAACAAAATTCATAAAGACATCAAAGGTATCTGACTTGTGTTTCAGAAAGAACACCCACGCAAAGCGCGAGTAGTCATCAACAATAACCAATGCATATTCCTTGCCTCCCAAACTTCTAATTTGCAGTGGAGCGAACAAGTCCATATGAAGTAGATGTAGGAATCTATTTGAATCTTTGCCAATAATGCTCTTAAGGTAGCTCTCGTTTGCTTGCCTATCACACAAGCATGAAAAGGTCTATCTTTGACGTGCTTGACCTTTGGGGCATCACGTACCAGGTTTAGTGAAAATAATTTGTTAATAGTTTTAAAATTAATATGTGCTAATCTCGTGTGTCATTGGTCAACAAGAGACGCACTATCTTTTGCTAAAAAGCACACTTGTGTAGAAGAATCTATATAAATGAAATTAAAAAAAATATATTCCTGCTTCGAGTGCCAGATAGAATCATTTCCATATTGTCAACAGACTTTATCAAGCACTTGTCAGCATGGAATTCAACTATATATCCTTTGTCGCATAGTTGGCTTATGCTTATGAGATTGTGTTCCAATCCCTCGACATAAGCTACATCCGAAAAGGATACACTACCGTTAGTGATCATACCGTAGCCTTTAGTGATTCCTCAGTCTGAACCTCCAAATATAACCTTTGGTCCGTTCAATACTAGAGAGAAGTTATGAAGTAGGCTTCTTGTCCTGGTCATGTGCCGAGAGCATCCACTGTCCAAATACCAGATAGGCGTTTTAGTGGCCTTTGGACATCCCTGCAATCATAATCAGTTTGCCTTAGGAACCCAAACATGTTTGGTTCCTTGGTATCGTGTTAGAGCACTCCCCCTACGAGGATTAGCATTATGAGTGGTCATTCTCATGTTGCTAACCTGAGGCGTAGCAACATTTCTTGGATTAAACTAATAATCGATGGCAAAATGACCAATTTTGCCACAACACCAATAGCCGAACCTATTTTATCTTTACCTTTAGTACTCATGCTTGACCTTCTGGGATAGTGGTCTAGCAGGGGTTACAGTCTTGGAGGAAGAGGCTTCATGATGATGACAATCACATGATTTCTTATCCTTCACAGGCTTTTCCACAATGGGTTTTACCTTTGGTGCTTTCTTGAAGTTATGACCATGATCATAAGGACCATAGTCTCGAAGAATGACTTCTTCATAAGGTGCCTTAAAGACACTCTCACCAAAGTTTCTGGGGTGAGTCCATCCTTGGTAATGAGACTTTGGCTCTAAATAAGTAGGCCTAGTAAAGTGGTCATAGGATGAGTCAAGATCAAACTTATTAGTTGGAAATATGACTTTCTTAAAGATAGTCTGATCTTGAGGGGCCTTCCCCTTTGCTTTGGCCAAGGCCTTCTTGGCGGCCTTATTCCTTCTCTGAGCCTTATTCCTCCTAGAAGATTTACTAGGAGCTTCAACATGGCCTAGCCCAACACCCTTGGCCTGAGCAGAGATCTCAACAACTAGAGGAAGAACTACCTTGGGCTTAGAGAAACCTTCAACAAGTTTTTTTTGACTTCTAGTAAGTCTTCCAACCCCTTGATGATTTCATCCTTCAGATCAAGGTGCTTGATGGCCTTGGTTAACTCATCGACTGCAGTATCTAAGTCTTCTCTGAGTGAGTCCATCTTTACAACTTCCTCTCTCAGAGAGCTTTCTATGGCCTTTAGATACTTAATCTCTTTTGCCTGAGTTTTTACGACCTTTCGACATTTGTCGTATACCTTGATCAACTCTTTATACTGGGCCATGAGTTCAGACTCATCGTCTGAAGAGCTGTCCTCATGATCATGCTCAGAGACTTCAGATTCAGAAAGAGGAGTGTGAGAGTTTACCTTCCCAGTGACCTGGGACTCTTGTTCATCATCTGTCTGAGCCATAAGCCCAAAGTATGCTTCTTCTTCTACACTCGACTAAGATGAGTCAGAGTTACTAAGAGTTTTGCCCTTCTTGGCTATCAGGATCTTCTCTGTCCTCTTTTTGTTATATGAGGTCTTCTTTTCTTCTCTCTTACCACCCTCCTTTTTCTTGTGGGGAAATCAGCAATGACATGACCTGGCTTGTTACAACAATAACAAACTATGTCAGTCAAAATATATTTGTTAGGTTTAGAATTATACCTTTCATGGCTACTTGAGCCTTTCTTTCGTCGATCACCTTCATGTCGTCATTTTTTTATGAGGCATCCTTGCCTCTCCATTGCATCTTTTTGTTTAAGAATTTCTTGAACTGTCTTGAGAGCAGTGAGAACTCTCCTTCAGATAGCTCTGAGCCTAAAGTGCTTGACTCAGATGATTCCACTTCACTTTCTTTTGGAGCTGGTGCTGGTGAGATAGATTTTCCCTTCTTTGAACTGTCTGCCTTTAAAGCAATGGACTTTTCCTTTGAAGAGAAATGACTTTTCTCTTCTCAAGCCTTTCTGGAGTTGATCTGCAGTTCATAGGACATTAGCTTGCCAAAGAGATTCTGTGGGTTTGTCTCAGCTAGTTTGCCAAACTCCCGGATGGCACAGACTTTGTTGTCCCACTCCTTTGTGAGAGACCTCTGAAACTTATCATTCAGCTCCCCATTAGTGAAGACTCGGCCATACACTCTTAGGCCATTGACTATCTTGAAGAAATTTTCAAAAGTGTCTGCAATGGTATATTTTGGCCCTTACCGGAAGGCTTCATACTTCTGATTCAGGAGGGACCTTCTATCATCCCTTATCTCTTCTGTTCCATCCATTAAGGTGACAAGAGACTGCCACATTTCCTTAGCAGATTGACAATGAATCAGGTTCTGCAACATTGAGTCATCAACTGCACTTGCTATTATATTTTTAGCTTTCTTATCCAGTGAGACAAGTGCAATCTCGTCCTTGTCTAGATCCATTAATTTCTTAGGTACTTGCTTAGTTGGATCTATAGTGGAGATGGTAATGGGAACATGAGGACCTTCTTCAATAATCATGAAGATCCGGGGATCCACAGCTTCCATGAAGAATTTAATCCTTTCTTTCCACATGGGAAAGTTGTTCTTGGTGAACAAAGGAAGCTTAGCAAAATCTTTACCCCTATCCATGCTTGGAAAATTCTCAAGAGACAATTGAAGAGGAAATTGATCAAGGTATTAACCTTTTAATGACCAACCTCCCTCTAATACTAATTTAAAGAGTTCAGTTGTCTACCTAAATCACCTAGAGGGGGGTGAATAGGTGAGTTGTGCGTCTATTTGCGGAATAAAAAAAATTGTGATCTTGCACACAAATCAACCAAGAAAACACAGACGACAAAAATTAAAGTGGTTCCCCAACCTTGGGTACATCTACTTTTCCTCACCGATCTAGTAAACCACTAGACTCGGCTACTCCACTATCTCGGATTGAAAACCAATCCTACCTCTCGGAACCTCCAAGTTCCTACAATCTCGATCCAAATGGATCTACACTCGGAAGATAAAACTTCCTACAACTCGGAGAAAAATCTCCTACAAGAATTGATAATCAATAATTGAAAATACAAACAAATGATCTTCGAATCTTGAGATGTTCTGGCTGGATCTTCTTCTTTGAGAGTTGCGGCTTTATCAGACTTATTGAAGAAGAACTCATGGCTAGAACTAGATCTGAAGATTTCTTTTGTCTTCACCCAATCAGAACGTTGATGGAGAAAGAGAAACTATCACGATCAGGAAATCAATCTTTGTCTGAATCCTTTGAATCGGAAACCCTGACTCTTGCACGATGAAGATCGTCGGCGGTGGGTCTCGTTTTGGAAAGACAGAGAGAGAGTATTCAATGACTTGAGAAAATTATGACAGCGTGTAGATCCTTCGTATTCTTGGTATTAGGGTTAGTCGATGACATGACTTTATATAAGATCTCTCTAACAGTCATAATTAGTCTTAATGGCGTACACGTGGACCAATCACATCAAGTGATTTGAAAATCCCGTCAATCTGGACTTAACAGAAATTTTTGCAGAAAATGACTTATGTTTTTCGATAAGAATGATATTTCTCGAGAAGTAGTGTTTATTACTCGAGAAGAAGATAAATGATTACTCGAGATAACATTTCTGCTAAATGGAACTTCAGTTCTCGAGAAAGAAGAATACTACTCGAGAACTAGGAATTGCTTCTTGAGAAAAGGCAGCCAACGGCGTTGAGTCAAGTCTTAGCACTCAACGCTCTCAACGCTATTACTATTGAGTACTCGAGTACTGTCTGAATTTCCCGAGAACAAAGAAACGGATTACTCGAGAACGAGAATTTCTTCTCGAGAAAAGGAAAGTTTCTCGAGAACTAGGAATAGTATTTCTCGAGAACTAAGAGTTGTTCTCGAGAACTACACTTAGAAAATTTTTTGATATAACAAATCAGTACTCGAGAAGTAGATAAGGAGTCTACTCGAGAACTAAACTTAGTTTCTCGAGAATTAAGGGACTACTCGAGAACTAAGTATAATACTCGAAAAAAGTTACTGACTACTCAAGAACTCTCAAATGTACTACTCGAGAACTCGACTTCTTTTACTCGAGAACTAAAGGACTACTCGAGAAAAAGACTTAGAAAATTTCTGTTCATAAGAAAACTTTCTTCTGACTAATCTATACACCAACATCTCATCTCTTGATCCAAGTGCTTGAGAATGAAGTGTATCCCAATAGAGAGGCTACACATGAGTCAACACCTTGGATCACATAATGAGAAATTACATTGTATGGTCCTGTGTTTATGACCCACTGAAGACTGACATTGGTCTACACTTAGGAATAAAGTCTTGCAAACACAACTAAAAGAGGATCAAATACAACTTAATTCATCTTAGTTCAAGGCTTCATGCAAATCTGGGTTATTGTGGATGCAATACCCAACAAGAGCTAAGTACCTCAGGCTCAGAGTTATCTGAAGGAGAGTTTTCTCTTCTTTCAAGACAGTTCAAGAAATTCTTGAACGAGAATAAATAATGGACAGGCAAAGATGCCTCATACAGAAGATCACGTCATGATGGTGATCAACACAAGAAACGCTCAAGTAGCCAAGACAGGTATCATACTAAACAGAATAAATATATTTATACTGATATCGTTTGTTATTGTTGTAATAAGCCAGGTCACGTTATTGCTGATTGCCCTCACAAGAAGGAGGGTGGAAAAAGAGAGGATAAAAATCTTCTTACCACAAGAAGAGAACTGAAAGAAGCCTAGTAGCAAAAAAGGGCAAGACTCTCAGCGACTCTGACTCATCTAAGTCAAGTGAAGAAGAGGAAGCCTACTTTGGGCTAATGACACAAACTGATGAAGAAGAAGAACCCCAGTTCACTGGGAAGGTAAACTCTCATACTCCTCTTTCTGAATCAGATGTTTCTGATCATGATCATGAGGACAGTTCTTCTGACGATGTGTCTGAACTCATGGCCCAATATAAGGAGTTAATCAAGGCTTACGACAAATGTCGAAAATTCGTGAAAAATCAGGCCAAAGAGATTAAATATCTTAGGGCTGAAGAGAGCACTCTGAGAGAGGAAGTCGTCAAGATGGACTCACTCAGAGAAGACTTAAATACTGTTGTTGAAGAGATAATAAGGCTCTCGAGCACCTAGATCTGAAGATAAGATCATCAAAGAACTGGAAGAACAACTTGAAGCGGAATAGAAACTTGTTAAAAGTTTATCCATGCCCAAGACTGTCCTTCCTTTGGTTGCTGAATTCTCAGCTCAAGCCAAAGGTGTTGGCATAGGCCATGTTGGTGCTCCTAGTAAATCCTCTAGGAGAAATAAGGCTCAAAGAAAGAATAAGGCGGCCAAGGAAGGCTCTGGCCAAGGAAAAAGGGAAAGCTCCTCAAGATCAGATGTCATTCAAAAAGGTTATCTTTCCAACCAATGAGTTTGATCTTGATTCGACCTACGATCACCTTACTAGGCCTACTTATGTAGAGCCCAAGTTTCATTACCAAGGATGGACCCGTCCCCGAAACTTTGGCAAAAGTGTCTTAAAGGTACCTTATGAAGAGATTACTCTTCAGAGCTATAACCCTTATAATCATGGTCATAACATCAAGAAGGCACCAAAAGTAAAGCCCGTTATGGATAAGCCTCTTAAGGAGAAGAAGCCATGTGAATGTCATCACCATGAAGCTTCTACCTCCAAGACTGCTGCACCTGCTAGTCCACACTCCCAAGAGGTAAAGCAGGAGAAATTTAGGCAAAGATATAATAGGTTTGACTATTGGTGCTTTGGCAAAATTGATAACTTTGCCATTGATTGCTGGTTTAACTCTAGAAATTATGTAACTCCTCAGGTTAAAAATTTGAGAAAGACCGCTCATAATGTTAATACATGTTGGGGGAGTATGCTAACTAGAGATCAAGGAACCAAACAAGTTTGGGTTCCTAAGGCAAATTGATTTGTGATTGCAGGTATGTCCAAAGACCACCAAAACTCTTATCTGGTATTTGGACAGTGGATGCTCTCGACATATGACCGGGACAAGAAGCCTTCTCCAGAATTACTCACCAGTCATGAACGGTCCAAAGGTCATGTGGAGGTTATGATAGAGGAATTACTAAAGGTTATGGTATGATTACAAATGGCAGTGTATCCTTTTCGGATGTGGCTTATGTTGAGGATTGGAACACAATCTCATAAGTATAAGCCAACTTTGCGATAAAGGATACATCATAGAATTTCATGCAGACACGTGCTTGATAAAATTGATAGATAATCTGGAAACGATTCTCTCAGGCACTCGTAGTAGGAATATCTTTTGTTTGAATTTTATTTGCATAGACTCTTCTACACCAGTGTGTCTCTTGTGACCAATGATACAAGATATTGACACATATTAATTTCAAAACTATTAATAAATTATTTTCTCTTAACCTAGTATGTGATGCCCCAAATGTTAAGTGCGCTAAAGATAAACCTTGCCACGCATGTATAAAAGGCAAGCAAACAAGGGATACCTTTAAAATCATTATTGGCAAAGACTCTAATAGGTACTTACACCTACTTCATATGGACTAGTTCGGTCCACTACAAGTTAGAAGTTTGGGAGGTAAGGGTTATACAATGGTTATTGTTGATTATTACTCACATTTGCGTGGGTGTTCTTTCTAAAACACAAGTCAGATACTTTTGACATCTTTACAAATTTTGTCAGGCTGATCTAGAATGAATACAACTATTCCGTAGTCAAAATTAGAAGTGATAATAGAACTGAGTTTAAGTCTGGGGCTATGACAGAATTCTGTGAAAGCCTAGGTATCTTTCATGAGTTTTTCCTCTCCTCGTACTCCTCAGCAAAACGAAGTAGCTGAGAGAAGGAATATACCACTTATAGAGGTCTACAGAACCATGTTGAGTGATGCCTCACTACCGGAATATTATGGGCTGTAGCCGTCAACACTGCATGCAACGTGCAAAATCGAGCACTCATAAATAAGAACCATAAGATACCTTACCCTAAACTAAAGGGCAAAATTTTCCTTACATCTTCCATCTTTTAGAATAACTCTCAATTTAATCTATCATCTACAAAACACAATAACATAAATATTTAATAAAATACTTTTCCATAGTATATTTACATAATTAATTTAACACAACCTAGAACTACCTTTCCACATTCACAAGACACCTACCCTATCTAGTACTGTTTGAAGACATGTTCATAATACAAATCTCTCCTCTAATCGTGCCTTCCTCAGAACACTAGGTGAAAAGTTCATC